>PYHW01010658.1:955829-1046754 GCA_013186435.1 Turdus rufiventris | reverse complement strand
GGAGCCGATCTAAGGGGGCTCAGGCTGAGGGGAGCCAGGCTAAAGGGAAGGGGCTGAGGGGAACCGATCTGAGGGGAGCCGATCTAAAGGGGGTCAGGCTGAGGGGATCCGATCTGAGGGGAGCCGGGCTGAAGGGAAGGGGCTGAAGGGAGCCGATCTAAGGGGGGTCAGGCTGTGGGGAGCCGATCTGAGGGGAGTCAGGCTGAAGGGAAGGGGCAGATCGACCTCCGGGGGCACACGGGCAGGGTCAGAAACACAGCCCAAGCCCTCACAAACCCCACCACCGGCCCAGCCCCTCTGCGCTGCCCCTTTAAGCGCTCGGGGGGCGGGGCCGCGCGCTGTCACGTGCGGCTGTTCGGGAGCGGAACCCGAGCTCGCTCCCGCTCCGCGCGCTCCGGCTCCGGGGCAGCGCCCGTGTGCGCGCCCCCGCGCGCGGCTGCTCGGGAGCGCGCCCCCCCCCCCNGGCGGGAGCGCCCCTTCCTCCCCTGCCGCCCTCCGTGCCTCTCTCCCGGCGTGCGAGCATGGAGCTGTTCCAAGCCAAGGAGCACTACATCCTGCAGAGCGGGGAGCGGGCGCTGTGGTGCAGCCGGAGGGACGGCAGCCTGCAGCTGCGAGCCGGTGAGACCCCCGCGGCCGCGCCCGCCTCCTGCGCGGGGAAGGGCGGGCGGGGGGCGGCGGGGCCGGCGCCGTGTCCGCCGGGGGGGTTCGGTGCCTTTAGGGTTTCGGTGCCTTCGGGGTTCGGTGCCGCTGCCCATCGCCCCGCAGGAGCAGCCCCGGGGCTCACGCGTGTCCCGGTGTCCCGGCTCTCTCTGCCCGGCCGTGCGGGTGTTCCCCCGCGCCCGGTGTGACCCCGCCGGTGTCCCCAGGCCGGCCCCGGGGAGCATCGCTGGGGCTGCTGGCAGCCTTACATAAGGGATGCTCCCCATGCTTGGGCAGAGGTCCCCTGGTCGCCTCTTCCAGGAGGAATGGAACAGGTGTTTGCCTGATCTCTAAGGTCCATTCCTTCCCTTTGACGTTCTGTGATTCTGTGGCTTCTAAAGTGCTGCTGAATTTTTCAGTGATTACAGGCTGTGTAAGTCACAATTTCACTGCGTGTTAATGTTAAGGCAGCGCGAACAAAAATTGAACTGGAGTTGTGTAAAAGGGGATTTTGAAACAATGGTAATTATCCTGTCCTGCCTAGGAGGTTGCTCAGTAAAGGTGTCTATAAAATAAAATGTCACCCCTGGGAATTATCTTGCTTTACATAATGTGTGCTCCTTGCCCATGGCAGGATGTTGGAGTGGGATTGTCTTTAAGGTCGTTTCCAAGCCAAACCATTCTATGAGTTTTTGTCATTCTCTATGATTCTGATATGTAGCTTTGATGTAAAGGACCATGCTGACCCTGCTTGTATGAGAAAGAAACTCTAAACAGCTGTTTCACCAAACATGTGGCAGATGTTACTTACAGCTTTCTAAAACTGGGATCTGTGTTATGTCAAAAAAGGTGGATAAACATGTATGTGACCAGACTGGCTAGCTGACCTTATGAGCTTTTAGGAAAGGCTGGACAAACTTTAAACAAAAACATCAAATACCATTGTTATCTGTGTTTTTCCAGAGAACTGTTTTTCATACTGCACTTTCTTGTGTTATATTTTCATCTATGAGTTGTGTCGTAGTGCAATTTGTTTGTGTTTCTTAGATAAAATTGCAATCTGTGTCAAGTTAGCATGACTAATTCTTGTCCATCAACTTCACTGATCCAGCAATACTTTGATTTGCAAGTGGTCTTACAAAATAATTGGTGTTAAGCTAGCAGACAGTGCTGCTGGTCAGTGAAATGTATGCTTTCACAGGGGAGAAACCCCTCAGGTTTAGGTTTGTCATTGTTACAGCCGTCTGCATGGGCTAAAAGCTCTTCCTTGACCCACAGCAATTAAAACACAAACTAGTGATCTGCAGTTCTGGACACTGGTAACTTTAACTTTTAAAATCATTAATACCTTTCATGCAGTCATTGCTGTATTTTATTTTTTCTTAGTGTCCCTTAGCCTGCTGGAGGTTTCAGTGCCCAGCAGTTTGTCTGCCTGCTGTTCCAGCAGCATTTTGTCCTTTGCCTGCCTCTGCATTTTCAGGCAGTTTCCATGTGATCCCTATTGTGTGTGACCTGCAGATTAACGAAAGGTAATGTGATATTGAAGTCCCCTGGCCAGCTTGAAACTCTCAATTGTTAGCAACGCTTTCCCATTTCCGTGTGTTTGCGGCTTTGTTTTTCCAGCCCTGTCTGTGGATCATCTTGACAGTGGACCCCAGGTCTGTGAAATGAAATACTTTAGCAGGATGAAAGTAAGCCCAAGAAATAAACAGTTCTCTCACAGGAAATGTTTCTTGGATCAATAGCTCTTTCTTGTATTAAGACAAAACTGCATATCCTCAAGTTTGCAATTTTATTACATTTGACCATTTATTACTGAGGCCCCTGCCTGGAAATGAGTAAATGAATTTCTGTGTGATGAGTCACTGGCGTGTTAAAAAAAAACCCAACAAAGTCATAACTTGTGTTGACATGTTTAATAATCTGTCAAAAGGCTGTGATCTAGCTGTGTGTCTCTGCTTGGTTTTGGAGGCCTTCCTCCAAAATTCTGTCTCACAGAGGCTGCTCTGAATTAATCTTTGCACATTCATGGGTTTAAATAGAAAATTCTGGTAAACCTTGCAAATCTGTACTGGAGGGGATATGTCTGAATCTAAAGAGCTGATGCTAAGCTTTAAAGTAGTCTCCTTTCTCTACTATAAAGCCGTGTTCAGAAATTTGCTAATGTTAAGTGCTGTATTTCTGACCTCTTTGAATCATAGAGATAACAGCTTGAATTAAAAAAAGGCAAATAATCTTGGTAAATATTTGCCGTAAGCAAAGTCTGAGGTTGGCCCTCGTTTGAAGGATGTCAGCCTGTGTTTACAAGATGTTTCTGGGCTTTTTTTTTTATTCTCTAAAGTGAAAGCACTAATGAGTCACCTGCAGGAAATCCATGAATCACTTTGGCATCATAGATTATTATTATTTTTTTAAAAAGAATTTGGCTGTTGAGAGTGTACTTTCTTCAGCATAGTGAAAAAACATGTGCTGTTCAACCATGCCTTAAATGCCTTACATCAGGTCTTGGTCAGGATTTCATTCTTGGATTACTCTGTTTATGCTCTGTGTGGCTTCTCTTGATTGCAGTTCTACATAGATTGCAAATACTTTTTTATTGATGATATTTGTATAAATTATTATTATGTTATGTTATTATGTTTATATTTGCATATGTATACACACATATATGTGTGTGTAAAGGATAAAAAGTGTTGAAGACACTGAATTCTTCTCACCATTTTTTTAGCAGTGGAAGAAGCAATGAGACTGTTATGGTGTGAAAGCTTCTATTATCATTGTGCTGGCCTTGATAATACTCCAGGCAGTAATGTCAAATAAGATTGGGAACAGTTGCTACTGGAACTGTTTCTTGTAATTATGCTGACTCCCACTGCTCTGGAGAAAGGAGCCTACCAAATATTTTGAGGGATACACAGGTTGGGATTAATCTAGCACAGCTTTTGGGGACATCATGCTGAAAGACTCCACTGCCTCTGCCTGAAAGAGTAAGATGGGTTAAGCTGTGTTTACCTCTGGAACTGTAAACTAGAGGCAGATGAGCATTTGTTTGTTTGAAACAAACACTTTAGGAATTTATTGTTACAGTATTCATTATCATCTGTTGAAAATGATTGTGAGTCAGCAACTGAAGCAATGCACTTTAAATACTTCTAGTGAGGGATGTGTTACCAAACAATATTTTCAGAGTAGCAGGGGACACATTTCAGGTTAGGTGTCTAAGTGTGATAGTGTGAAATAATTTCTGAATCACAAATCATAAGGCCATCTAATATTCTAGCTGTGTGCTTGCTTTTCTCCTCCAAGGCATTGCAGGAGTCATGTAGAAATGACTTGTCCGAATTCCTGAGCTGTTCTTCATGGCTGTAGGCTGGAGGAGGAGGAGCAGGTATTTTGTGGGAAGTCAGGAAGTGCTCAAGTGAAGGCCCTGAGCTAATGAATGGTGTGAGCAGTGATGCCACTGCTACCAAAACACGCCTTGCTGAGTTTAAGCCTGCAGAGCAGTCCTAGACATGGCTCTGAGGGTGACAGCCTGAGTGTGAAGTCATGCTGCTGAGTTACCTCATACCAAATTTCCTGCCTGAATTTCAGTAGTATGTCTTGGAAACTGCCTGTCTATTCTGGGAAATGAATTCCACAGGAGGCTGGAGCTTTAGAAGAATTACCTCTGCATTTCAAGTTACTTCATGAGGAACCTCAAGCTGTTTTTTGACACCTTTTTAGCTGCAGTGGTACTGCACTGTTTCTCACCCTTGCTTGCTCATTCTGTTCCCTCTTTTCCCTGCCCTTGCTTGGTTGTCAGCACCATGTACTTGTGGCGTATGTGACAAACCAGATGTCAGAGCTGATCTGCCTTAGCTGCAACCCAGAGAGAATGTAGGCTGGAAAAACCTTCAGCAGTTGGGTCCCTGTTGCTGCCTTTTCCTTCTTGTCAAAGAGAACAGAGGGGAGCAGGGGAGTGGGCTGGGCTGCTCTATATCCTGCCTCAGATTAAATATTGCATACATTAGTCACTGTTGGAGCTTGACTTCCTATATATTTATCAGAGAGAAAATATTTTCTACTTTTTATAAGTAAGATCTACTTTGTAATTCCATCCATGGCTCTTTTTATAGAGCGTAGTAAACCTACAACTGAGACTTAAGTGGGTTGATAGTGTGTTAAAGCCTAGCCTGGTGAGACTTAAACAAACCTTGAGGTGAGGTGTTTCTTTACTTTCCTGTTGATTCTTAGCAGGTGATGAGTTGAATATGACAAGGGTGTTCCTCTCTCTTTTTTTTTTTCTCCTTTTCCTTCTGTGAAGAGTTCTGAAAATGCCAAACTTGTCCCATCTCGGATTTGTAGATGTCTTGGAATTCCTGCCCATGCTGAAATGATCTGAGGTTTTAAATACATGAAAAACTCCTGATGCTTCATATCTTGATATTCTGGTGTTGCTGGTTCTTTGTTTTTCTTTTTTCTTTTTTTCTTTTTTTTTGCCTTCCCCTGGAATTAAAATGAATCTAATTCAAGTGGATTTCTGTGGCTTGTATTTTGCTGGCAGAGGTGACTCATCTTTGATCTCATGAGTTAGTATTAACTAAATATTGAATAGGAAATTACAGGCTAACTGCAGCTAAAATATTTAAAACAGAGGACATTGATTTCAATAAAGAAAGGTCTGCATCTGTACTAAGGGCTTGTGGTTTTTTCATCTGAGAACATGTTCGTCTTCTTAGTTGTTTCACAGTTTAATGGTGTGGGTGATATTTCAGCTGTATGTGTGAGGAAATATTAAAACTTTGGTGATTTTAAGTTTTAAACTGAACTGCAGGAGAAGGAAGCCACTTGTTTGATATGCTGCTTGTGTTCTTTCAAAACAACTGTTGTAGGCTGGGATGGGATAGAAAATAAAGTAGTGGGAGTGGAGTATTGAGGAAAAAATATTGGTTGTATATCTAGAGGAAGAATTTGGAAATAGTGCAGAAACTGGGTTTTTTTTAGAGCTTGGCTTTAATAAACTAGAATATTAATACTTAACCATTTTCTTACTCCAAATGTCTTCCCCAATAAAAACTGGGAGAGGACTTTTTTCCTGAAAAGCTGAACCCAAATGAATGAAATAGCACTTTAACACTGAGGTTTTCCTTTTAAGGCAGAGATATTATTTGAATAGAGCCCTGGAGCAGTGTTTGCTGAGTCTCTGAAAAACTGAAAACAAAGCCCTTGAACATGCTTTGAACAGGAAAGCAGAATTCTGAGTGAAATTTAAAAGTAAATAAATATCCTTGCCCAGGAGGTAGTTGCAAGATGTAAATGGCAAATATGCTGATCTGTTATTAATTAATAAATGTCATTATCTTTCAGTATTTTTCCTTGTCTGTTTCTCAGTTTAAGGAAAAAGAGCAACTTTTGCACATATGGCTGATGGTTAAGTTTTTCCCTGTATTTACATGCCTTCCAGTAACATTTAAATAATATGTTGCTGCTTGTTATCTAAGTAGTCAAATTGCCCATAACAGTTAAAATAAAAAAAAAGGGTGGGGGGGAGGAATATTGAGGTGGTGGTGGGGTGGCTTAAAATCCTGTCTGTTCCTAAAACACTTGCCAAATTTTGTATAACTCTCTGTTTTAGTGTTAGAAATGGTTGTTTCCAATTCATAACTCTTCTTGTGCTTTGAGGCTGATTAGTTGGACGGAGAGGAAAATTAATTGTGGCATCAGAAGAACAGGTGACAGTGAGGGAAAATTTCACCTTGCGTAGACTTGGCTCACACTGTTAATTCTCTCATGGCTGTTAAGAAGCATTAGCATAAGTCAGCTCAGTGATTAGTAAAACAAACTAATTTCTGTAATTGTGAAATCCTACTGCTCAGGAAATGTTGATATTTTAAAATTTTTAAGCATAAAATTACTTTCTTATGTTCTTTCAGTATAGCTGTAGCTGAGCAAACTTATAATAGACAATCTTCAGAATGAGTGAACATAGTGTTTAAGCTGTCAGTTCTGTAAGTAGGCTTGAATAAAATCTATCTCCTGCCTGATTGATAGTTTCCTTCTTGCATAGTAAATAGGATTTCAAAAAATGCAGACAACCTGCTGCTTTCTTAGCTTTAAGAGTATATCCTCAAACAACTTAAGCTTTGTTGAAATACCAGCTAAAAATGGGAATGAATGTGTGTTGGTGTGAAATAATATTAATTAGTGTAGAGTTGTTGCTTTTGGAAGGATAAAAGATATTTTTTCCTTTTCTGTTTTACTTCTGAGGAAATATGTTTGCTAACAGAGTTCAGCAATGTGAAGAATAAGTGGAAGCTCTAAAGTTAAAATAAAAAGCCAAACCAGCCAAGCAAAAAACCAACACCCTGAGCTCCAGTGGCTTGGCACTTATTTGCATTTTAAGAGTCCCGGCTGGGTGGTTTTCTGAATGGTATTTAGGGTTTGTGGCAGGGATGTGAGGAGCTGATTCTTGTTTCAAAGGCTGAGATGGAACCTGCACCAATGGTCTCTAAAGTGGGATGCACACATCTTGTGGGTGCTCAAGGCAGTTCACTAGGGTTGTGGGAAGAAAATATTTTCTACCATTAATAAAAATAAACACTTTTTAAAATAGTGTTTATTTCACCCATTAAAAACCCGTTATCTTTTGCATATTTTATAATACATGTAATATAAATTATTCATGTGTCATACTGGACTAATAAATAAATATATCTATTTGGGATATGTGCTAAGTTTGTTTTCATAGATGCGGCATTTGATACAGAAGTTTGGAGGGCACTGATGCACGGGGTCAGACTCTGCTTGGAGCAAACACTGCTAACAGCAGTTTATTTCCACTTCCAGTACAGGGGTTCCTTGTGCAATTCCTTTAACACTGGACACTCTCCAGACAACTGAACATTTTCCGTATGTTTTCCAGTTTCCCAAGCAATGCCTGGTGACTCAAGGGAGTTTCTGACTGCACCAGAATACAAACAAGTATTTCTTTATCAAGATGAGTAGTAGGGATTCATTTTTGTTAGATGCTTTCTCTGGCACTTGCATCCTGCTTTGGCAGCAGCAGTACAAATATCTATTATTGTATGCTCCCATCCCCACTGCTTTAAATCTGTCACTAAATTGTACTTGAACTGTTTGTGTTCATCTCTTTTAATGCTCAGATACTGGAGGGAACTGTCCCAACAGAGCAGGTGATTAGCTGAAAGGATAACTGGTTTAATGTTTGGAGGAGAACATGCAAGGAAATAAAAGTTAACACTTCACAACAATTAAGAGCTTGTAATACTGAATGTCTTAATGCTCCATCTCTCTGCAAGTAGCTTAAATACAATTTTAGAAATCTGTGTTGAAAGGAAAACTCAATTAGCCCAAGTTTTATTTGCATAAGTATTACTTTATTTCCTCCAAGAGAAAGAAGTTCCACTTTATATTTTTAAGTCTTCCCAGTCAATTTGTAATCTCTTAATCCTGGTTAAAATTCCAGGACGCTATTCAGAGATGAACGGGAGCTTGGAAGCAGACTTTCTTTTGAAAAGCCACAGGAGGTCATGAAGGTCAAATAATGCTAATAATAAAGTATTGCAGTTGGTTTTTATCTAAAGCAGGCCCAATTTAAAGGAAAAAAACCTCCCTGAAATCTATTTTAAAATGGTATTGAAACTTCTTCCTGAAAATCAACACTCTTGATGTTAAAATTTACATTGGCATAGCTGTATGATTTATTTTGGCTATGCATAGTGAGTCATTCTGCTTTTATCTATATAAATATCTATGGCTTGTATTGAATGGGGAAAGTGATGGAGAATTAGTGCTCTGTCAGAGTCCAGGAAGACTTTATGAGAATTGACACATTAATACTTATACACTTAGGTGTAACCTGAAGGAAATTCAGTGATGTGCATGTTTTATATTGTGAACACTGGCAGAAGACACTTTCTAGCTGAGGTTCATTCCCAAATGCCAACAGTGGAGATAAGAGGTGTGTCTGTGTGTGTGTGTGCCCTCTGAACTACACCAGGATTGGAAGAGAAATAATTACAGCTACTCAGTGGATTGAACCAGGCAGTATTATGGGCTAGAAACAAATGATAAAAAGTGATTTTTTTTTCTTCCTGCCTTCTCCAGACTTGCCTCCAGCCGGTGTGTTGAGCAAGTGGTTTATCCCAAAGCAGAGGTTTGTTTTCTGATCAGAGTTTGTGCCTGACCTTGGATCCACTCAGCTGGTGGTAGACTACAGAAAGAGCCAGAAAGCAGATTTGGGGTTTGATGCTCTTCCAAGTGGCTTTTGTATCACCTTTATCAGGGTTGTGTTTGTGTAAACACAAAGAATTAGAGACTTTATCTGGTGTTGCAGGTCTCTGCATCGCTGCTGGTGAGCTCTGGGAGTGGTGGTGGAAGTCAATCACATCAAAGCTGGTTTTGTTCTGAATTCATGACAGAAGTTCTGGATGCTGATACAATCACTGTGAATGGTAAATGCATTGCAGTGGTCATTCATCTCTGACAGGAACCAACAAAAACCCCCAATATTTGTTTCAGTGGCTTGAATTTATTCAGTAGGATAAGGGAAGGAATGAATGCTTTTTGCACTTCAGGATAGAAACTTGGCGAGCAAGTGTATACATCAAAGTGTTAAGGCCTGTCAAACACTGGCAGTTCTCTCAAATTTAAACACATTGAGGACAGCAGAGAATGCCTCAAGTCAGGGAGGATCTTCCATGGGACTCATCTCACTGCTCACAGTGATTCTTTCTGGACACAGCTTCTGACTTTCTGCAGTGGCTGTTTTGGCACTGCTCTTTTATCATCAACACAACACTCTAAGAAGTCCTTTTCAACATCACTGTGTTGCACTTTAAAGTTGCTAAGTCTTTATTCCTGACTCTGTGAGGCTCAAAAGAGGACTAGTATGACATTTATAGGAAAATAAGTTTGTGTGGGGAAGCAAAAGTGACTATTGATAAATTGTATTTCACATTCTGCTTCAAAACATTGTCTGTTTGGTGCATAAGGAAAGTTCAGTGTTTCCTTTGATAGAGCCTTGTGCTGGTTATTTCTTACTGACAGGCATTTCTTTAAAAAAGAAAAAAGAATCAAGCTTGTCATGAGTTCTTTCAGCATTCAGAAATGTGGCCAGGTCTCATGTATGCTATCTGAAAACTTTTATCTGAGGATTTTCAGTTTTGTTTTGTAGGGTTATTTTCTTTTTATGACTTTAAAAGGATGTGGATACCTTCTGTAGCATGTATCACTGTCTACCATCTTAGGCTGCCTCTTAAATTCTGTAAAATATGTCCTGCAGGCTTAACATTCCTGGATCTCTGATTATTTTAAATATAGACTGGTTATAATTTTCAAAGGTACCAGACAGTGACTAGAGGTTGGTGCTGCCAGTTTTACCAAATGCTGCAAGGGAACACTCTTGATCAATTTTATAGTTGGACAAAAGCTGGAGACAGCTTCTTCCTGTACAGAGTAAATAGGAGTGCACTCAGCATGAAAGCCTCTCTTTGGAGATAGGTGGGGAAATTATATTTAAAACTTTATTCTGTTTGGTTCATCCATCTCTTATTTCCAGAGTGCACTCAGCAGGAGCAAGAGATTCATATTGGTATTTACTGTAGTGATATTTACTCTGCATGATTGGATGTTGGGTCTGAGCTATGGTTGTCACACAGGAAACTGAATTCTAACCAGTAACAAAGTTCTAGTCAGGTTGGAACCAGATGTTTTATTTAGTTAAAGAAACTGGCTTGCTTCTGTGCTGTCACACATACTTTCCTATAGAAAGTTCTCTAGAAAGTGTATGAAAAACAAATTTCGTGATGCTGTCACTAAAAGGGAGTCAGTGTGATTCCACCATTGGTTTTTTTCACAGCCTACAAGCATTTCTCCTATAAGCCTTCTTTGCATCTAGGTTTTCTTGGACACTGGAAAAAGCATGGTAATCTCCTTATATGTTGCTAAATATGTCTTTTTTTTTTTTTTCCCCCCTATGCCCTGCCTTCCCCATGGGAAATTTTCTTCAAGCAGTCAACCTTTACCATTAGTACCTTTATAATCCCACATATCTAAGAGCCAGTGCTGCCCAGCTGGTGGATCCACATTTGCTGCCTTTAAACTCTGAAAGTGGAATATGCATTTGCTTCCAAATACATTCTTTTTTTTCCAAAGCTTGTCTGTACTTAAATTTTAGAGCCATTTCTCATTGTGTCTCTGCTGCTGGGGTAGTAGGATTCTTGGAGAAGAATTCCTGGATTGTCTGGTGCTGCCTTTGTCAGAGGAATCCACAAGAGAATGGAACATCCACTTGTCTGTGCAGTCCCTACCACTAGTTTTCTTGTCCTTTTACAGGCAGGTCTAAAATGTTGTTTGCTTGTTCCTTTAATTAAAACAAAATCTAATTTCTTCATTTTTTAATCTCTTGTAAACTCCTAGAGGAAAGCTCTGCATAGCAAGTGAGGTTTTCTTGCTAATACCTTGTCACAGCAGGAAATCAGAGTTTTACTAAGCCATAGAATGTCTTCTAGACTACTAGGTTTATGGTAGCCATGGTAAACCTTCAGTGATTTGGTTCTTTAAATTCCTCCTGTGCCTGGCTTTGTTTGCTGCTTGATATCTCTGGCTGGCTTTTAGCTATCATGGTGGAAATACGAATTTAAAGCTAATCACAAAGATAGCAATAAGTAGATGAAGTGTGAGACAATGCAGCTCTGGAAGGGTCCCAGGGTTTAGACAAAACTGGGATTGTGTGGGTGGACTGGGAAAGAAGGTGGAAGGTTTGGGAGTGAGGAGGGCTGCCTGCATTCCTCTTTGCTGATAGTGCAGATTTCCCACTCAGCACAGAGATAATCCTGGCTGTTATTTGGAGTGAAACTGAGCTCAGGCTGCTCTAGAACTTGTTTTGTGTGAGCACAAATCTGTCAGGAGGATATAAGATGTGCTCAGGTCCTTCAGCAGGGATTGAGGGCACATCAAACCATTCAGTCTGTCATACCCACCATCACTGATTTCCTGATGCTCAGCTGTGTTATTAAGAAGTTCATTTTCTTCTGGCATGATTCTGTGGAGCTCAAGTCACTGTCCAGAGAAAGGAAGAAACAGGAATTTGGTCCAGCATGGTTACACACATTAATTGCAGCCCTGCATGCTACTGCAAACATTACTTTAAATTCTGCTACTGTGGGCTTTTAGTTCTGGCTTGTCTGTGTCCAGACACATGTGATGCATCCTATTTAATGAGTTCATTCCAGATTTACCCTGACTGCAACTGTTTCTGTTGTAGCTCATGGAAATGCTTGTATTTAATGAGGAAATTACCTGAATCTAGTATTATTAAATGTTATGCTGGAAGCTGGGAAAACAGTGTGTGTTCCTGGAATATTAAGGCCTCAATTACAAAAGTTTCAAGGAGGATTTAAAACAAGTGTGTAAAAAAAAAAATAAATCATACTATCAGTTGTCACCTGCAGATCTCAGATTTACAAGAAAAGAAGGTATTGTAAAGTGTTTATGATGATGATTTGTACTCTTTGTGAGTTTGTTCTTTCACATGTTCATCTGTGTACACCAGTAGCTAAGATATTCAATTTGTCTGCTTGTTAAAACTCTTTTACCTTGGAACAAGTTGTCTTGGTAAATAACAATAAACTTGTCCTTCATGGTATAGAAAAACCTTTTCTCTTTGAGATTTTTCTCTCCTACACAGATATTTGCTTTTATGTATTTGCTTTCACTTTAAAGATTTGAATTAGGAATTTCATTATTTCCCCCACTCTCGAATCTTTGAACAGGTACTGCACCACAGAAACTCATTTTCTTCCTGCTTTCTCTTCTACTTCCTATGTGGTTCACTGGAATTTGTTAACAGCAGGAGAACTAGAAACCTAAACCTTGTGTGCTGTGATATTCCATGTACTTGTGGAGAATGTTTTAATAAAAGAGGAAGTGTCTGTGTGTGCATGTTTATAGAAAGGGGATGTGAAAGTAATTGTAATTGGATACAAATGGAGGGAGCTGGGGGTGAAAGTCAAGGTCTGCTGGGTTTTGAAGCAGTGTTGTTAACTCACTGAACTCTATTCAGTTTCACTATAGCTACGTAAAATTTTGCTTGTTAAAAAAACTAGTGGATATGAGAAAAATTAAGCCAACCTCCCTTAAATTCAATTACTGCCACCTAAAGCTGCTTTCCCCTCTCAAAAATCTGGAAAATATCTGTGGTAGGGCTTTATGTTGGAAACTTAGTAATTTTTTCATGGCTACTTGGTAGCAAGCAAAAATGGATGTGTGCATCATCCTATTGTTGCTGCAATTATTGTACATTTTCTGCCCTCTAAGGTGGGGAAAGTGGGGAAGGTGAGTATCACTGGATTAATTATCCTGTTTTTTTACTGTTTAAAAACAGGTGGTTTGTTCTTTTTTGCAGCCACTGATCTTCTTTTGGCTTGGAATCCCATTTGTCTGGGCCTGGTAGAGGGAGTCATTGGTAAAGTCCAGCTTCATACAGGTATGTGCTTTGTTCTCTTCTGACGGGTTTTTTATTTGTTTCCTGCTGAAGTTCTGGGCTATTACAAATAATACTGCATAGCTCCAATGGAACAATGTCATATTCTTTGCTCTGGAAGAAAACTTCCCAAATGGACTTGTTAAGGTGATTATATTATAGCTGCACATGCAAATGCACTCTGCTCTCCAGTGTATGCCTTGTGATTTTACTGTCTTGTAAAAATGGAGAGCTGCATTCACAAATAGTAGAAACTTGTATGTGAAGTTCCATCTGAATCTCCATGTGAGATTTATAAAATTCTTAAACCTTTTGGAATAATCCTTTCAAAGAGATTGCTGTTGTTCTCCTATGGTGCAGTGCAAACACTAATAAAAAAAGCTTTCACCAAAGTATAAGGCCTGAATTCTCAATTGAAATTTGAAAACCTGAAGAATAATTGCTTCCTTGGTAGAGGAATATTTGAAAGCAAAAGGAACACTTAAACTTGTTTGCAGTTGAATGACAGAGCTATAAAATTCAAGCAGGTGTACAATTCATTGTTATTTTAATGATAAGCTTGTCTCTAAGTGATAGTAGTAATGTTTTCCTGTAAAATAAACTCAGTGCTCCTTTTGCTTTATCAGCTGCCATTCCTATAGCCATAATAAGTATTTATTTTGATATATACCAGCTTTGTCCAGGAAGACACCTCTGCCAGTGGAGCTCTGGCTCTCTATTTGCTGACAGATAGGAAAGGTATCCATAAACCTTTGCTGAGTCCCATTCTTTTTGTGAGTGCCTACACCCTGCATTTAAAGTAGTGCCTGGCAATATGATCAATACAGGTAAAGTTTCAAGTGTGTTCCAGGAGGGCAGGATGGATTAAGTGCTGAAATGGATCAGATGTTTGTGGTCCCTTGAATAGAAACAGATTGCTCAGGGTGGCAATAATGGGATGGAGAGCACGGCCTGGGACACTGGCATGACTGTAGGGCAGAGAAGTCCTAGGAATTATTGTGGCTCCATAAGTACTGTGACCTCTGGTCCTGTTTCTGGGTCTAATAGTTCAGAGCCCACCTCTCCATCAAGCTCATGATCATGTCCTCCTTCTAGTCTTCATCTTCTTTGTATTCACCTGGAATTTTGTTTGTGCTCATTCTCCAGATTTATTCAGCCACCCTTTTTCAGATCTGGTGATGTGAAGTGGTTCATACTCTGCCATCTCATTTTCTCTTCTCATCATCCAGGCTGTCTGTGCTGGTCACCATGTGCTGTCCATGATGAATGATGGCTAAACTCCAGTAATGACCTTTTTCTGCTGTGGGAAAATGCTCAGTGATTGGTTTTGACACATGTTTTTTGTGTTTGTGTGGGGTGTGGTGTTTTCTTTTAAAACCAGGCCCTTGGGTACACAAAAATCTTCCTCCTTTCTCTCTAGGGACTCTAGTTATAAAAGCCTTTGAAAGGGGAGACTTCAAATGCTGTCTGGAAGGTTTTTTAGTATATTGTGGCAACTGAAGATCTTTGCCTGTGTGTTTATTGTGAGCTGCTTCCTCTGCTTATGAAATCCGAGTTGAAACTTTCCCCAGTGTGACACTTCAACAGGTGTCAGCTTGCTGTTGTCAGGTAAATTAAGATTATCAGGTAATAAGCCTGATATCTCTTCTTTCCATGTGTGCTATAGAGCTACTGAATCAATTAAGCCCTTCCAGGCATTCCACTCAGTTGCTGCTTAGGTCAGTGGAACTATTTCCTTTTGTCTCTGCCTTGTTCAGATGACACCATCGCTGAACTTTCTTTTTATTGTAGATATTCTGGTATTCGGTGATGCACTTGTCCTATAAGTGGTGTTTTGTTTTCTACTTTTAAAATGTCTGAAGAAAGATGACCTCCAGTTATTCATCCTTGCTTTTCTTTTGAGAACTCCTTGAATTTGCTGCCATTTGCTGCTGGGTGTCATCCACCAGGCTGCAGTCACAAGGACAGGGCTGACTCAGGTGCCTTGCATAGCTCTCCTCAAACCTGCTGTTTTCAATGAACTCCTGCTTGATCATATTTAAGTGTATCTTGATGTTATCCTGGGGCTGAATCATTGAGCAGTCTGTAATAGTAACCTGTCTTCATTACTTATTCTTCTATCAATCTTTGTCCCCTGGAAACTTTATCAGCAGAAGTTGTATAAATATTTAACATGGCTGGACCTTTCTGTCCAGGCTCAGCAGGAGAACTGTGCTGCAGGAGCTGGGTGAAAAGCCTGACCTGCAACAGGATGAATTGCTGCTCTGATTTCTTCTCCCCTGCCCCTGGGTTATCAGGATCAGAAAACTTCAGTTTGAAGCTCATTTGGTGAATTTGGGCTCGTCCTGCTCAGAGCCTTGTTACCAGCTATTGAAAAGAGGTTTTAAAACTCCTTGGCACACACAAGTGCTGGAAACTTCGAATGTCATTTTAAGTGTTAGGGTTCCTACCAGGGTGCTCTAGAGCTGTCACAAAGCCTGTGTGCACTTGCACAGAGATCCTCATATGTTCTTGAAGGATTTGCTTATTGCAGAAATGCTGGAATTGTCCAAGATGACCTTGAATTGTCCCTGTAATCAGTCATGGGCTGCCTGTAATTTAGCATTGGAGTACCCTAGCCAATGAGCTGTAACTAGGGATGGGTTTTAATTTACTCTTAATCTTGCTGGTTTTATTGCTTGCCTCATACAGGAGAATTTGTAGGAAATTGCTGTGACAGGGAAGCCATCTCATAGAAACCAGCCAGCCAATATTACCTGATTTATTTTTTAATTCTTCAAAGAATTTTTGACATGAGTGGGCCAGTTGTACCTCTGAACATAACCATACACTCACATTTGAGATTCAAATCTATTTAAAGCAGTATTTTATTCTTCCCCAAAGTGAATTTTCTTAAACATTCAGATACTTTTCTTTTTTGTGCATATGGGAAACTTAAACCCAAACAATAAAACTTTGGTTGAATATCAGAATGTAAGAATATAATTGCTTAACATTTGCTGGCCCATCCCAAAACAGCTTGTAAGAAAATGCAGAGTAACAATGGGAATAAAAGAAAAGGGGTTTTAGGATGTATTGTGGAGATGTTACTGCAACAGATCATGGCAGATTTTCTTAGTAAGATGCACAGTTAAAATTGTCTTTGCATAATCTTCCCATATAGAGGCAAACACATCTCTTACATAAGGCATTTCCTTTATGGAATTTAATTTTGTTGTCCAGTAAATCTGAATATAACCAAAGCTGGATTTCTTAACCAGTTCCAGCCACTGCCACTTAACACAATAATTTCTGCCACAGGTTCTGTTCCTTGGTCAAAGCCCACCCCTGTATTAGTATTCTTTTGGAGTTTTCTTCCAGTGCTGGTTAATTAAGACCCAGGTTAAATGCTGCTGGCAAGAGTCCACAGGCTCTGTAAACAGGAGGGAAATGGAGTTTTTCCTTCCTTATCCCCAGCTTTTTTTTTTAGCATGCCTCTGAATCTTGATAGAAACTACAGGCTGTTCAGCATCTGAAATATCTTTGTTGAGATATAGCTGAATTTCATACAGTCAACAACCCAAAGCATTCTTTTTGCATGCAGCCAATTTTTAAATTGTTCAAGTAACTCAAAGTATGAAATTGGTAGCGTAGAATTTCTTGGCTAAAATCAAAATACTTGCAGAAAGCAGCATTTGTAATACACTCGTGTGCAGTTTATGAAAAGTTGCTGCAAAAGCATTTGAGGGAAAGTAAATGCTAGATTGTTGGGGAAGTGTTGGAGAAAAACAGCAGTGTTGTGCTGGCAGTGTTGAAACAACAGAGGAGTAAATTTCCATTTTAGTGAGGAAGGAGAGGTAATAACTTCCTTTGGATGCAATACTTCAAACCAGTTGTTGCCATCTGCTCTGCCACAGTTCATAAAACACTAAAAACGAGCATTATATTCTGAGGCATGACTTGAAGGTGCACTTTTCTGGAGTGGCACAGAGCTGTCCTGTTCTGCAGTGCACCTCACACATTCAGCAGGCAAGAACAGATCAGCAGAATTGCTTTTTTCCTTCTGACTGTAGAAGCACATTCTCTGTATTTGGGGATTCAGTTATTTAGATAGTGCTGGCTGTTATAATATGCTGCTTTTATGTCTATTGTTGAAACTTTTACTTCAGGGCATACTTTATCTGCATAATTACTTCCTGGCTGTTTACTTTTGATCTGCTGGGAAATTCCTGTTTTCTTTCAATGTTCTGTGGCTCTGGCTATAATACAAAGAGTTTTGCAGTGTACACCAAGATGACATTTCAGTGCATTTTTAAAAATGACAAAAGGATTCTCAACTCACTTGTCTGTATTAAGCTCTTGAGTTCTTGTTTACAGCTGCCAGGGTTTGTTAATATAGGTAGGGGGAAGACTGGGCAGAGATTTTTCCTTTTCCAGTTTTTTTACTATGGGATATCTGCTCAGAAATGCCTTTACATTATACTAATCTCCAGTAGAACCCTCCTGATTAATTCACTGGAGCTCTAGATGTTCCTTTTTTAGAAGTGTCTGTTTTGTTTCTTGACATGCATTGGTGATCTCTTAGGAGTAAATTGTGTGACCAGACTTCTGCAGGTGGGAGCAGGTGAGGTTATAGGAGTGCCCTGCAGGAATATCTGCCTGGATGCCCTGTTGTAAATGCCTGGATTGCCCTTGCTCTTCACAGAATGCTGGCTTTGCCTTCTGGAAATCAGCATAGGAAGGGCAGACCTCTTCAGATGAACTGATAGGCATCTTTGTGTGCTGCTGGTGGGTTTGGCAGCATTTCAATTTCTCCTTTGCAAAAGGATTTTTTTAACCTGTTCATTGCTGTTGCATCAAATCTGTCGTTTTCCTCAGCTTCCTTTTCCCCAGGGCAGGTGTTCTCCAGGGCATGTTCCCTCCACCTTCACAGAAGAGTTGTTCCTGCTGCTCAGGGAGGATCACTGGGTGGCATTTGCTGTCACTCTCCTCTCCTGATTTGGTATCCTTGGACCAGTTTTAGGAGGTTGTGCTTGTGTGACATCTTGGGGTGAACTGCTGCAGCCTCAGGGCTGCCTCTGCTGGATCAGGGTGACACCCTGAGATCCCTCCTGACTTGAGGTGTGTGTGATCTGCAGAGATGAGGATTCTCTGCAGTGCAGGACTCCCTTTACAGCACCATGTATATTAAAGAAGTGGGGCATATCTTCATTCCCCTTCCCCTCCTGTCTTTTTGGGAGGCACCCTCTGGCTCTCACAGCATGTTTGTAGTTATGAGAATCTAAAATTTTCAAAGGTTTCTTAATACCTAACATAAACACATCACTTTTTTAAAGGCAGTAATGAGAATCAAAGGGAGGAGTGGAGTGTCACAGCACACAGTTGTCTGTTGGCAATGACTATTCCTGTTCTTTAGATGAAAGAAACTGCTGGGGTTTTCTGTGTTTTTCTTAAGCATTCGGAGGATAAAATACTGTTTAGAATTTAGTGAGCAAGGGGAGCTGAGTTTGTATTTGCTATAGAGCTGCTAAATAGGCTTTTCGAAGGCTGTAAATCATATTCAGAGCACGATACATGACACATTCTGCCATCACAAGTGTGGGAGCATATTTAAGTCTATCACAGCAGGCTTTTTAAGTCTTTATATCACCTTTTCAGTTGAACTCAGTTGGCTGTTTCTCAGCTGGGAGAAGCAGTGAGTGTGTATGTTTGTCTGTGGGACTTTCTCTGCCTTTTCCATCTGCCTTAGCAGAACTTTTGCTTTTGGCTCTGCAAGCCCAGCATCCAGCTCCTGCTCTAGCCAGGGGATTGAAAGCTGGGAATGTCCAGGCACTCTTCAGCAGTCACTGGGAATATTTGCTGTTTCCTTGTCTCATTAAAGCTACAGCTGCAAGTGCTGTGGGCTGGATGTGTGCATGGAATATTTCATCAAAATCTTCATTAATTTTTATCTCACAAATTTCTCCATCACTTTGTACTCTTCAGCAATGATGTCACGAGTCTTTGAACTGCTTCATGGTGCAGTCCATGTTTGCTCATCTGATTTCTTCACTCATGGATCTTGTAATCAGGTGTTAGCTCTCTGTCTGGTTTGCTGTTTGATGCATGACAGGGGGCAGAAAGGGAAATTCCTGACTTGCTGTCTGAGCTCCAGCTGCTCTCAAATTGTGCTGCCATTAGTGGGAATGTGCATCACCCTAGAGATTGTTACTTGCAGAGTGAATCAGGGCTAACTTTAACTCAAGTCTGTGAAACAGTTGATCTCCTTATGTTAGAGACTGAATAAATATTTTAAAGCTTTTTTTCTTAGTTTTATTTCAATGCATAATAACAAAACATAATAGCAAATCATCATTCCCTGGATTCTTCTAGTTAAATGGTTTCTGGCACGCTAATCAAAATAAATTCCTGACAAAAATAAAAGCATCTACTGATCTCCATTTTCACAGATTTACCATGGTGGCTGCTTTTAATTCGTCAGAAAGCATTGATTGGCAAACTTCCAGGAGATCATGAGGTCTGCAAAATAACCAAGATTGCTGTGATTCCACTTTCTGAGACAGAACCTCAGGATCTGGAATTGGAGGTATGGCCATCCTCAAGGAACTCTCACTGTCCTCCTTCTGCTTCAGTGAAATAAAAGTCAAATGCCTCTTATTTCTTTTTCCTGGTATAAGCAAAAGTCTTGAATATTTTGTGCTTCTTCAAATATTGTTTTTTGATAAAAATGAAAAATCACAAGTTCTGCTGGGGAGAGAAATTGCAACAAAATAATACCTACATTTCATAAAGATCACTGGGAATACCACACAAGAATAAGATTTACTGAACCAGGAGAAAGTATATTTCTAATGGATTTTTAAAATATTTTATTTTTAATATTTTAATGGATTTTTTAATGGATTCTCTTGCTTTCATCTCATTTTGGAATCTTGATTCCATAACTTGGCTTGAAGGGAAATCCTTACTTAAAATGTTGCAATTTTTTTCCCCAAAAGAGAATGGATAAAGGAACAAAAATAAAAATGAGTAGTGCTAATTTAATTTGGTTGGGAAGTTGAGGTGTGTCTGGGTGCTCAGGTCATGTCAAATTGAGGCAGAGATTCTCACAATCACAGGAGAAAATGCCTTTCTTTGAACATTTTAAAAAGAGTTTTTAAATGTTGGCTTTAATTCAATGTCATTATTTTAGCTTTGTAAAAAGCACCATTTTGGGATAAACAAGCCAGAGAAGATAACACAGTCCCCAGATGACACAAAATTCCTGCTGAAGACTCTTACTCAAATTAAGTCTAATGTGTCTGCTCCAAATAAAAAGAAGGTAAAATTTTCTACTGTTTCCTTTCTTGTTCCAAAATTTTGAGTTTATTATTCAAAGGTTTTGATGGATGATCAAATTGAATACAAAGACCTTAAAAAAACTGCAGAATGTGCAACTACTGTCTTGATGCCCAGTTTAATTTTTTTGATTATTTAGCTGCAGCTCTTCAGTCATTTTCTCATTTTGTAATTACATAATTTTGGCAGAATTGCTAATAGAGTTTTTTTTTTTTTAACCAGTCTTATCTTCTAGTGAAGTTCTAAACTTCTGGAAATTGCTTTGCATAAGTATCTCTTATAATATAGAATTGGACACAAAATGTGGTGCCTGGTTCCTCAGAGAACATCATACAATCTAACTGCTTTTAACACAACAATGGCTTGGATTAGGAAGTCAAAACAATAGTTATTAAAATTAGAATGATGTTTCTGTGGCTGCTGTCTCTTGTGTTTATTTCTGCTGGGAATTTTAAGGTCCTGCTCATCATTGGGAAAGTGTTTGTCCTCCAAGGTTAGAAGTGGAAAATATGACTGGAGTCTTTCTTGCTCACAAAGACATGAGAGCCATTTTTTTTTCTTTCAGATTAGAGAAAGCAAAGAGAAAGAGAGACTGGAGAAGAGATTATTGGAGGAGTTGTTCAAGATGTTCATGGATTCAGACTCCTTTTACTACAGCCTGAGCTATGACCTGACAAATTCTGTGCAGAGGCAGAGCTCCTGTGAGAAAACCAACCTGCCCCTGTGGCGAAAAGTGAGTGCTTTGTGTTTGTTTCTCCCACTTGGGATGAGCTGTCCAGTAATGGTCATGGTCCAAACCTGGCTGATTTGTAAAATAGAAACATTTACAGCAGCTGAACACCTTGCCCTGTAACCAGCCCAGGTGCGAGGAAACAAAAGTCTGCAGCAGCATGAGCTGAGTGTTTTATCAAAAGCACTGACTTAGTGAATAAACTGCTGGACACTGGTGTGCTTCCCACAGATATCGCCAAACCTAACCTGTAACACTGCAAAAACTGTCTCTTTGTCTTCTGAACAGGTGGATGACAGATTCTTTTGGAACAAGCACATGATTGAAGATCTCATCAGCATTGATGTGAGTCTTATTTCTAACGTGTATTACAAGAACCATTCTTAGGTCAGTTTAGTTCAAGTGTTTGCTTAAGGCCTTGTAGGCATTTGATTCCAAACCTGCTTGGCAGCCAGGTCAGGATCAGGGCTGTGCAATCTGTGGCTGAGCAGCTGGCACTGCCTTCTTCCCCAGCCAGCCTGGGATTGCTGCTAAGGGGGGAACTTCAGCTGGATCAAAAATTCTGTTACAGTAATGTGGAATAACTTGGTGTGATGTGTTTGTGCTGACTTCTGAAGGTAAATTTGAATTGTATTTTTATGTGAAATGGACAGAGCTGAACTTGATAATCAGGAGGAGCCAGAAAAGAAATAACCTCTGAATTCCAAAGTTTCCCTGCGATAAGATTTTGGTCCTCCATAGTGGAGGATAGTGTTTTGTCTCCTCAAGCACAGTAACTGATCAGTGTACAAACAGTGTAGAACAGGTTGTTCTGAACATCTGTTCAGAGTAAATAAAACATTTTCCTGGCTAATGAGCACTCAAATCACCACTCTTTCTTCAATATATGACCTTATTTCATCTTAAATTAACCTTGTAGATCAAGGACTAAGTTGCTAACTTCTGTATGACAGTTTAGGACAACTCCAGTTTTCTTTAGGGATGACAGCAGATGTCTCACCTTATGCCCTGCTCGTCTTTCATTGATAATTGCACATAAAGAAATGGTTATGGAATCACAACAGGGTAAACCTATGTCCTCTGAAAAGTTGTGTGTAATGCAGTAGTTAAATGAGTTGTATTTTTCATTTGTAAGATATAAATGGATAACCTTGAGTTAGTGGGGAATTCAGATCTCTATTTTGTTTAAGAAATCAATGTTTTAGGGTGCAGAGCCACAAACCAGTTGTCTTGAGGACTAAATTAGCCCATATGAAGCTTTATACTGTTATGGTTTGCTGAAAACAGGCTAACATCCACCTTCCTGTATAAATGTGGTACAGTATGTGTCCATATAGAGGTTTTAAAATTGCCTTAATGCAGAAACCAGGTCAAAAGGTTGCTTGCTTTCTTCCTCCTGATTTAAAAGCCCTGTGTCTGATGGAGGAAAAATGCTGATATCTCTTACAGAAATAAGGATATGGCCAAAATTAAAGCCTGAAAAGCACGTGAAGCCGCTGTTTTATAAACATGAGAAATGGCAGAAATAATTGCAGGTTATGTTGGACCAACAGGAAAATAAATGTTTTTTATCACCTTCAGAATGCTGAAGTGGACTTCTGGATTATCCCCATCATTCAAGGATTTGTGCAAATTGAAGAACTTGTGGTAAACTACAATGAATCTTCTGATGATGATAAGAGCAGTCCTGAAACTCCTCCTCAGGAATCCTCCTGTGTGGATGACATCCACCCAACGTTCCTGGTGGCGCTGATCTCACGCCGCAGTCGGCACAGAGCTGGTAGGAAAACACACTTGCAGCTGCTGGGGCTGTTCTGAGCACTGCAGAGGGATGCAAGGGGTAAAATGCAGTGCTGAGCTCTCAGGACATGGGCAGCTGTGAGGTTTGAAACCTCCAGTGCTCCTGATGCACCCTTCGTGTGGGGTTATCTCCAAATAATGAAAGCAGTTAATAGTTGCTAAAAGGCTGTTTATTACAAAGCACATCAATCTTAAAAGCAAAGTCACAGTTACAGACATTAAGCAAAAGCAAAATAGAGAAGCAATGGCATAAAAGCACCAGCTCTTCCCAATGCATAATCTTATATAGGATTTTTCCAACAAGCTAACACAAACTCAGACCACTACCTCTTAACCTGTTAGAATTCTAATTTCTTAACATGCCAAAGTACGTATAAACTGTGCATGTGGTTTATTTTGGTTTATCCAGAGAATGTAAGCAATATTCTCACTGGAGTTCTGTTTTATCTAAGCATGGTCTTCCAAGGAGCTCCAAAACCTCTACTGAAAACATGAGTATGTTTTTTAACCTTTACTAAAACTTGTTCTTCTACTCTGGCAACTTAAACCTTTTATTCACTAAAAGCACTGCAGCTCACACTAACACTGACTTATGCTAAAATTTAAACTTACACTTAAACTCTGTGCTGATATATTTTGTGAGGCTTGGGTGGGAGTTAAATTTTCAAAGGTCTTTGAGAGCAGCTTAAAAAACCCTGTGTGTGCATGCCAATGTGCCAGGACATGCTTATTGGGGCAAGGTGTGAGATGTCACCATGCTCTGGCCTTGTACCCAATTTGACTTAGAGCAGCAAGGCAAACAAATTTTCTTCTGCTCTTAGGATCTCAGAAAGATTGAATCACTTTACAGCTTAATAAATCCTGCTCAACTCCAGGCTTTTCAGTCTCTGATTTTTATGAAGACACTCCAATGTCTCTAACTCCATTCTTACACTGTTGGGTTTTAACATGTCAAAAAACCCAGAAAATATCCTTTTGAGCTTACCCTGCTGTAGGACTGTGCCTGTGTACCACAGCTCACTTGGATGCATTTAATTCACTTCCAAGGAAAATGGTTTGTCAGAACAACTTGGAGTAAATGTTTGAGGGTTTCAGAGTAGTACCTAGTTTGGAGTCTGCCTTTTTAATACTAAATTGTTACACAGATACTGAATTTTAGAGAGAAAATTTCTTACTGTTAATGTCACTTTGCGCATCTGATTTCTAGTCCAGAGCATAAACTGTGTAGAATTTTCTCCCTGTCTAAAGGCTATAATGCTGCTCTGACAATTTCTCTAGAAAGATCCCTGTTTCAGGTATTTTACAATCCTTTCCCTTCCCTACTTTTAACCTCTTCCCTTCTGTGCTGTCAAGGTTCACCTCAAAAGTAATTCAGTGCTACTTCAGGACTTGGAACTGAATTTTCATGACCTTGAATATTTTTCCAACTCTCTTACCCTTCCCTGTCCTTTGCTACCACCTGCATCCTTTCTGAAATAATGATTACTCTCCTTTGAGTCAAGGATATGCAAACACATTTCTGTTTAATGAGCGGTTCAGAGCTGGGTAGGCATAAAACTGTAGTCAGAGGAGCTTTATCTCTTCTTAATGAGCAGAATTAGTTACACAAGTTAAAACAAGGAGGGGAAACTTTCTGGTTTGTGGAACATTCAAACCCTCTTGGGCTGACTGTGGGATCACTGTGGGAAGTGGAGCCTCTGTCAGTGAAAGGGGCCTTTAGGTTCATGGAAAATTTTGAGCACTAAAGTTAAAATTTGTGCTAAACGTGACAGAACAGGAAGAAATGTGTATTTTAAGATGGACCAGAGGTATTTGTGACTTCTAGCTTCCCTATCCTGTCAGCTTATGTTCTGCTGCTCATGGTGTATCAGTAAATAAACTTTATCCATATAGTCAAAATAACTTTTGAGGAATAAGCTAGGATAAGAGTAATTCCTACCACTGATCATGGATTTGGGCTAGAACTGTTGTCTTGTGTTAGCATTGTCAAAACCAGCAACATAAATTATTGTTCAAAGCAAGTACTTTAATATGACTTCTCCATTCCCATTCCCCCTAGGGATGCGGTATAAGCGGAGAGGTGTTGATAAAAATGGAAATGTGGCAAATTATGTTGAGACAGAGCAACTGATCCATGTCCATAATCACACCCTTTCCTATATCCAAACACGAGGCTCTGTGCCTGTTTTCTGGAGCCAGGTTGGATACAGATACAACCCACGGCCCCGGCTGGACAAAAGTAAGTATTTGTGTGGAAAAAACTAAAAATCAGGGTACCCTGGAACTCTTCTTTTGGAAGAGATGTTTATGTGGGTGTGGTGCTTATGTGGAAGAATGAAACAGGCCTATTAAAAGTTAAATTTTTGTCCCATCTCCTCTGCACAAAAAGCAAAATGAAGCAAAATTCAAGAATGTGTTTGCTGTACACCAGACTGTAACAGCAGTGTTGAAGCTGAGCAAATAAACCAAAGACCTTTAAAAATAATTTTATACAAAATGTTATCTGTAAGCTAAAATATCTTGGTATTTTAGAGTACAAATTTGGGCACGATTTAACACATCAAACAGAACTTACTGCTGAACAGGCTGTTTCTGTCTAACACTGCTCTGCCTTGTAGGTGAAAATGAAACCGTGTCCTGTTTTCGTGCACACTTTGAAGAACAGCTGAAAAATTACAAAAAGCAGGTGAGTGCTACATGACAGAATAGTAATCTCATGAAAATGCAGAGGCTGAAGTTTAATGCTTGTAGGCTGTTTTCTTTGGTGATGTGTTGTGGGTTTTTTTAGAAACTTGTTGACAATTGGAAGGTTGGCACATAAATAGAATTTTACTTTAGGTTTTTCAAATATCCTTGTAAGTAACTCTAAAACCAAGAATAATTTATGGAAATGTGTAAACCCTATTTCTGTGTACCTGTCAGAGGTTCTCTGTGTTTAAATTTGTTTATGCTGGGAACTGTTGCAGCTTGTCTTGGGTACAATCTATCAAAGATCGAAGCTTCAGCAAGATTGTTACAAATCTTTAACTCTTTGAGCTATTTGTTGTTGCATGGTGTAAATCTAAGCAGGTTGTGTAGCAGATGATGAGTGTTAAATAATTGAACTTTTGAACAGGTTATTATTAACTTGGTGGATCAGACAGGCAGAGAGAAGATTATTGGAGATGCTTACCTTAAACAAGTTCTTCTCTACAACAATGCAAATCTGACTTACGTTTCATTTGACTTCCATGAGCACTGGTAAGAAACCTTTTAAAAATGTCACTTTGCATCTTTTTTTATTGTCATGAAAGGCAAAGAGCAGAAAACCCATTATTATTTCTACTTGTGCATGAAACACTTCTTTTAAACAAGAATGCAGTTTTTAAACTAAAACATTACAAAACTTAAAGCTTGGGTTACCAAGCAATGCTGTTCGTGGTGTTGTCACTGACTTGTTAAATATGCAGTTACTTATTGGGCAAAGCTTAATTGTCACAAATTGTAAGAGTTTCCTTAAACATGCCATGAATGTAAAACTGTTGCTGACCTGCTTTTTCAAAACTATGTAACGTTTTGCCTTTCATTTTCTATTTGTTTCTCTTGCTTGTGTCTGTAAAAGCATGATGGGATCTTTCAGGACCCTGATGTTATTTCAATGTAAAATACATGGGTTTTATCTTAATCCAGTGTGAGTAGTTGCTGTTTTCATGACTGCCCTCTGATGCTGCCATGCTCTAGAGCACTGCTCACATGCCCAAGCATTTCTTCTGTCACAGGCATGTATTTCTCATGCTCCCCTCAAACACTGGTTTAATCTGCACTTCCAAATTTAATCTAAGGATTGCAGCTGGTCTGGGAGAGCATTACTGGCTGACTGAGTATGGCATTATAGATATTGTCAGAATGGGTGCTGGGCAGGGAAACCCTCTCAGAACAGAATTGGCCTTTGACAGTTCTGTGGGACTGTTGGCACCCTGGATTGATTTTATAGTGAATCTTTTGTTCAGAGGCATTTTCATTTTCCTTCATTAATTTTCTCCTGAGAACAGCTGTAGTGACCAGAACTATTTCTGCACTGTGAGCAGGAGTAAAATGAGAACAATCCTGAAAAATAACCAGATGGGGTAGGGCAGGAGGACGTGATGTGTCTATAGGTGGCTTTCTCTGTACAATCTCTGGCAAAGCAGAACTCAGCATCCCAGTTCCAAATCTGCAGTAGTTACTTCTCTTGAGACCAAAATGAGAACAGAATGTTGCACATGCCTGAATAGCTGCACACTTTTTCTTCCCAATGGAAGCAGTATTAAAAAATGCAAAGTCTTGGGAATTTAATGATCTTTTAACCTCTTGCCTTGGATTTGGACATTGAACTGTACTGCAAAATAGTTCTGAATATTGGCTCCTGTTTAAAGCCCATTGCAGAAGGGAGTGCTTGTCTCTCATTTAGCCAAAACACTATCTTTGTTAGCATTACAAATAAGATAAAGTTGTTAAGTAAAGTCACTGCTCTAGTTCAAACTAACTTGTGGAATTGTGTTTCAGCCGAGGAATGAAGTTTGAAAATGTTCAAACACTGACTGATGCCATTCATGATATTATTCTTGACATGAAGTGGTGCTGGTAGGTACTCAACTGTTTTTAGACTAGCAGGGAACATTTGTAGAGGAAAAAAACAATGAAGAGTAGATATTCAGAGGCCTTAATTTTCTCCAAACCAATATGTTTTATATTTCTCTTTTGATGTCAAGCTTGTTTGTCGGAGTTTTTGTTTTCTGAGGTGTTGGTGTTCCACCTGTGTAACAGCAGAAATTCTCAGGTGCTGTTTCCTGCCTGAGGTTTACTGCATTTCACACTTTTAGGGTCACTCATATTTAATGTCAAACACTCTGTATTTGATCCACAAACCCTAGAATGGCAGCAAGCAGACATTTAGTTTGAACTGATTAAACTGATTTGGGTAACAAGTGTGGCTGCAGCCTCAGCCAATTGCTCTGCATTGTTCTGTACTGCTGTCATTATCATTGGCTTCTCTGTTCTTGAAATTAAATGCCTTTGCTCTTGAAAGCTTGTATTATGTATGCATGAGCTGAATTCAGCATCTGATTGCATCTCAAGTTTGTGTCCTCAGCAGGATTTATGTCTGATATCCAGCCTAGATTAAAGAGGAGGATAAATGGGAACAAGAGGAGTTAATTCAGTGTGGGGTGTGGCTGGGGTGTGAGTGCAACCATAAACAGTGCTCCAGTGTAAAATGTTCTACTGTCTATAGAAGCTGATGAATTACACTGTGTTTTAAGTGTCTCAGTGTGCCTTTTTTCTCTCCCTGTTGAAAGGGTTGACCAGGCTGGAGTGATCTGTAAGCAGGAGGGAATTTTCCGGGTTAACTGCATGGACTGCCTGGACCGGACCAACGTGGTGCAGGCTGCGATTGCCAGAGTGGTCATGGAGCAGCAGGCACGTAACACTGAGGGGCTCTCTCAAGGGCTGAGCACCTCACACCTTCATTGCTGTTCACAGAGAAATCTGTGTGTTTGAACAGTGCTAAACTCTACGAAAAACTCTTTGCAAAATACTTGTAGAGGCACAAAGCTGAGAGGAATAATATGCACAAATGTAAAACTTGAGAACATTATAGAATAGTGATGCTTCCTTCTGTCCTCCTTCAGAAAGGACTGACTGTCCACAACTTAGAGAGGATTATTGTCTTGTTTGGATTTAGTAATTTCAGTTTAAATTATGTAGAAATAAACTTTAGAAGCAAGACACCTTCCCCCCAAGTCCCTCACTGAAATGATGTTAAAGGAGTAAAATCTAACACATTGGATGCTATTTTAGGTGCTTTGAAGTGAAATGCTGTGATGCAGTAAGTAGGGAGATTAGTTGTCCCTTCTGTGTGTAGAGGAATAATTAATTCATGATGTAAACAGCCCTGGTGGCTGTGACTGTTGTGCTGTGGAATTGTTCTCTCTGTACAGAGAAGGGCTTTCCAAGCAGGCTGAGAGTGTTTCCTTTAGCTTTCCTCTTTGCTTTGGCCCTCCCTTGCTTTTTAGAAGCTCGGTGGTAACTCTCTTCCCTTGTGAAAACAGCGCTGCCCCAGACCGAATGCAGACTTGATGTCCTGTAACTGGAACATCAAAGCCCCAGTCACAGCCCAAAATGAGCAAACCTGATTATGGTTAAAGAGCAGGAGAAAGAAAGGATGAAGTGGGTGCTTCATTAGGGTGAAAAGTGAATGGATCTGGCCATTGTACCTGGCAGTTCCTTTTGTGATCTGCTTTTATGAGCTTCTGCCATACTGAGGACAAGGGGAGGGATGAGCAATCCCACAGTCATTATTTCAGAACAGGGTTTCTATCCAGGGTAACTCTTGATTTCCAAGGCAATTCTTTCAAAAACAAGAGTGTCACAGATTGTTGTGAAGAGGCTTCACTAATCACGGCTGAAGTGTGAGCTTGTGATGTGCTGCATCATTCTCATCCTGGAGCTGAGGTACTTTGGAATGAGTCCATGCCTGAGAAATGCCCTGAGCATTGCAGGGTCAGTGGCATGGAGTGAAGGGCTGGGGTTACATGCACCTCACACTACACAGGAACCTGGACCTGCTTTCTCTCATCTGGAAACCTGATAGTTTTCAAAGTTAATGTGCAGCTTTGTGTTGATTTTCATCTAACTTGCAAAGAGTGCTTGAGCATTTGGTTTCAGTTGTAAATTGAAGTTGTTCTATGATTTATTCCAAGTTATCCCTACCATTTAGTGACTGCATTGCAGTGTCCAAAGCCTGATGTTGGTATTGTACCCCAGGCTTATCTGGGGCAAACTGAAGGACTGGGTGTTCCAAGAGGGAGATATCTTACTCCAGTGTCAGTGACAAACAGTAACTGTCCAAAATGTGCGAGCACTAATAATAAACCAACATCAGTTATTTTTATTTGTTTTCAGACCTTTGAGGTCATGAATGCCTTTGCAATAGGAGACATATTAATTATTTATTTTAAAATTGTGATGTCTGTTTTTTGATGGTTCTCTATTGAACAATTTGCTGTATCTTAAAAATCTACAGTAACTTGTTTTCATTCAGCTATTTTTTTTTTGATGATTGAGTGAACATCCATAATTAATGTTACTTCTGCCTGCAGTGATATGATGTTTAGCAATAAACCATCAATTCATTAATTTAATTTGTCAAACCAGCACAATGGCTTCCTTTCCCCCATCATACAAAATCTAACAATTAAACAAACGTTTGGCAAGCGTTTCCATTTACTTTACCAAGCTCTGATACTGAGAATAACTTTTACTTTGGGCACTGAATTAATACATATGTCAAATTCCAGCTGAAAAAACTGGGTGTGATGCCACCAGAACAGCCTCTGCCAGTGAAATGCAACAGGATCTACCAGATCATGTGGGCCAACAACGGCGATGCCATCAGCCGGCAGTACGCGGGCACGGCCGCCTTGAAGGTAACGGGGAGAGCCTCACCTGCCCCATCCAGGAATGTCTTGGATTGCAGGGCTCTTGGAAAGCCCTGGAGTATTTAAGGGTTCACCCAATATTGGATTAAATTAATAAATTTTAATCGTGGTATTTCTTTTAATTTGAAAATGAACCACGCTTGAAATATTCTTCATAGGAGTTGATGTGGCTTTTCAAAATGTTCTGTGCCCTTGTTCAGAGTGTCTCTGAAAATAGAATCCTCTAATGAAGTGTAACTACCAAAACAGTTTTTAATTCAAGTTCTAAGCCTTCCGTGGCCTAGAAACTTTCTTTTGTTTCTGAGGTTGTGAGGGGATGTGCTGTTTTCCCCCAGTATGTTATGTTTGTCTTGTTTTGGTAGCAAAAGCAGTGAGATGAAAACCGTTTTTCAGTAGGCTTCAGTCTTCTCTATTGTTCCAGTAGTTGCTTTTACATGAAAGGCCAGAAAATAAAGGGATTTTTTTCTTTTGGAGGTATTGAAGCATCACAGTGATTGATGTATTGAAAGCCCTGCTTCAGTGTTAGCTGGCTTATATGTCCAGATTTGTTTTCTGTTGGAATTTCATACTGGAATTTTCAGTCTGTCAAAGACACGGGATTCTCTGCAGAGTCAATGCCAGAAGATGCTCTTTGAAAAAAATCAGCATTTTCAACTTCTATATGAAATAGTTGCTTGAGAATAATTCCTGAGTTGCCATCTGTTCAGTTCTGAGTTTCAGAGTGCCAAATCCTTTGAGCTGAGCCTGCTCCAAAGTTTGATGTGTGCATGATTTGCATGTTGTGTGTGACAGGGTGACTTCACAAGGACTGGTGAGAGGAAGCTGGCAGGGGTGATGAAGGATGGAGTGAACTCTGCAAACAGATACTACCTGAATCGTTTCAGGGATGCTTACAGGCAAGCAGTCATAGGTAAGAGCACAACTTCAACCAAGCTGAGCTGTGGTATTTAGAAAAGATTATTAAATCATATTGGTTTCATCTTTCTGATTTTTCTTTCCTCTGTTGCTTAAAAGCACCATGAGTGGGTACATGTCTGTACTGGACCCTGTAAAGAAGAGTCTCTGTCACTTGGGCATTTAAGAAACACTCAGTTCAGAGGGATTGCATCCAGTCTGACTCGCTGGAGACTGCCCCAGCTTCATTTTAGCATTAAATGTCTTGTAGCATCTCTTTTTTGTTTGAAGACAAAGTTAAATTTATGTAGCAAGTATCTCTTAAAATCATGAGAAACTCATTTTTCAATGAAAGCAGAGTTACACCTTCTGAGTTTTCAGTTGCAGGCAGCATTCTCTTCAGAGAATGTCTTTTCTTCAGAAAGACTACCAAGAACATCATTAAAATGCAGGGTTTGGAAGGAACTTGCAAACTCTTGCCACGTCTCACTTTTAAATGTTTCTTGCTTCATGTTTTCTGGGGTTTATTTAGATTTGATGCAGGGTATCCCTGTGACAGAGGACCTGTACTCCATATTTACAAAAGAGAAGGAGCATGAAGCCCTGCACAAGGAGAACCTGAGGAGCCACCAGGAACTGATCAGCCAGCTGCTGCAGAGCTACATGAAACTGCTCTTGCCAGATGATGAAAAATTCCATGGAGGTTGGGCACTCATTGACTGTGATCCAAGGTTTGTTGAACAAAGTTAAAATTGATCAGCTGCTACTCTGACACCTCTGTTAATTACTACTGATGCTAAAGGTGTTGATAGCTGATGTGTGAACAGAAAATAAGTGGACAGTTCTGTAGGACAAGAGTGCTTGAAGGGTTTGGATAAAGGGAAAAGTCCTCTCTAAACATGTGCTTTTCCCAAAGTGCCATGAAAATGGTGCATGCTGGAATCACCTTTGAGATGTATGGAAATGGATGCATTTGGTCAATATTGCCAAAATGTGGCAGGTACCATGAAGAGAGCTTGGAGAACTAAAGGTGGTTAAAGGGAGTGCTTGAGGAGCTGTTGTTCCTTATTGCTCTGTAGGGAAAGTGTAACTTGACTGATCTGATGGAATCCTTGGGAAATGCATTTGGATAGTCTGGATTTCTGTTCATGGAAAGCAGTGGGTGTAAACTCTGAACTCACTCCTTACCAAGTTCAGAGTTCAGGAGTTTGCAAGAGAAAAACAGTGGTTAGATCTCCTGCAGGTTAAACTTCAGCCTCTAAAAATAGCAGAGCAGGTTGTTACGACAGCTATTCAGGGCACAGACTCATCACCCTCACTGAGGCTGAGGTATTTTTCCATTTCTCTGGTAGCATTTTTAATAGCTTGTGGGCTTTCTTTTTTTTTTTTTTTTTTTTTTTTTTTTTGTCCTTCTGCTGACATATTTGAGCTATTAGGTAACTTCAGGTTTGAGAGAGAGTGTTGCTTACATGGATCCATTTGATAACACACTGTGATTGAAACTTCTCGTGACTTGTGTTCAGCTCTTAAAAGAGTGTCACAGTGGGCATGGGTTACAGCTCTGCATGTAAATAAATAAATAAATAAAACCTACCCTGTATTTATTTTTCTTCCCTTCAGTCTCATCGATGCCACTCATAGGGATGTGGATGTGCTGCTTTTACTTTCAAATTCTGCCTACTATGTGGCTTAGTAAGTTACCACCTTCCCTTACTGTGTGTGGTTTATTTTAGCAGCTTTGCTTTAGATTAGTAGGAAGCACTAAATTCTGTTGTTTTTTTTTTTTTCTAGTTACGATGATGAAATCGACAAAGTGAATCAGTACCAAAGGTTGAGTCTTGAAGCTCTGGAAAAAATAGAAATAGGTGAGAAAGCAGTCACTCTGTCTTTTTTTGAATGCTCTTAACAATAGCTTGAGCACTTATCAAAGCATCCTACAAATGTATTGAAGCAGCAGTCCTTGAGCCCACCTTGGAATGGCCCTTCTGGCTGATAACAGATGCCAAGCTCTTCCTGCTGCTGGAAATGGGAGCTTTGATCACTGGAAGGGTTCTAAATTTTCCCTCTTCAAACTCCTAAAAGAACCATGGAGTCATCCAAGCAGATATCATTATTTATCAAGTGGCAGTAACAATTTTTTTAGCTTCTGTAATGAGTCATGGGTTTGTGCATTCAGTGCTCTCTTCCTTTGATCCAAACACAGCAACTGGCTCAGAATTGTACTTTAGATCTGTTTCATAGCTTTGTAAAACTTTTTTCTCGAGGGCTGATAACAAACATGCTATTACAAAAGCACCTTGTTATGCTGGTTTAACTTACTTGCTGTAGAATGTAACATCTGCAGGCTAAATCCAGCATTTTCTGCTGGAAGCATTAAAGATGTGCTGTCTTTGAATCATGACAAAGGTGATCAGTTGGAGAGAAGGGAGTGTGTGGCCTCCTGAGTGAGTTGAATCCTCCATTTCACAACACACAGTGATTTCATCATCTCCTGACTGGAACTTTCACTGTGCCTGAGCAATTTGTAAGAGTGTGGGGGAAAGGTCTCCCTCACTTGTGTATTGTGGAGATTTGTATCCTGAAGTACAGAACAGAGTGAAACATCTACATCCACACCTCATTTAATGCTACAGATTATGCACTGAAGAGCTGTACTTGGTCTAAATCTTGAAATGACAATTCCATCTTCTTGATAAAAATATTAGCTTTCCCTTTCATCCTTGCAGGAGCATTCTCTAAATATCCCACAGGATTTAAAAAGCGTAAAACTTTTTTTCCCTTCTATCTGAAAGGCTGATCTGCAATAAGCAATCAGACTGGATTGTAATAGACATATAGAGAGTCTAATTGCTTTTTGTAAGTTATTGATTGTTTAGTTAATGTGAAAATCTTTCATTTAAAGTGTCTGTCCTGCTCTAATGAAAACATGCAAGCTGAAAAAGACTGTCAGCACTTACATACCCTTAGGTGCAGGCTCTGCTGTATCTCTTTCAGTGTTTGGTTAAAGATTTCTAAAGATTTCTCCTGGTTTCTCTCTCAGGGCCTGAGCCTACTCTCTTTGGCAAGCCCAAGTTCTCTTGCATGAGGCTGCATTACAAATACAAAGAAATGAGTGGATATTTTCACACTCTCAGGGCTGTGGTTCGCAGCCCAGAAGAAGATGGAAAAGGTTTGTATCCTGTGTAAAAGTTTTAGAGATAAAGTGTATTCAGTTTTGCTCTAAAAAACACTTGTTCCATTGCTCTTAAAATTTATTCTTCTTCAGAAATCACTCCAATAAAATCCAGTTGTGGGAAGTGGGAAAGCAATTTAAAAAACCACTCAGATGTTACTGTTTTAATAGAAAGAAAAATAAGTTTCAGATACAGCTTTAAAGCAAAACATCTCTCTAGAACTAATTTCCCTGTCCAGGTCTTTACTGCTCCAAAAACTTAGAAAATGAAGTTAAAATTAGCTCCTAAAGAGGTAAAGAAATGGATTTTTGTAGTGAAATCAATGTCTGGAAATGTTCTTGCTTGTTGTTTAACTACATTAAATGAACACTAACAAGGGAAAAAATATCACTTCATACCTGGAGCACTGATTTTTGTCAGCAAGGATTAGAATAAATGAAATTGGTTCTCTTGCTTCCCCACATGAGGCAGTGTGGCAGTGATTCACTTAATGCTGAGTATTCAGGGCTGAAGGAGAGTTTATTCCTTAGGTTTCTTTTGTAAGCTTTAAATCAGAATTGCAACTTGTAGGGCACAACTGCTCTGTGGGGTGAAGCAATAAAACCAGACAAATTAATTACGTTAAAATTAGACCTGTTTCTTTGTAGATTGTGGAATATGGGCTTTCAAGGGTGTTTTTAAGGGTCTGACAGGCTGCTGCTTGGGTTTCAGACACTCTTCAGTGCATTGCAGAAATGCTGAGAATCACAAAGCAGGCAATGGGAATGGATGTGCCCATTATTGAGAAGAAGCTGGAGAGGTGAGTACCTAAATGATGTGAACCCACCTTTGCTCTCAACTCAGCTGCTTCTCCCAGCTGAGCAAAACGTGTAGCAAAAAAAAACCTTGTTCTTTTTTACAGGTATTGCAGACTGAATATTTTCTAAATTTGGCTACTGAGTACAGTATACACAAAGTCAGGGTTAAAAAATGGAGAATTCAAATCCTTTTTCATCAAAAACTAAAGTGTCTGCAGGAACTGCCTGTTCCCCTTGTTTGGCTGCTGTTTTGTATCAACCCTCCTTTGTTTTGTTGGTCTGAGCTTGATTAGCTTATATGGGTACAATATTATTATGTAAAAAAAAAGGATTAAATTTATTATTTATGTAAGGAAAGGGTAACTTAGGAACTAAAATGCCCAAAAATAGACTGGAGGACAGTGAATACTTGGTGCTTTGACTGTACATTAAAAATCTTTTTCCTCTTCTAGGAGGAGCAGCAAACCTCATGAAGACATCATTGGCATTCGGTCTCAGAACAGAGGCTCCCTGGCCCAAGGCAAGAATTATTTACTGAGCAAGTTCTCCTCCCTCAACCAAAAGGTGAAACAAACCAAGTCCAACGTCAACATCAGCAACCTTCGGAAGCTGGGCAGCTTTGCCAAACCTGAGGTGAAAGTCAATTTTTTAAAGCCAAATTTGAAAGTGAACCTTTGGAAGTCAGACAGCAGCCTCGAAACTCTGGAGAATCCGGGGGTAGAGCCCAAAGCCCCCAGCGAGTCTGACACGGAAGCCTCAGACAATGACTCCTTCCACTCGGATGATTTCCTGAGCAATTCCAAATCGGATGAGGACTCGCAGCTGGCGGGTTCCCTGGAGAACATTGGTCCCACAGACTACGTGCTGCCCAGCTGTGGCATCATCGCCTCGGCCCCACGGCTGGGCAGCCGCTCGCAGTCCCTCAGCAGCACGGACATGAGCATCAGCATCCCCGTGCCAGCTGAGCAGCAGCACTGTCAGGACGTGTCCGTGCCTTCTACTGACAGTGCAGAGCTGCGCTTTGCTAAGCCCGTGGATGTGTACTGCCAGAGGTTTGTGCAGGACGCCCAGAGCAAGGGCTGTGATGTGGAGCCTGAGGCTGGTTCTCAAGAGCCCCATCACATGCTGGCCCAAAGCAGCAGGAGCACAGCCAGGAAGGCAGAACCTAAGGCTGAAGCTGTTGCAGACATTCCTTCCAGGCCATCGAAGCTGGATGTTCAGTCTTCTGAGCCAAATCCTCAGCTCTTGGCTGTCGGTGGGCCTGACTGCAGTAAATCCCACAGAAGCCCGGGATCAGTGTCTGGGAACCACGAGCCAGGACTCCACAGCACTCCCTCCCCTGCTGACGGCAGCAGCAGCAGGGCCGTGTCTCCCTTCGCTAAAATCCGCAGCTCCATGGTCCAGGTTGCCAACATCACCCAGGCAGGATTGACTCAAGGGATTAATTTTGCTGTGGCAAAGGTCCAAAAAAGCCCTGCAGAACCAGAAGCTTTAAATGAAATCAAACAAAAAGAACTGAGAGAAATGTTTACGCAATGCCAGACACGAATAATTCAGATCTAGTTGCTCATTTGGGAAGTGTTCTTCTAGCAGTGGCTTCTAATAAAATAACACAACGACATCAGGACTGTTGTGGCATGAACTGCTATTGGATACTGGGATTGATAACAGGTAATTTGTTTACAAGCAGTGAGAGATGCAAATGAATTTGGTTCTGACCAAGCTTCAGAATTCCCTCAGGCAGGTGCGACAGAACCTGTATAAACCATATTTAAACAGGTAGCTTAGACACTGGGATTCAATAAGCATGCTGTCTATCTTAGATGTGTTGCACAGTTATTTTTTGGAGACTAATTTTGTAGCTCTTCTGAATTATGTAGAAAGTATTTATACTCAAAAGATGATACTGCACTTCTCTGACCTTACTTACCTTGCACTACACCAGCAAAATAAAGTACCGGTAAATTACATTTTATTTATTTTTGGACTAGTATTTTTACTTGTTTTCATTGAAGTTCTAGATGCAGCTCTCTATGAATTGTGCCTCTCCAATGGGAACCGATGTGTTTTTGTTGAATTTAAGTATGTTAACCAGAAAGTAAGATTTCTTTGCTATCCTTTTCTTTCCAGACATCCTGGGACACTTTCATTATAGATAAAGCTTAAAGACACAATCTGAAACACCCACAATAATGCAGTGCAAATTTCTTCTGTAGATTGTTTTTTCCTCACTTATTTTGAGGTGAGGGGAAATGAAGAAAATGTCTTTGAATTGTCTTGCCCATGTTAAAGTAATTATTTTCTTTTCTTTTTTTTAAATTCCAAACTCTGCCAATTTGCTCTAATTTTTTGTCTCTGTAAAGCAAGCCAGATACCTGCCCATCACGCACTGTGTCCCTCTGTGCTAGGATTCTCTTTAAGTGAGAGAAATGATGCAAAATCCCAATTGCCATCTAAAGCAGAAGGCCAGTGCACTGCTTTGTAAGATCAGGGTTGCATTAGAGCATAGCTGTCAGCATCTACTCAAGACCAAATCCGTGACCAACTCCAGCTTTGCACCTCGCAGGGTAAAGCGTCCGCTCATGCTGGGAACTGGATAAAACATCCCCTTCTCTGTGTGTGTGTCCAAGGATTCCATCTATTCAATACTCCTTCCCAGGAATGCCTTGCCATGCCGTTCTAGTCTAGGCCATTGTCCAGAAGCTGCTGTGAAGCAGGACCGTGCTGTGCTGTGGTTTGTGACTGTAACCACCCTGACAGACCCAGTGCCTCTGTCCTCGTCCCTGTACTGTAGATAGGCTGCACGTGGTGTCCCCACAACGTTGTGTCCTGGGCTAGGGTAGGTCTGTGTCTTAGGACTTGTACTGTGTCTGAAATCATTTATCACCTGAAACTTTGATAAACAAATTTGGTTTATTTAATTTATTAAAGTGATGTGGGTTTGGGTTTTTTTTTCTGAGTGTCTACACTTGTGGCTATATTTAAAATTAAACTACTGCTGTATTTTAATGTGAGCAATATACATGAGATATTTTAATAAAAAAAGTGGAATCAAAAGATGGGTTTGGTATGTGATGTTAAGGGATGTGGGACTGCAGAACTCTGGGGTTTCTTTCAAACATACAGACATGATCCTGTGGTAGTAAAGGGCCACAGCCATGACTTCAGCTCTTTATCCTCTTAGAGTGGTTCTGCTTTTCTGGGCAACTTGTGTACCCCTGATCCTCTCCCTGTCCCTCTCCAGCTCAGTGTCCCTCCAGCTTGGGAACTGTCCCATCCCTGCCTGTGAAATACTGGAGATGGCAATGTGCACAAAACCAGCCCCTGAGGCAGTCTTAGAACCCAGCCCAGCTGCCTTTTGAAGACACTTAATTTCCTTCCCCCTTTGTTCAGTTGCTTTGCTTCACAGTAATGCAGCACAAGTCAGATGAAACCATGAATATTCATTTTTAGTTCAAAAAAAAAAAAGGAGAAAGATTTGAAACGGCACCAAACTTGGCTTGAGTTCAGGATACACAAAAAATGTTTCTCACAATAAGTACTCATTATTAGTGTGAAGAGACAAAATATCCACATTGGCTCTACAGCACAAGCCCTCATGTTTAGAAAATTTTTTTTTAGGAAAATGCCATAAAAAAGGGAGTCCTGTCCCTTCAATCAGCAGAAAGCACTAAGTAAAGGGGGTCTGAACTTGAAGAAAACGTGGCAGGAGCCTTTTACCTTGTTCTGAACAGGATTAATTAAAGCAAAATGTGGAAGTGGTTCCACCACAGGGTCCTGCAGGCTTTTTCCACACTGCCACCCTCCCTGGATTTCTCCAGCATTTCACTCTTTAAACCACGCTTGGTAAACAAGTTCTCCAAGTCTCCTCTGAGGACCAGCTCAAACTGCACAGCAGCAATCAGGGATGGAGAGAGACCATTCCAATACTTGAATGATATTATCCAAGCCCTTTAACCACCCTGCAGTACTGACAAGGTCAAAAGTAAAGATATGTTTTGTATGAGCACAGGACTAGCACCCATTGTCCAATCAATGTGGGGTTTTTAAAGAAGCTGTACCAGGATAAAGCTCATTGGAGAAATTTAAGAAGTCATGGGCTGCTCTAAGCACAAGGCACATATATTTCATACCTGAGCTGGTCATGGGTAAAATGATCATCAAATCCCTGCTTGGTACCACAGTGATATCATCACAATGATGCTGCTGCTGCTCTGAGTGTGATGTGTCTCAGCTCGCAGAACAGCACAGAGAATGAAGTCAGCACCTCCTCCAGCTGCAGCTGCTGGCCAGCTGAGAGCTGATCCTCACAATTCAGTCAAACAGAAATTAGAGCACAAACGTACTCCAGGACAGAGCCTACTACTGCTATGTATGAAGGGCTCTGGCTTTAATTTCCTTATTATTAAATAAGTTTACACAACCTCAGTATTAAAGTTTAATATCAAAGAATTTGCTCAATGTTACCAATTTTCAATTACAAAACAGGGTCCAAAAAAATTCCATAAAATATGTTTAGGTGGCTGAACAGAGTTAAGTGTGTTCAGACCACAAGGGTAAATATCCATAACTTTTTGATATAAATTATCTACAAAAACTGGTATAAACAATATTCCAATCTTGGTATGGGTTCCACCTAGGATTAGAGAGATTTTCAGGGTGACATCCAGCAGGTGTTAAAGTTCATTGCCATTGACACATTTCTGCTGCTGCAGCCTGGCCTTGCGCAGTGCCTCGAGCTGCTTTGCTCTCAGCCACCTCTCCCTGGACAGCGTCGTCTGCCCCGCGCTGAGCGACAGGAACCTGGGGGAGCACAAAGAGCCAGAGTCAGAACAGCTCCTTCAGCTCCTGCTGCCCCAGCACAGCTCCAACCCAGCTCTCTTTCAGTGTCCCAGGAATTAGAAAGCACAGGATGAAAGCAGGGAGGGAATACTTAGCCTAACTAAGAGGAACAAGGCAGAGGAGATCCCATCTGGCTCGGCTGGCACAGCTCAGTTCAGCTGCAGAGCGAGAGCTGGCTCAGTGTGCAGCTTGCTGGGGAGCCCTGAGTGGTGTCAGGAGCACCAAACCCACCTGGCCACCAGCAGCATTTTGTGCAGGTCATCGGCTGTGACGCTCTCGGGGTTGTTCTTGCGCATTTCCACAAAGTCTTCTTCTACGGCCTGGAACAACACAGCGTGGAATTATGGAGCAAAACACATCTGCACCATGAGAGAGGCTTTCGAGGAGCTGAACACTGTAACAACCTTTAGATTTCCATGTTTCAACTCATTGCCGTCCAGAAGTGAGCCTGAGCAAAACCAGACTACTTCTCATCTTTGCAAAGAACTCCTTTCCAAAAATGAGTGTTAGAAAGCAGGTTATGTGCACTGTTTCTTACCTGTAATAAATTCAGTATATACTTTACAAATCCTTGAAGGCACAATCAAGATGTGAAAACATTTCTGCTGTTTGGGTTTTGCAAAACATGAAGGAGAATCACAGACAAAGTACAGTAACTGTCTACTGAGGTGTTTTCTATCCAAATACACTGTTGAAAACGTATTAGGGAAGTGTCCATACCTTGGTCACCTCCTCAGATATGCTGTAGTCCAGCAGCCTCAATAAACTCAGGTAAATTCGGAATTTGTTCAGCACAGAGGGCAGCACTGCAGTGAGGAGGCTGCTCATGTACTCTTCCATGTTTGGGGGAATTATCTGTGGTTGTAAGTGGACTTGGCAATCTGACTGAAAGAGAAAATTACATTTCATCTCTTTCCCCATCCCACTGTTTTCTATTCCAAGACTAACTTACTCTTAAAAGCAGCAGAAGTCACTATTTCCCCAGAACTAAAATAGACAATTCTTGAAACATTCCCCAGCTCACATTTTGAACAGCTCCCGATTGAAGCAGGAGAGCAAAGGCTCAGCAGACAAAGCTGAAATGTCAGAGCAGATGTTTGCAAGCTCAGGCTGCTGCAGGGCAATGCCACATCTGTGCCCATCCCCTCAGAAGCCAGCATGCCAGAGGGAGGCTTGGAGAGTGGCACAGCTTTACCCATCCCTGGGTCCTTCACCATCCTGCTCAGAAAGGAGGAGGAAGCTCTGTCTGTGTTGTCCCGTGACCAGGTTTCCAGCCACGAGGGAGAAGGCAGCAGCTACTGCCAGTGTCACACCCTCCCTGTGCCAGTGTCACAAGACACATTTCCTGTCCCCAGTTGTCCCTGGCAGTGTGAGCAGTGACAGCTCCCCAGCAGCGCCTGAAGCCCTTCCCTTACCGGCAGGAGCGAGCGGCCCTCGGAAGTGATCAGAACATTAATGTTGCATGGGAATTCCATCCGGTGGTAATTGAAGTCATACTCCACCTTCTGCCAAGTGATCAGGTCACCCAGTGCTGTCACATTATGGACACCTGCAAGAGCAAGAACAAATTCCCTGACCACTGGACCGAAACAAATGGCAGCCCTGATTTTGGTTTCCCATCTGTCCTTAAGGAGCAGTCAGCAGAAGGATTCCTGCAATCATCCTGCTCCTTCTTGTGCCTGAGGTGTCTTCCAGACAGAGACAGTCACTTCTTAATGTGAATTAGAACTGAGAATTCTTGATTTCAGGCCTAAACTTTGTCTGGCTTAGTTCATTAGTACATGAGGATATAACTCATGTTTTCATTGGCCCTACAAAGCCAGGTATCTATTTACAGAGAAAAACCAAAACCAAAATCTCTCCCCAAAAGCAGAAAAACACTACCAATTTAATTTTGCCTTTTTTTTTTAATAGCATGCACTCACCTTACCTGGAATTAAGTTATTTAAAATATAAAATGTTAAAATTGACAAATTAACTGGTTGACTCTTGGAATTCTCTCATTGAAATACCAACATGTACCTGACAAATTGAATTTTTCCTCAGCAGTTACTGTATCAAATGACAAAACTACTCTTTTACCTTTAAATAATTAGTAATAATTCAGTATATTGCAAATAAAGGCAAATTTAACATCAAATTAAACCAACTACTAGATCTGAGGACACTCTTCTCTAGGATTAAATTTTGTTCCCAATGTTACTGTAAGAAATTAAAAATTTTTACTTCTTTACTCTAAATTCAGTAGAGAACAATATCACATCAGCAAAAATGAAATACAATTAACGAGTCTTTTTTATCTGCAACTTTTACTATCTAAAATATTTTTTCACTAAATGCTGTTGATTTTTAGACATTACAGACAAACCTTTTAGAAAACCTATAAACCAACACAGCAAGAGTTCTCTCTAAATGTGAGTTTATAATATTTAAACTATTTTTTTGGAAACAAATAATGCAGAGCTTGTTACTAGTTTTACTATTTTCTTTAGCAAAATGTTGTAGTTTTACTGAAGCTGAGTAACAAAAAATACTGAAAACTCAAAAGCAGTTGAATAATTTTCAATTAGCAATTTTTAAGAGCAGTAATTAAAAAATCAAAGCAGCTTTCTCAAGACAGCATTTTTATTTCAAAATTAAGTTTACTTGTGGTGATTTTCTGTTGTTGTTTCATAGAATCTCCTGAGTTGGAAGGGACCCACAAGGATGATTAGGCTCCAGCTCCTGGCCCTGCACAGGACAGCCCCAGGACTCAAAGATCCCTGTACTGTGCATTCTCCAGGTACTGAGCTTGTAAATGCAACTCAGCTCTTTCATGTGGGTTATAATTAAATTGATTTCTAAAGCTCTGCTGAAAGCATGCTACACAGTGCTACATCAGCGTGTAAGACAGAATCCCCACTATTTTTAACACAGTAATAGCACTTTTTTCTCCAGTTTTTAGCTGCTCTCAGGGATGGTTTCCAGATATACCAGTGAAAGTATAGAGCATAAGGCATCAGCATATGCTTTGCCCACTTCATGCACTATCACAGGAAACTGAAAGGCCACTCTAATGAATCAGAGTTATTTTGGTAATAAAGAGTTCTCCCAATTTTTCTTCAGCTGGCTGAGAAGGCTGCAGGAAGCTGCTTCAAAGCAATGAAATAGGATGTAGAAACCACAAACAGTTTTGCAATAGACCCCTCTCATGAGCAGGACACGATTAGCACCACTGTCTTAAAAGACAGCAGCTTTTCACCCCCAAATGAGATTCCAGACACCAAGAGCTGTGTACCTGCCGTGTCCAGCTGTCCCTGCTCAAGCTGGGTCTCATCTATGACCAGGGAGGTGTTGCTGGCCAGCTGCAGCAGCCCGCTGAGCAGGCGATTGGCCGTGTAGTCCTTGCGAGGGATGAAGCGCGACTGGTTCATGCTCTCGATGCTCATGCGGAGGTGGTAGGACTGCAAGGACAAACAAACCATCAGCACCTGTGCTGTGCTCCAGCCTCCCAGGGAATGCTGCTTCAGCTGGGCTGGGAAGCTGCAGAGCGAAACAAAACCTGTCACTGCAACACTTTATCCCAAATATCTAAATGCCATATACTTAAAGATTTCCCAAAGAAAGTATACTTAAAGATTTCCCAAAGGAAAACACTGCTGTTAAGAATTCCTATCAGTTGTTCTTCACATCTAGGATGAGCTCAGTAATAAATGATTTATTGCAGCAATACTCTTAGTGTGACCCCAAATTGAATTACTGTGGCTTTTCTGCAGAGCAGTATCCACAAACTTGAGTAAACCCTAATGACACCATAATTAAATGACCCAAATGTCTAAACACATCAAGCCAGAAAGCCCAAATCAAGCATGCAGCATCTTCCTGTCAGTTCAATACCTCTGAGGAGAGGATTTCATTGCATGTTCAACCTAGATGATGAGGTACACAGGCTTCACAAACAGGCCAGCCACATCTCTATCCTTAGAGATCTCATCTCTGCCATCATGTATCTGCTCACATCTGCTCTCTAAATGGGGAGCAGGAGAGCATTTCAGCAGCCTGCCCTGAGCTGATGGAAGCAGTGAGAAGCCTTTCCCCCAGAGCAATGCTTACTGCTGGCACCAGCTGCTGGATGAGGCGGTACAGGTGCTCGGTGAAGGCGCTGCTCCGGGGACAGCCGCTCAGGTTGACGGTGAATTTTCCCAGAGGAAGCACATCCCGTCTGGCATAACTGCACCAAAAGCAGCACAGGTTAGGCAAACACTGGATACAGGTGTCTTTCAGCTTGAGCATTGGGTGGTGTCTCTGACAGCCAGCAGGATTTCAGAGCACACAGTGTTCTGAAGGAACAGTGCCCAAGGAGCTGAGCCAGGCTGGAGCTGCTCAAGGCTGTGCAGCACCACACAAAAGCAGTAATTTACAGTGCTTGGCATCCTGCAGTGGCTTTCCAGACGTTCTGATCTCCTTGTACTCTGTTGTTACTCAGTGAACACTTCATTCTTTTCCTTTCTGGTGCCCAATCTCAACTTCCCTTGTTCACCTCCTTTACCTGCCCTCAGCTTTCCTCTCCCTCTTCTCACTGTGTCTCTTCTCCCCCTTCTTGACAACTGTCAACCTTTCTGTGATACCAGCTAAGAGAGAAAACACAGTCTAGTCTAAGTGTTGGAACATTACAGTCCCACTAAAAAGAATGAAAAGTACTCATTTGGATTTTGAAGACTAAAATAACATTATATTTGGGCCTGACATCTATAATATCTGAAGTGTCACACCTAAAATTTTAATAAGCCAAAGGTTGCTGCTCTTTCACCCAGAGATAGTTTAAATCAACATAAGAATAAATTTCTATCACTTGCTAAACAGGTCACTTGAACTTACCATTAAACTGGTTTACATTTAATTAAACAAATTCCCAGAATGTACCTTTCAGTACCTTAGCAATAATTCCTGCAGTCAGGAAATGCTGTTTTTGGGAAGTCAGTGGCATGTCCTGCTCATTAGAAGAAGCCAGAGGCAGAAAGATGTTTTCATATCTCTGTTTAAAAGTGTCTTGAAGATTTTGTCAGCTCCCAAAGCAGCACTGAACAGATACACTGCCATAAAGCTGGTCTTTTGTCAATATTTACTGTTATTTCAGACACTGAAATCTGCCTTTGCGTGTATTGTGACAGGACAACTCTACCTGGACACATAATACTTATCTGAGTAATATTTTAAGTTATTTCTGCCATTTATTTGCAGACTGGTGAAGAACCCCATAGAAGGGGATTTAAGTGATAAATACATAACTTCTCAGCACACATGTAAATACTCACACTGTAGAGATGAGATGCAGTATCAGGTATTCAGCAGCCAAACTGTCTCCCAAGAGGGCATGGGTGAGGAACCCCAGCAACTCTGCTCTCACTGGTGACAGCTCAGACATGAAATTAGAAACAACTGGAAAAAGAGCAGAAGACAAATGTCAGAAAATGTTTCTCACCCTCTTTCCTCTATATAAATTTGACTTTCTATAACAGTTTGAAGAAAAATGTTTATTCCAAAGCAGTCTAGGAAAAATAAATAAACATTCCTTAGTTTTTCCAACCTGAATCACTCAACACTTCCTTGGAAACGATTTTTTTAAAAAATTAGATATTGTGTAATGCATTTGCAGCAGGCTATAAAGTGTAGAGCCAAATTTTTAAAATCCATAGCAGCTCCATTTTATATTAAAGGCAGAAAAAAACCTCTTACATATTGCTCAGAACAAGCAATACAAGGCACTCAAGGAAGAAAGTTATAAATATCTGAGGTCTGCAAGCAATATTTCAATGAAAAAAATAACAGTCAAACAAGGCAGAAAGCAGAATTGCCTTGTTTTGTGCACAGTATTATGAGTTTCTATATTATCAGTATGTTTCTTATTTCCAGTATCACACTAAATTGGAAATCTAATTTTCTAGCAATTCCCAAGTCAGTTTGAAAACAAATCAAATCTTATGGCTGAACAACTTGGTAAAATCATTGGGCATGTAGAATGCAAAACCAAATTCCACAAAAACCACGTTTATTTCAGCCAAATAAAAATGTAACATCACAAACACAAACATCTGCATCCTGTGCAGCATTGCATGGCTCTTCCATTTAATTAGATTTAAATTCAAGCCCTGCTCTTGAGGTATTTGCCTCTGAGCAAAGCAGTATTTGTTCAGATGTCCTGGAAAGTGCTCAGAGTTCAGACACTCACAGGTTTTACTCTCCTCTTCGTTAAGGCAGGCAGGCAGCAAGGGGTTAATGTGCTGCAACTTCTGTGCCAAAATCACGTGGATCCTGGGCACCAGTGAGGCTGGGGGGCTGTGCACTCTCTGCTCCTCCGCCGTGTCCATGCACTCCATGGGATCAAGGGTTGAGCTGTCCCTGGGGAGAGGGCACAGCACAGCTGGATTTACAAACATTCCAGGGCAATTTCTCTCTGACCCCAGCAGCTGGAACCAGGCCAAGAACAGAGGAACAAACAGCATCGGCTCCCAGCTCCTGCTGACTCCTCCCACATTCAAACTACCTTCTTCACGAACTTGATAAACATCAGAAATACTCAATGACAATTGCATTATGACATATTAACACCACAGCAGGCTTGACCTGAAATAGCTGGATTCTATTATTTTCAGAAAATAATCAAGTCATATTATTCTGAAGAGAAAAATCAAACAACACAACAATAAATCCCATAAAAGCAAACCCTTAGAACCAAACAAAACCACATTTATTATTTGTTGCACAATTTAATAGGCTGTAGCTTCAAGTAAAATATTACACACTGTTCTGTCCAGCCTGTACTGAATGAAGTCTAAACAGCAGCTTTAAAAAAAAAAAGGTCATTTATTACATTTGTCTCTGTATGCACACATGGGATTTTCATATCCCACCAGGTTCTGGAGCCTGACAAGATCTTCTAGACAGACACATCACAGCTCTGTCATTGGCTGAGTAAAAGAATTTTGAAGAAATAAATCCCAATATCTCTGCTGGAACCTGGAGGTATTACCTCTTAATTTAAGAGTTCAGATACACAAGCTTTGCTGTCCCTGAAGATGTTTTACAAAATTTCTTCCAGGTGGTTTTTCATTTTTATTTTTAGAATGTAAAATCCCTAAAGGGACTATCAGATGACAGTAAAGTTTAGCACAAATTTCTTGTATCAGTTTTAAAAGCTGGCAGGCTTTATAACTTCAAAGCCACTTCAGCAGTTCATCCACTCTTTCCATTAAAAGATTTCTTTTGTTTGCATTCAAATCGTTGCCAAATGCCACCATTTTGTCTTCCTGTTACAGAATGACACAGGAAAAAAAAACCACAAGCACCTGTGACAGAGCAACTGAGCTGTCAGTCTGGGATTAGCTGTCACACAGATGATAACAAAAAGCAGCTGACCAGGCTGAGTTAATTTTTAAGAAGTTGGCACTATAAAGGATTCACATTGCACTCTGGGTATTGTACAGACAGATAAAGTCACCAACAGAAATGTTTCGGAGTGCAATGGTTCAAGACATCAGCAGTATTTGTTAGATTTTGGTCAGAAGTTTTATTTTGAAAATTGATTCCTCATGTCTTGGATTAGTTTGTATTTTGTCAGGCAAGAAATTGCAGAACAGCAGGTGAAAAGGAAAGTTTCTATCAGTGGATTAACAAGATGAGATGCCTTAATAAAATATCAATCAATTTTTTAGCGATTTTGATCACTACCATTCTTCATGCAGACATGCAAATTTTTTTTCAATATTCTTCAGAAATGTTTGCATTTCTGGTAACAACCTTCATAGACTTAGAAATTACTTCAAAATGACATTTTATAATTTTAACACTTCTTTGCAAGCTTTGTTCACTATTCACTTATTCACTGAAAGCTTAGTTGACACGAAAAGCACAAAACATTTAGCTACAGAAGCATGTTCTGCTTTACAGACTGTTCAACAACCTAAAAAAAGATGCACTGGGTATCCAAGGATATGGATGTACCAGAGCACATTGGACTACAGTTTCCAGGATGCTGGATGTAACACTTTTCTCATCAAGCAACAAAATTCACTTCTTAAACATAATTATCATGCACTTAAAAATTTCCTTGTCTGCTCACTGCAATACAAATCTGCATGTCAGGGCAGCCTTACCTGTCTTCACTGTTCACTATGCTCAGCACTGGGTCCACAGAGAGAACACCAAACACCTCCAGCACATCATTGACTTTGAAGCTCTCCCAGCTCTCATAGACCTGCCCCAAACAGAAAATAAAACCCAGAGGCAGATGGGTCAGATGCAGGACAGCAGAAAAACACAGACAAAGGAAACTCAGGATTCTCAACTGTGGACTGAGAACAGTCTGAGTGAAGAGGTCTCGCCTCACTCTCAGTGTCAGTAAACTGGAAAAGGGAGTTTTATCATTCCATGCTTTTTCTATTGGCATTCTTTGCCACACAAGTGTAAACAATTGTTTTCTACTCTGATTCATCAAGATTTGCTGAATAAGAGAGATGTCAATACAGCAACAGAAATTTTGTGATAAAGTTTCATAGTAATATAGCATAGCAGTGAATCAAGGACTGTCTCAAATTCCATACACAAATGTGTGGTTTGTTTAGAGCTTGGTTTTTCACACCTGTTTTTCAATTAGAGGAGATATCCTAAAAGAAAAATACCAGGGCTCAAGACCAGCTGTATCTAATACTGGAATCTTTTCTTTTAAACTGAGTGTGGTGAGAAGGTGCAAGCTCTAATAAATGCTGCTGAAGGATTCCAGTAATTCCAATGCAGCACTCAAGAAGAGAAACACACTGTGAGTGAAGAGAAAGAATGTAATTATCTCTAGAAACAAAATTATGGACTTGAGACACAATTTCTGTGCCTACAAACCATTGCAAGGCTGATTCTGTCTGCCTCACTGAGAGCACAGCCCTGCTCATCACTTCTCTCACCTTTACAAGACACGCTGGTCCCTTCTCTCCTGGCAAGGGAAAATTGAGGTCAAGTGGAGGGGAGCAGTTGGGAGAAATGACATGTTGACCTGCAGAAGCTTCAGTTTCTAATCTCTTTGGCTCCACACATCCATGGATATCACCTCCACTGCCTGAAAAACACAGGATTTGCAGGCTTTTTAAATAGAAATGCAGAACTGAACAACTTCTTCAGTAAACAACACAGAATAAAACTAATTTAACAAAACACCTGAGACAAGAATGTTTAATAATGCAATATGCTTGACAGAATATACTCTTAATATGAGAAATCTCAAAAGTGCATATTTTATGTAATCAAGTTATGTGTGAGGAAGTACTGGCAAAGATCTGTGTGTCTTGGAAACTCAAACATGGCCAGAAGTCTGATTTTCAAAATGCAATGTTTAAACCAGGGAAATTATTTTTTTCTACAGTCCATAGGACTGCAAAGGTAATATTTTTCTGCACTTCATGTTTTAAAAAAAAAGTTAGAATATACATAAAAAACCAGTTTATATTAAAAATCTCTCTGGATTGTCAGCAAGTCACTCAACATACATATAACACTGTAGGCTCTCCCACACTCCTTCAAACCACTGACTTCAACAAAGCCTCCAAATCATAAAGGCTGCAACAACACTAATAACTAAAACAGCTGCAAATATTAAGGGTTTTTAAAATGAATTTTTGACAAATTCTGGAAAGGTATTAACTTTTCATCAACAGCAACTCTTACCCACGTGCTGCTCCTTCTGTTTGGAGGGATGCAGATCCATGTCCTCATCGTCCTCGTAGCTCCTCTTGTGGCGGCTGGGGGTGTAGGAGGTTGAAGGGCTCACTCGGGCTTGGCTGGCACTGGTGTAGGCGTGGGATTGAGGGTTAAGGAAGCCACAACTGAGCAGGGAAAACTCAGCCACACTAAGGTTTAGTTGTCTTTTTTTAAACAAAATCCTGATCTTAACATGCTCAGCTACAGGTGTTTTATAAGAGACTCTCACTGTGAAACAGTGTCTTGCTGTAGAAAATAGCAACGGCTCAACTAAAGTTTCTCATCTCCTGAGCATTTGTAACTGGAAATTAACAGAAATTTTCAAGAGTCTCCCAAGGAAAAATGTCTTCTAAATCAAAACAAATGCTGCTAGATTCCTTTGCATCCTCTTTGTGCATATTACACACCATCAACTTTCTTTTTTTCTCTTTCTACACTTATTACCTCACCAGATTCACTAAATAAAATAAATAAATAAATAACCTCATTTCCTTAAATCTAATTAATTAGTTTGTGACCTCTGATCATATAACAAAACACTGGCTCAGTTAAAAAAGATATTTCTTTCACCCATGCTGATTCACCAGGCACTGGAACACAGTAGAAAGTCTGTCTCTCCGAGGTGACTGTTTGTGAGGAGTTAAAATCAATTTCCTGCTGAGGCTGGAATCCCAAGAGAAGTGCTGTTAAAAATCTGATTGCAGTTTGTTTTCTTTTTTTAAATTAACTCCATAGATTCAGTTACTCAGCCAGAAGTTACAAGTAACATGCAAGGCTACACAACTCGGGAAGAAGTGAGTATACAATGTTTTGATTCAAATTGCACTGCACTTCCAAAAGTAACTGTGTTCCACAGCAGTCAGTTTCAAGGTCATGAAATTTCCCACTCCACTCAACCAAAACAAATTTTAAATACAACAGAAACAGCTGGAAGCCTGCTGAAATCAGAATGCCACTGAGCAGTTATGAATACTCTGCTTTGCAAACCAAAGATTAATTTTGCATTTAGAGCAGTATCTTCAGGAATCCATTGCCAAGTACCAAAGAAGCTCAGTCACACTTATAAAACTGCAACTTACCACCCAATACTTCTTCTCTAAGTTCATATAATTTATGTAACTTACCCCACATTCTGCCACATCTCTGTATTTACCAAAATGTAAAACCTGTCAAGAGGGAAAAGACAATGCAATCATTCTGTTTCTGACAGCATCCTGAACATGAATCACACCAAAATCACAGGCCAAAGCCCCTCACAGATATCCTGCCAAAGCTTTCATCATTTTAGCATTTTCTATTCCTCAACAGAAATGCAACAGGTTTTGTTTTACTGATGCCACGGGTGTTGAACACAGTTACTATCAGTGTCCATAGGTTTAACTCAAACTAGAGGGATACAAGGACCAGAATGAGGAAAATTACAAACACTTGCTAAAATAATAAATCAATACTTCACTTACACGTGCATTGGTGTTTGGGTCAACTGTTTCATACACCCCCATGTAAAACTCAGGATCAAACATGTCTTGAACCATGCAGCGAAATTTCACCAAACTGTTGGGTTTTAGGTAATGTACTGGAACATCATTCAGTGATGGAACCTATGAAAAAAGAGATTGTTTTATACAACTGGTATATACTGAGCAATGCTCTGAAGTAAAACAAAACCAGCACAAAAACTTAATTATTTGACCATCCAGTTTATCCTCCTCAAACCCCTATATATATAGCACACTTACTATTTTCTGAGTGCATCTCCCACGCTAATCTAAGCAGTAACAGAATGTATCCATCCCAGCACCTTTCTGCAATGGCTGTTACAGATAATTGTTACAATTAGCAGCCACTTAACAGTTCCCAAATTCTTCCAGTCCCAATGCCAGACGATGAAAGAAGTGGTTATAGGCCACTGGAACTGTATGAAAACTGTACAACGTTTGAAACCAACTTCTAAATTTAGAATTATTGCAGCTGCAGGATTAAACAGAATTTATCACTTCTCTTATTTCTACTTAACAGCACTTCCACCACAACAGTACTAGAGCAATTTGCATGCATAATTTCTTATAACAAAAAAGGTGCAGGAAAACCTGTATGTTAATTTCCAAGTCCACATTGGGAAGTCTTTTTCACACAGTTTTACATGACAATGGGAAAATAGAAAGAAAAAAAAATCAATGCCTAAGCATGTGGTATAACTCCAAAGAACGAGACTTGCAATATGAATAGTTTTCTAAATTTAAAGATAAAATCTTTGTTGAAAATGCCCACATCCCACATTAAAATGCAACAAAACCCATAAGTGGCCCTATAGGAAGTGGCATTTTAATAGAAGTATATCCCCTCATGGCTTTTTTTTTGAGTAAGAAAATATGATTTCAATTCCTTCTGACGTTGTAAATTTTACTCAATTTTGCCATTTATAATTTGATTTAAGCTACCATTTAATACTAAGTACAGAATACTTTCACTGGCAGAGAAAGAACACAAATAATTTTCACCTCGTTTTAGTTGTAAGTAGAACAGATTTGATATGAAAGTTTCTAATCCCCTTATCAGTCCCATTATGTCATTTCTGCTAGAGCCTTTCAGAAAAGAATCAGCTTTTGAACTCAACAGTGCACATTTTATTTTCCAAACCTAAAGTACAACTTCCTTGCTAAACCACCAAACTAGACCTGACCCAGCCCAATAAAGCAGTTTTAGTAGGAAAAGCATTTTTCCCTTAAAACCTGAAGGTTCAGCCAACTATTTATTCAACTCACTGAGTTTGCAGCATTGTGATAAAAGCTCCTGAGAAAGCAGGTTTATAACCAGCAGCTGAGAAGCTCGTGGTACACACCGAGGACTCACACTTCCCCAAAAATGAGAATATTTGTCATCTCCTGCCATCTACTGACTGCGCTACAGAGTGGCAGCACTCGGCAGGGGTAGCCTGGGGGAAGGAGGGTGCTGAAGGCAAGGGGATGGATGGGCTGGGATTTCCCATCCTGGCTTTGTACTCAGCTTAAAGCATTCGAGGGGTAAATTCCACATCCCAAAGCCTGGCTCTGATATTCAGCTGCGCAGTTATCATGAAAAGACAGGGCTTATCAAAAGTAAACTACTGTAAAAAAAAACAACGAAGCTTAAGAAAAAGTATAACTCGAAATGAATAAAACACTCTTACCCAGTTAGTAGCATTATTTTCTTTTAATTTCTCCTTGAAGTATTCGGTTACCTTCTTCTCCCAGTCAGAGTTTGGAACATTTTGGGCTACAAAAACCAAGATATTTATGCGCCTGTGAGCACCACATGAGAGACTTTCACCCAGCATTCTCCCAGCGTATCAAACAAACCAAACTTTCACCTCTCTCTAAGGGAAGTAAGTGCATCTTAGACTCATTTATTCCCCTTGCACTTCACTGACTTCCCATTTCAAACCCTTGCAGGCCAACCAAGAAGCACAAAGCCATTCATGGAGGAGAGGGAAAGCTCCACAACACCCTAGTGGGAAAGAGCAGGAGCCGAGGCACCGCTTTCCGCCCTGTGTCGGCTGAGGGAATTTTTATTTCGGTGTTCTTTTAGTTAAGATCAAGCCCAGCACGGAAACAGCCACGGCTGGCGGCACAGGCAACAGCAGCGCGGCTCGGCAGAGCGAGCGGGCAGCACGCGTTGCTGCCGGAACCCGGAGACACACGAGATAAACTAAACACACGCTGTAAACGAGATTTATGCTATATAAGACAGAGATCTAAGATCCAGAGCCGGCCTCGCCGCTCTCCCGCCACCACCACCCCGCGAGGGAAAGCGCCGTCCGGTTCCGGGCGCCCTCAGGGCGCTCCCGCAGCCGCGCAGGGACGCGGGCCCGCCTCACCGAAGATGCCCTGCACGATGCTCAGGGGGCTGTTCAGCCAGTCACCCACGCACGGCATGGCGGGGCTGCCGGCACCCTGCGGCCGCCGAGTCCCGCTCGCCAACCCAGCGCGGGGATCGCCGCCGCTTCCTCCTCCTCCTCCTCTTCGCCCTCCTCCTCCTCTTCCTGCGGGAATGGCGGCCGGGCCCGCCTCCCGCCCCTCACGGCTGCGCGCGGCCGCCGCCGCCATCTTGGGTGAGGGCGGAAGGGGCCGGGGCGGGGACGTGGCCGAGGAGCGGCGATGGCGGCGGGGAAGCCCGGGGGAGGCACCAGCACCGGCACCAACCTGCTCTTCTCCTCCTCCGCCACCGAGTTCAGCTTCAACGTGCCCTTCATCCCCGTCAGCCAAGCGCCGGCAGCGCCGCCCGGCCCCGCGCTGCTGCCCGCCGGTACGGAGAGAGGGAGGGAGGGAGGGAGGGAGGGCAGCGGGAGCGCTGGGGATGTGCGGGGTCCCGCCCGTCCTGGCACCGCCGGGAAGGGGCTGTGGGGCCGGGGGAGCGCTCAGAGCCGAGCTGGGGGAGCTCTCAGAGCCCAGCGGGGGCTCCAAGGGGAGCTGTGGGCCTGGAGGGGCCGGTCCGTGTGGGCTGGGGCTCCCTGTCTCTGATGGTGATTACACTGCTCGGGATTACGTTTTCTGCTTTCTTGCGGCGCTTAATTTCTTCTACTTCCCCCTCCTTAATGCTTCTGAGTGTGGTTTTAGCGCAGATCATCGCACTTCCAGCTCACCGACGTGTCAGTGCTTCCATTCAGAGTATACCTTATGTTGTTTTCGCCTTTTTTAAGCCCCTCTCTCATGTTAGCTTCTGTTTTCCCGGTTTGATAATAGCACTTTAAGCAGCCACCTTAAATATCCTTGCTAATTTAATCCTGATTCTAATATCCTTTTCTCCTAAAGCTTTAATGCTGTTCCCAACACATGCTTGTGCAACTTAAAATCTGATGCTCAGGCAGTTTCAGATAAAGGAATGGATTTTTCTGGGAATGTGTTCAGTCAGAGATTAAAGCTCCAAACAAATGCATCTAGAAACCAGATATTTCAAGTGTATTGTACATATTGGGATTGGACTAATGACCTTTGAAGGTCCCTTTTAAACCAGACTATTGTATGCTGTCTTCAAGACTTCATTTCAAAACTGTTGTATCTTAGCTAAAATAAATATTGATATAGGTGTAAATCAATGCAGTATTTCCCTGTAAACTTAATAAAATGTTTGCGGAGTATGGCTTTGGAATGGTTTTTTAGATCAACTAAATTTTTCAGCTAGGGAGGATAAAAACATTAAAATATTATATATACTTTGTGGTATCTAGGTAGCTGATACATTTACTAATTCCATTGTGCAATCCTCACAGTTTTGCTTTCATGCAAATATACATTAATTTTTCATTAAGAAAATAAAACAATATTTAAGTGCTGATCTGGCTGGTAGCTTTACACAAATGACTGTCCTGGCAATTTCCTGAACATTTTGAAGCCAGCTGAGGATAAAATCTGATGGGATATGATCAATGTGGTGAGTCTTACGCTCTTGTGTGACTTAAAATTTGATAGATGAGGATTCATGGATTTGCAGCTGGAGTGAATTTCCCTGTCATATGTTGTGCTCCATTCTATGTCAGTCCAAGTAAGGCCCATGTTCTATTAAATGTTCTGTTTCCACAGTCAAATGTACTCACCACCTGTCCAGCCAGGTGTTGTTGGGATCTTCTTGCTGAGTAGAATATGTTGTATTTGGAATAATAATTTGAAATTGTGTAAAATGTAATAAGAGTCAATCCAGGGATTTGTTTGATGCCTGACGGCCAGCATTAGGGAGCTGTGTGCAGTCGTTCTTTTGTTAATCTATCTCCAATAGTGAGTAGTTAGTGTTTTGAGCTCTGAGTTTTACAGTAAGATGCATTCTCTGGCTCAGGTGTGGGTGATGTAACCAATATATTTACTGTAGGATGGGAGGAGTGTTCCAGTGAGGACGTGGACTGATGGCACTTGTGGTTTTCTGGTGACAGTCTGTGTGTAGGGAGGGATGTACAGGAGGTTGGCACAGTCACAGGTGAAGAAAGAGTGTTCTGTGCATGGGGAGAGCACACGTCAGAGCTGTACACTCCTTTTTTTACATTGGTATGACCTGCTTGTTTTTACAACATAGTTTTTGCAAAACTAGAAAAAGTCAAGGTGAACAGTAATGTTTTGTGTTGGAAAACTGCATGTGTGTACATATATACCTGTAGGGGGTTTTTTTGGCAACCTCATTTTGCAGGGAAAGCTGCACTTAGGCTAAATCTCCAAAACCTGTTTAAAACTGGAGAATAGTAGGTGTTTTGTGAACATTTGTTTGCTAAAGGCCTTCAGAACTCTTGAGTACCCTGCTGCATGTGTGTGATGGCCTGACACAGTGAGGTGAAGGGTCTGCTCTGCTGCCAGTACTTTGGGAAAGCTGAGAGTTGACAGTGAGCTTTGCAGTGTGCTTCTCTCTGTCCCACACTGTTTATGAAATGTGAAAGGAAGGTGGATTTTATTGTTTAGAACCTTTTATTTAGTATAAATGGCTACTGCTCACAGCTAGGAGATAATCCCCAGACCTGACCTCACAGTGGTCATTGGGTCTAAGTGGTTTCAGCATTCTCCACACAGTGGCTCACACACACAGATGTTGGGTTTGTTCCTCAGAGTGAGAGAAAGTGCTGTAAGTAAAAGCTAGAGGAATTGATAAATGCAGATGATGCCTCAAATTGACACTGCCTGCACAGACTAAATAAAAGATGATTAAAATAGTTCTTTTTAATCTTGGCAGCTGTGTCTTTTATGATTAATTAATTAGAACAGCAGGTTCCTTAGGGAGACTTCTCCATGGATTCCCCTGTACTCCCTTGATGCTCCCTATTACAGTTATGTTGGCTGTGGATAAAGGCATTTGTTGTTGGCTGCTCACTGCTGCAGAGACTCTTGGTGTCTCTGCCTGGGGACTGAGCAGCAGAAATGCTCTGTGCTGTGTTCCCCACAGCCTGGGATCATTTGCCAGGCAGGTGAAACATGCTGGTTTCTGCAGTGGCACTGGCTCCTTGCAAGGTGCTGTTCCCTCAGGAGGCAGTACTGTTCAGGCCATCACAGCCTTAGGTGAGACCTCAAGTCATGACAAACCTCCTTTATTCCCACTTGGTCCTAGATCACTGCAAAGTAGCAAACTGTGATTGATCAGGACCTCTTTTATTTATTTTCTCCATGCAAAAGGGCATTCATGGCCTTGCCTGTTTTTAAATCCTCTCCTGCAATTATGCAGAATGAAGGCTGATTTTTCTTTATCAGAGATGTGGGTTTTATGCAAGTCTAGAGTAGATTTTTTTAGTCCTGCTCATTAAGTGGCTTGGTATCATGAGTTATGGCCACCTTGCAAGTCAGATGAGAAACCTTGAGAGGGCTGTGCTGAAGGAGCAGGCAAGAATGGATGGTTTAACCTGTAAGTTTGGCCTATTTAGAAATGTTTTTAAGCTCTATCCTAAAAACTGGAGCATAAAGTCCTATGCTTAGTAGCTGTTTTCGTGGTGAAAGGATATGAACCAAGGCTGTCCTGGTATTTGAGGGGTAAGTAAAGTTGGGAGGGATTTCCGTGCCTGCCAAATTGCACTGGGAATTTACTGCTTTGATTTACAATTACTGCCCTGGGAAGATCCTGACTCCAGTCATACGTTGGCTCTTTATTTAATATTTGTTGCTTTTTCTGTGTACACTGAGTGACTTTTATGGTCCATTTTAAATGTTCTTGAAGACTTGGTATCCTTTGTTTTCATTTTATGATGTACTGAATCAAGGATGTGTAAGCTTTATGGGGGCCAACAGTTTTGTCCATGGCTGGTAGTGTTAGAGAACATTTTGACCCCATGCAGTGATTTGAAGCTTTCATGTGATCTCTGGTGATCCTTTTGTTTTTGCAGATGATTCTGCAGACGTTGGGGAAGAGGACAGCTTCTTGGGACAGACATCAGCCAGCCCCAACCCACCTCAGACTTTCAGCTACTTCTCTCAAGTTCCCAGCAGCAGTGATCCCTTTGGGAGTATTGGGCAGCCACCTTTAACAACTGTTTCAACACCTGTTGGAGCACCAGCCTTCTCCAGACCTCCCACTTCACTTCCACTTGTGTCTGGCTCCCAGGATGGGCAAAATGCCTTTTCACCACATATTCCCAAATCCCAGTCTTACAGTGCACCACCCACTTCCCAGGTGGGAATGGCACCTTACCAGTCCCCTCAGCAGAGCTGTCCTCCCCCTGCCAGCACTGCCCTGCCCCCAGGGACCCCACAGCAGCAGGGCTACAACCCCTACAGGCACACCACCCTGAGCAGCAGGGCCAACCCCTACCTCACCCCACCCCAGCTGCAGCAGAGCCACCCCCCTGCCACAGCATCCCCTGTGCCACCCGTGCAGATGTACCAGACACCCCCAGGGCCACTGACACAGGTATGTGACTCCTTCCTACCACAGCAAAACAAGTCACTTTCCTCTTTCAACTGTGTATTTTGTCTTTTGAAGATTTTTCTTCTCTGCAAAAAAAACCCACAAGAAGTCTTGAACCGTTTATAACAGCAAAATCTTTTCGGTAGAAGTAGCTTGGAACTGTTGTTTCAGGAAAACTTCCTGATCTTTGAAGTGGGTGTACCCTGAGGCTGTAGTTCTGTGAACCCAGAAACAAAGCCAGGTTGTGAAGCTCTGTTGCTCTTTTTTGTGGGTTTCTGAGTTTGCTGAGTTTCAGCTGTGCTGCTGCATTTTTTGTGCCTCAGCTTTATATCAGATCATTCAGCCATTTCAAAGATAATGTGCTAAAAATCTTTTCAAGCTGGTTTTGTTGGTGAAGCCAGAACTTTTGAAACTAAGTCACATAAAATTGTTGGCTAACTCTTTGAAACACATTGGTTGAGGATTTTGTGTGATATAAAGCAATAATCTTCATTTCTGCCTACCAAAAAACATTTTTACAGTAATGTCAATGGGTTAATAAAACCTTGTTTGCCTTGTAAAAAGCAAAAACTGTTTTTCTTTTTACCTGAGCTATTGCTATATTTCTGTTATCATAACTAAAGAATGTGAAGGTTATATAATGACAAAGCATAGCAAAGGCAGTAGAACCTAAATAGTCTGGAGTTTTACATTATGTAATTTCAGGACTTCTATTTGATGGATTTTATATATTGTACGATATTTTGGTGCCCTTTTTTTCTCCTTTAAATGTATCATCAACCAAGGCAGTTGCTACTGTTGACATCAGTTACTTTTAGTTACACTGACTGGCAATTTTGTATAATTTGTATGACATGAGCTTCATGGAGGCTGTAGACCCTTTCAAAATCAATACTTTTCTTGTGCCACTGATGCTACATTTAAGTTTGAAATCTGCCTGTTCTGGTCACTTTGCCAGAAGAGACCTATTGCTGAAGTGACCTCTTGTTAAAATTGGAAGTCTTTATGCAAAAGCATAATTATGTGTACATGAACAATGAGAAGAATGTGTTTTTATTTTCATGTCAAATTTTGTGGTTGTAAGAAACAAGTTCATCTCAAGTTTTGAAAATTTAAGAGAATATTTGAAGTCTCACTGATTTTAGGTAACGATGATGCTAAACCATGGCAGTTTTTAACAGTGTTTGTGGCAATGAAATTCACATTCTTTCTCAGTTTGACAAAATGTAAGTTCTCAAACACGTGATAAAGTGGACAATATCTTTAGAATGGAAGGCAATGTTTTTGGGAATGAAAACATGTTAGAAATAAAGGTTCAGAGTATTCCCTATAGACAAGTACAGAAGAGTTCTGTAAAAACCCTGTGAGACTGAGGTGCTGAGCCCATCTCTTTTCAGTTTCCACAGTCCCAGCTCCAGCCTGCCAGGCCTGCAGGGCCCCTGGTCCCAGCCCCTCCTGTCCTGCTGCAGAACCAATACGAGCCAGTTCAGCCCCACTGGTTCTACTGTAAGGAGGTGGAGGACAAGCAAATATGGATGCCATTCAGCATTCTGGATTCTGCTAGACTGGAGGAGGTCTATAATTCTGGTAAGTCTTGTCCAGAGGTGAGCAGAAGGACTAAAGGAAAATGCTGGGGTAATGCTGCTCATGTGTGTGGCAGTAAGATGTAAGCTTTTGAAGATGTATTTTGTACCACTTAATTTACTTCACTGACATCATCACTGCTTGATGCTGTTGAGATGTACCATCCCAAATAGCTATCAGATTTTCATACAGAACTCCTTGTTATTTGTGTCTTGGGTTGCCTTTTTGTTAAACTGCCAGTTCTGGAGTAAGTATTCATATTTGGGAGTATTTCCAAGATTTTGTTGCATACAGAGCGTATAGAAATCATCACAGTATTGCAAAGCTTCTCAGTCATGGTGTCACTCCTGATGGCCTGATACTGATCCCAGGAGAGGCTAGGGGGGAGCAGAGCTGGGTCAATGTGGTAACCAGCGTGGCTGTGTGTCCCAGTCCAGCCTGACCCCGAGAGCGTGGTGCTGAGCACAGACGGCGGGCGCTACGACGTGTTCCTGTATGAGCGCCTGAGGAAAGCTGTGTACTGGGACGAGGAGCCCTCGGAGGTGAGGCGCTGCCTGTGGTTCTACAAGGGCGACAAGGACAGCCGCTTCGTTCCCTACACTGAGGACTTCAGTGACAAACTGGAGGTCAGTAAGTCACAGACACCCTGTGTCCTAGTTGGGAGGACAGGTGTCTGCTAAGAAAGGCAGGAGCCTCTCTTTAGAGTGGAGAATGTAAACCCCCTCCCTCCAAATTATTAGAAAATTGAAATTAAGGGGTTCTCAGGCAAAGATACGGGAATTAGGAATAACAGTTCTTTACTCAGAAAATTAAAATAGAAATACAATACTACAAAGCACAAACCCCAAACACTGACAAACTCGGAATACAGCCTGACACCCCGTCAGGCAGGGTGTTGGTAGCAGTCCTATTAAATGGTGGCTGCATCCCCTTGCAGTGACAGATGTGGTTCAGTTGAAGTAGTGCTCCTGTAGAAGGTGCAGTTTTCCTTCAAAGGTCCAGTGACCACCAGATGTGTGCCACATCACACCAGTGATGATGTGGAGAAGTCCAGTTTTTCTCTGGAGTCCAGATGGAAAAAGGGCTACCTTAGTGTCCCAAAATCTCATTTTTTATCTTGGTAAGAGAGGCTTGGCTCTTCCCTGTGGGTGAAGCATCTCCCAACGGGATGAACTCATCTTACCAGTCCCACAGTGGGACTCAATGGCCATTAGCAAAAAATAACTGGCTGGAGGAAGGATGGGTTGTGAAAAGATAAAGAACAATGCCCTGCCTGGTTTCAATGGATTGCCCGTTAGCAGAATATCTCACATGGAGCTAAGGATCACTGCCCCACCTGGTCTCATCAGATGGTGATAGAATAGATACTTTTGATCACATCCTGTATTGTAACTCAAGACACCTTGTTAGCTCATTGTATTAATCACCTTAGAAGCAGTTCTTTCTGTTCCATGAAGATGATTTTCAGAGTGCACTTTCTGGAGTGTAAGCAAATCCTGGAAGGAGAAGTGTCTACAAAGCCGCGTTGCTCCTGCATCAGTCCTGCACTGCTGCGACCTCAAATCTGCTTGTGTAGCTCTGCATGTGACATTTTTATATATAAAAAAAATTATGTACATTTTAACTGTAGCATGACATGAGGGCACAAAATACTGAGAAGGTTGGTACGCTGATTTTGTGTAACTTGTTTTCTGTTTCAGGCAGAATATAAAAGGGCTGTAACCACAAATCAGTGGCATCGGCGACTTGAATTTCCAAATGGGGAGACAATTGTTATGCATAATCCCAAGGTAATAAATTTTGGCAAGTGTGTCTCACAGTATTCATTAAGGGGGAGTGTGCAAATGGATGGAAGCATAAATTGAATGTGGTCTTAGTCTTGCATGAAACATACCAGTTGTTTGTTCTGGGTGTGTGTGCATGAAAGATGAGCACTGAACTTGTACTTGCTTCAATGTGCTGTCATGTGGTTGAAAGACAATGCTTTCTGAAACCTAAAGAGAATAAGAGTTTGCATAGTAAATATTTTGGCTATGCATAACTGGCAGCATAGGGTAAGCAATTTGAATTAGTTTAACCTCAGTCTGTACCAAATGAAAGATAATTAAAACAAAGAACTTTCATGTGGAGAAGAACATTAATCTAGCTATAAGGTAAGTAGTTTCTTTAAGGCCTGAGGTGGTTTCTGCTTATTTTCAGGCCATAAGAAACTAGAGCAAGACAAGCTTTAAAACTTACTCTAAGAACTCTGTGAACAGTCTCATGTGATTAAAACATGGACTTCAGCCTTATTGATCAGTGCTGTTAACTGTTCACTTATCACACATGCAGTAATTAAAACACAGAACTATCCAAGGGCCAGAAAGGATCATGGTTGCTCCTACTTAAAGTGTTTAATAATCCTGGTTAGGGAATTCTGTCCAGTAAAATCTAGAGAAGGATCATTTAAACCACTTGCCGTCATAAATACAAGTTCAGACTGTAAGTCCTATAAACAACTGAACTATTGAATTCCTCATTTTTTAGGGTTTCTGGACTACTTCAGATACTGTCCTTCCCTGTAAAGCACTGCCCTTTTTTTTTTTTTTTTTTTCTTTCCCATTTTTCCCATTTTCTCTTTGTGATAGAGTTATTGTAAATCAGGTAGCATTCAATTTCCTCACATTAGCAATAATCTGCTAAGGAAGAGTGGATACTGGAGTCTAGGAAGGGAGAGCTTGAATAATGTTTTGCTGAGGAGTTAAAATGGTTCAGAATCACTGAGCAGGCCCAGCTTCTTCACCTAGTGGTTACTTTGAGTCATCTGTTTGCTTTTCACACTAATGAGGATTTTGTGGAAGAAAACATTTGATTTTCAGATGCAAGGTAAAACAATCAAAAGATATGTTAGATATGTTCAACCATGCAGTGCTTTCAGACTAACAGTATGATTCATGAGAGATTTCTGTGGTTGGAAATACAAATACAACTGTATTTGTTGCAGGTCATAGTTCAGTTCCAGCCTTCTGCTGCGCCAGATGAATGGGGCACCGCTCAAGATGGGCAGGCAAGGCCAAGGGTAGTGAAACGTGGAATTGATGATGACCATGATGAGGTTCCTGATGGTAGGTGATGAGTTCCTCGTGCACTTGGGGCTGCAGTGGGAGCTGTCGGTTTGGGTTTGTGCAGAAGCTGACCAGCAGTGGGTGGAGTGTCCGTGTGCTGTTCATGCCTGGAGTGTAAAGATTAAAGTTATTCCTTCATCTCAGCTGGTTTTGGGGAGTTTTACTCAAAGGAGTCTTGTGGGCTCTGTAATGTCCTGAACCATGTTATTCAATAGGCTTTATAAAACAAGTGTGTATTACACTTGCTAGACTCTGAACTTCACTCCTGCTGTACATATTGGTACTCTGAATGTTTTCCTTTTTTTTTTTTTTTGTTCTACAGGAGAAATGTCCCAAATTGACCATTTAGTATTTATGGTTCATGGCATAGGTCCTGTATGTGACTTGAGGTTTAGAAGCATTGTTGAATGTGGTAAGTTTGGGTTTGTGTAATGAGCAGTTGTATTCTTGCTGTTTAAATGTGGCTCTCTCTAGCTCACATTCAGATAAGCATGGCTTTATAATAAATAAAGAAAAGTCTCTAATGTTAAGAAGTTATTTTCCAAATGATGATTTTCCAAAGGCAGAATCTGTGTTCTTTCTTGAAGCTTTAGCTGTTATCACTTGTACTCAATATCACACTTGCAAGGTGGTTTGGGTTTTGGGATCTGTGGTGAGGGGCTTTTTGCTTGGTTGTTTTTTTTGCTTTTTCTCCTTGTGGTGTGAGTGGATGTGTTTGCTTTGTGTGGTTTTTATGTGTGGTGTGGTTTTGTGTTTGCTTTTTTTTTTTTTTTTTAAATACATTGTAGTACAACTGAGTAAACTAAGAAAGCCCTGTCTGGTTATGGAGTGAACAGGCAGCCATTGTGAGATAAAGAGAAGCTTGCTAGAAAATCCACTCTAACAAAAATTTGGACTTTCTTATTGTTAAAATAGTAATACTGGAAGAGATTTTTCAGTTTTCAGTTTCTATCATTTGTATTCTGACCATCTGTGAAATTAAGGGGAAGGAGGGACTATTTATGTGTTATTTGAGTACTGCAGCTATCAGATTTTCATTATTGTTTTTCTTCACAGTTGATGATTTTAGGACTGTTTCTCTGAAGTTGTTGCAGACTCACTTCAAGAAGTATTTGGAGGAAGGCAAAGTGAGCAGGGTGGAATTCCTTCCAGTTCATTGGCACAGTTCTCTGCATGGAGATGCAACAGGTGTAGACAGGTGAGGGTGTTGTTTAATGTTGAAAACATCTAAAATCTGCTTTTTAACAGGTTATGGGAAGTGGAGAAAAAGATCAGTTCATATGCTCAGCAGGCTAGATGAGTAAATATACGACTGGATTAGAGAATTGCAATTTTTAAAAAAATAACATTTTGATGAAGAGTATTCAGAAAGCTGGAAAAGCTTGAGGAATATTTCTTTTATTTATTTTCATGTACACAATTTTCAGTACTGGATTTGCATTAATGACTGGTGCATGATACTTGATGATGAGTGAGTGTGTAGAGATTATGATTAGAAGTATGAGGTGGTGAGCCTGGGGTGTTTATGAGGTGTGGACAATTTAGAGTGGAGAATTTTCTGTTCTTTGCTTTTCCTGTAGTCTGATTGAATTTGACCCTGGGAGTAATTTCTGAGCAAGGCATTGAGCCCTCTGTCCAGTCCTAGAGGAGTGCCTGAATTATGATTAGGCACTTGAGCAAGGGGTTCTTTTTTTTAAGCAAAGTATCTATATTTAGGTAGGAGTTTCAGAATATGTTTTAAAATCCCTTCTTTGCTGTGACGTCACATTTCAAGCTGTTTCTCTTGCTCAAAGCTGGAGAAGTAAAAATTGTGAGGATGGCAACTTGTGCCACTTGAAATGATGTTCTCCAGACTGTTGTAGCTCAGTGAAATCACACTGCTTCCCTCCAGCCTTGGTGTTCTATTTGAGCACTGCAGGAAAAGGGATCCTTATTCTGTTAATCAAACCAGGCAGTCTCAAGTCTACAGCAATTCCAGTGCAGTTGTCTTGACTCCAGGCAGGCAGATGGTGATGCCAGGCTTGTATTACCATTCTGTGATTCTAATTTTATATGAGTTCCTTTTTCACTTCAATCTGCTCACCAGACTTCCCTGGTACTTTATGAGAGCAGTGTTGGAATAGAGAAGAGGTTATTTCAGGCATTCTTTCAGTCTGGAGAGAAAAAAAGGAGCTGTATGTTTCTCAAATACTACTATCAGCAGGTAGCATTAATGTGTGAATATGCAACGAGGCCAGAAGGCTGTGTGGATTTTTAAAATCTCTTCAGAGACCCTTTCTGTAGCATTTACATTGCATTAATTCAAAAGCTGCCAAAGTCCTCACGAGTGTTTCTTTAAAGCCCTTCGTGCTTTTAACGATTCTGTGTTACCAGGAACATAAAGAAAATCACTTTGCCGAGCATCGGTCGCCTGAGGCACTTCACCAACGAAACGCTGCTCGACATCCTGTTCTACAACAGCCCCACCTACTGCCAGACCATCGTGGATAAAGTGGGCATGGAGATGAACCGCCTGTACGCGCTGTTCATGAGCCGCAACCCCGACTTCAAAGGGGGAGTCTCTGTGGCTGGCCACAGCTTAGGTGATTGAGGAATGCTGCTTTTATCCCAAATCGGTTCCTCCCTAAAGGAAAATGATCTCTTTGTTATGTATAAAACTCAGATTAGCTGTTGGGACATGGCTGGTTTTCGGAAAACCTGACAAGCTCCTCTCAACAGCTGAGTTTATCAGGCTTTGAGAGAAACTTAGGACTTCCCTTCATGAGAATTTAGTGTCTAATCTGTGTTGAGAAGTTGACAGGTTATCTGGTGTCTTGTTGTGTGGGTGGTGTCTGTGAGAACCCCCACCTAGTAAAAGTACAATAATTTTTTGGAAGGTAGAATGTGTTAGTGCAGCGTATTGACCATACTGGTTTAGACTGGAACTTTTCCTCTCCTTCATCAAGCAGTCTCAGGTGCTTAAGGACCAATAGTTTAGTCATGGCAACTGCATAAAGCATGAACAGGAAGGAAAAGGGGTTGCTTTTAGCTGAGAGTGATTATGTTCAAGTTAATATATGGGTGTTTTAATTCAGCCATCTCTTTTGATCAAACTATATCATGATATTACTAATGCATATGCATCTTGCTCAAGATTTAGGGACAGGAAAACCTGGTATTTTTCCCAAATCAACTCTAATTCCAAATCTAATCTAAGCAAATCTAATTTGCAGGTTCCTTAATTCTATTTGACATATTGTCTAACCAGAAGGACTTGGCTTCATCAGTAAATTCTGGACCATTCTCTGGTGTTAATGGGAGTGTGAAGGACGTGGCTGTTCATGATAAGCAGGTAATTTGCATGCTGGTCTTTCCAGCCCAAGAGATCTGATATTTTCAATCATGTTTTTCTTAATTTTTCAGAATTTATTATCTGAATCAAGTTTGTGGGTTTTGACATTTAGACATGTTAGTGGCTAGGTGCTGTTTTGTAAATATTGTAATTTCTCAGGACAAATTAATTAGATCTCTCTTAAGTTCCAAGTAGGCCACTAATGAGATGATGAACATCAGCTTTGACCCTTGTGAAGATGTCTAACAGTATCTAAGTGGTAGGGGAGATGTATAAAAGGGGAAGAATCTGTGTTTACACTAGAAATGGTGACCAGTTGTTCGAGGAATAAAAGGAAGCATTTTTGAGTGTTGTGTCATAGTAATTGTTAAATATTTATTTTGCGGGTCTGTTTTAGTTGAAAATTTATATCCTGATTCACTAAAAATGGATATGTATTTACAGAGATGGCTTGATAATGTTTTTAGGATAAAGTAGTTAAACTTGGTTTTGCTTCTGCTTACTGGTTTTCCACTGTTAGAGGATGTGATTGTGTTTCTGTGCTGTTTTGTTGAGATGGCTGAAGATACCAGCTCCTTGGGCTCCTCCATTGCTACTTCTGCTGATGACCTCTGTGAGCCTGAAGCTGAGGAGGAGGTTCCTACTCTGCAGAAGACTCTGGAAATGCTCAGTTTGTCAGAGTACATGAGCACCTTTGAAAAGGAGCGGATTGACATGGAGTCCCTGGTACAAAAATGTTCACTTGGCTTGTAGGGGTTGCTCAGGGTATGGAGGTTTATGTTTGGGTTTTCTTGTTGTTGTTTTGATTTTCCTTTCAGTTCTGTGGCAACAAGAGCAGTTACAAAGAAAAGATAATCAATGCATGACTTGAAGACTTGAATGTTCTGCAGCTCTTGTTTTTTTCTTGGTGTGGTGCATCCTGCCAATTATGTTAAGGCACTTTGTGTCATGTTTCTTCAATTTTTTGGATTGTCTGTAGCTTTGTAAATTGACTTAACCAATTCAGAAGTCATTGCCAGTAAGGAATTATTCATTTTACTAGAAAGCTTAGAAGTACCTTTTCTACTAGAAAAATGTGTTTTGATGTGTTTGGTGTTTGTTTCTTTAGCTCATGTGTACAGTTGATGACCTGAAGGAGATGGGAATCCCTCTTGGACCAAGAAAGAAAATAGCTAATTTTGTAAAAGACAGAGCTGCCAAGCAGGTAAATACACTTCAGGATTTAAATAAAAAGTTATTCAGCAAATGAAACAGACTTCCTTGCTGTGGAGTAGCTTCTGTTTTTGAACACTCTTGTTAACATCCTGAATATATTAAAGGAATTTTGACAACTATGAAATTAACTTTTTTTCCTCCCTAACTTTAAAACTTTTTTTCAAAAGGAACAGAAGAAAGCAGTAGCAGAAAAGAAAGCTGTGCTGGCTGCCACACTCCAGACTCAGGAAGACACCCAGAAACCAAAAGAGGCAGTTTCTTCTGTCTCACCTTCAGAGTCTGGGCAGATGCACTCAAAGAGGAAGCTCCCAGTTGGTGCATCCGTGTCCTCTATGAACATTGACTATGAGTACTTTGAAGTTGGAACTGGCCAGGTGAGACTACATAGATCTAAATGATTTGAACAATTTAAAGGATTTGATCAATCCTCTCTTTTCACTATATTTTCTTTGATGCTGATGGCCTTTTGCTGCTTCCTTTGAAGTTGCCAGTTCTGTGAGATGATGTGTCTGATTTGTCTGGTAGGTTTCTGTGGTTTACAGCGCCCTGGACTTTGAACCAGATATTTTCTTTGCTCTTGGTTCCCCTATTGGTGTGTTCCTTACTGTGAGGGGTGTGGAGAAGATTGATGAAAACTACAGGCTCCCTACCTGCAAGGGGTTCTTCAATATCTATCACCCAGTGAGTAGCAGTGCTTTTGAGATTTGATTTTAGTTGATGTAGATGACAAAAAGGCAGACTACTGAGTTTTACCTTCTGAGCATTACACCTCTTGTTCCCCTATGTACATTTCCCAAAACAATTCCAGGCATGGGTTTGTTTTGATAGTATTTGCCTTTTTTTTTTCCTAAGAAGGGATTTTTTTTTTGGGGGGGGGGGTGTTTTGGGTTTTTTCATTAATTTGAGGCCACTCTTTTAGATTTTTGTAGAATATTTTTATTTTTACATGTCTCATTTTGTTTAACAATTCAGTGCTGATAGAGATTGAGTGCAAGGAAATCTTGCAGTTGTCTCCTCATTAGAATCTCCTTCTGTAGGAGAAAGACCAGAGTAGTTCATGAACCTGCTTAATATGTCATGAACTGAATTTCTGTAAATTCAAATAGTGCAGAATTCAAAAATTGTTGTCTATAAAGAATAAGTAGGGATTTTTTTACTGAAATGTGATGATTAGGATAATTTTAAAGATAACTAAATGTCAATGTGTTGTCTCTTTAACAGCTTGATCCAGTAGCTTACAGGTTAGAGCCGATGATCATTGAAGACATGGATTTAAAACCAGTTCTCATTCCACATCATAAAGGCAGAAAAAGACTTCATCTGGGTAAAAACAAAACCTATTTCATATGAATCCTATTCATTGTTCCTCATGGGAACACATCAGATCAAGGTGCTCTACTTAAATTTTGCACATCTAATAAGGAAAGTCAGTTTTGCTGTTGTGCAAGTTCACAGAGCACTCCTGAAAGCCTTTCGTCAAGCACTTAGAGGGATTCTGCAGCATGTGCCCTTTGGAATTGTCCATTAGAGTGAGTTTGCTTTGCTGGACTACCCAAGGTACTTGTTTCAGGTTAAAGCTCTTCAAAAGTGTGTGTAGTAAAGGAGAAAAATATGGTCTGTTGCTCCTTACTGTGTTTACTGTGATGTAGGTGGATTCATTGACCCATTCAGTAAGAAGTCAATTGTCTATTGATTGCATTTCACCTAATCTTCTAAAATTGAATAGAGAAGCAAGAAACACAACTTTTGACATAGCAAACCTGTTTCCCCTGGTAATTGGGATGTTTATTGAACAGAACTTCATCATTCTGGTTTTAGTTGGTAATTTAAATCCTTCTGAATTAATGTTTTTGTCTGTTTTTTTTTTTTCTTTCTCAGAGTTGAAGGACTCTCTGTCTCGTATGGGATCTGATCTGAAGCAGGGCTTTATTAGCTCTTTGAAGAGTGCGTGGCAGACCCTTAATGAATTTGCACGTGCTCATACATCTTCAACCCAGCTGCAAGCAGAACTGGAGAAAGTAGCTAACCAAATTAAAGAGGAGGAAGAAAAGCAGGTGGTGGAAGGTATGTGGACACATTATTGCTTTGCTGTAACATCCTTATCTTAAATAAGTTGACACGAGTATCCCAGTGTTTGCTGTTGATTTTCCTGACTCTGTTAAGGAGGGCTGTGCTAAATGCCAGGTTCCCACCAAAGCTGTTCTGTCACTCTCCTCCTCAGCTGGGTATGGGAGAGAAATTACAATGAAAGCTTTGTGGGTTGGAGTGAGTTCAGGGAGAGATCACTCAACAGTTCCTTCTTAAGAAAACTGTTCAAACTGTTGAGAAAGAAGTAAGTTCAGTAACCTTTCTGAACCATGCTGGGTTGTTATTGTCTCATCACAAACTTGGAAATTACAGCAGGAAAAATGGATAATATTTCTTAATTATAGTCAAGCAGGCTGTGCTTGAAAATACTTTAAATCTGAATCTCTTTGATTTTTAGTTGAGAAGATCACTGAAAGTCCTGACCCTCCAAAAGATGAAGATGTTTCAGTGAAGGTTGGGATGCTAAATGGAGGGCGTCGCATTGATTATGTTCTACAAGAGAAGCCGATAGAAAGCTTCAATGAGTACCTGTTTGCTTTGCAGAGCCACCTGTGCTACTGGTAAGGGCAAATATCTGTGGTTCCAGTACTGCTAAAGGTACACAGTGTATGTGATTGTCCAGGAGTGTCAGGCTCAGGGTGTTGTGCTTAGATCTCACTAGTTGATAATCCTATTTCAAAGTAAAATGCTGTGTTAGCCCACAGTGAACAAATCTGCAATAAAGACATTGCACACTGTTCTCTCAACCTTTGACACCCCAAACACACATTTTTAGCCACTGTCCTTTTCAAAACAAGGAGAGCTCTGGAAGCATTTTCACAACTGTAGTTTTTCAAATAGAACTGTTCACTAAGGATTTTTATTAGACTACAATAAGTGCTAAAACTTTATTGCTTCTTCTGGCAGAGCAAAGGATGTGTAAACTATATTTAACACCACACCTCGGTGTGTAACAGCCAACCTTGGGTATCAGCTGTGAGCTGTGCAAAGTGGTGTTGGTGAGGGAAGAGTGCCTGGCCTCTCATTTTGAGTTCAGGTGCTGGACAAAGAGTGCTCTACGTTCTTTCTGAAGGTTTTGATTTTCAGTAGGTAATTTTCAGCAGGCATTTTGTTCCAGAGGTTCAAGCACAGCTCTGAAGGCGTTACCTGAAGGGTCCCATTAGAGCCATCATCACTTCCCCGTGGGAGCTCAGCCCCTGCCAGAGGAGGGGTCATGGGACTGCTGTGAGCACTGAGCTCTGTCAGCGTCACCCGGTGGTGGCAGTGCTGTTCCACACTCAGGGCTGCAGGAATGGCAATTCTTTCCACAGGGTGGCAGCCCATCACTGCCGGGACTTTAAAAACTTGCTACCTGTAGCTGTTTTTGTCGTTCGAGTAAGGAAGATAAGCACAGTGATTAATGACCCAAATAGGAGAGCATTTTTCCCCTAAGGAATAGTGGGAAAAGCTTTAAATGAAATGCTCTTAGTGTTGGAGAGATTAGAGCTTCTGTGTTGAACCTTTTGCTTGCTTGTTTGCTGCTCATTTAACGCAGAGACCATCAAGAAATGTTTTGCTGACTTATGGAAAATACATGTACTCCCTTAGCTTGCATGTTTAATTCTGTATTGGTGTTCTGCAAATTATGTTCCTCACATTTGGAAGATCACAATTCTGACTATCTAAATCTTCTTTACTGGCTGCCTATATAATTTATTTTAAAAAACACAGGAAACTGGACTCATCAACAGCTCCTGCAGCTCTGGAACTTTGTTACTGTTTAACATCATTATTATTTATGTTGATATTGTTTATGTGTGTTTAAATAGCATTTTATAGACGAAGAAGAAAATGTAGTCTGTTAATGTTAACTTTAAGTTCAGCTATCCCAAAGCTTTGATTTTTGAAAAGAGGAAGAAAAACATGCCCTCTAAACATGGCACTTGAATGAAATTAAATTATTTGAGAGCTATGTAACATTTTAGTGGTAAGAAAGGGAGGAAGACTAGGGACTTAACATAGTGTGTTTACAATCAAGGGCCTGCCAGTTAGAGAAAAATTAGGATATTGCTGCTAGAACTTGGCTAATTGATGGAGTGGGACAAAATGAGTAGAATGAAGTGTGGAATATATTCAGGACAAAAAGTGATACATTATTTGAGCAGATTAAGACAAAGAAGTAACATCAGTGAAGTGGATAGAGGAGGGGATTTGGAGTTGCAGCATGGGAAGTTAGGGAGGACAGGAGGAAATGCACTAGAACAAAGGTAAATGCATAGGTTGGGGTTGATAGCAGAACTAATTCAAAACTTGTTTAGAATTATAGTTTGAAGGAGGTTGGTAGTAGTAAGGCCATGTTCATAAAGAATAAATACAGGCCAAGAGGTTGTGCAAACTTTTTAGAGAGCTGAAATGGGATGGAATGTGATTTAGGAGAATTAGAAGATGGACCGTACTGAACTTTTTTCTTTTTTTTTTTTTTCTTCTCTTTTCCTTTTGTTTAATTTGTTTCATTCTTCACAGGGGATCTGAAGACACTGCCTTGCTGTTTCTCAAAGAGATATACAGGACCATGAATATCAATCCTGAGCAACCACAGCATTGATGTATAAAAACATGAATTTGTAAGTTTGCTCTCACATAATTTCTGTGCTCATATCAAATTCAGCTGCATCTTAGCTGTCTTTACTTTCCCTTTCTCCTCTGAAGTTTAAATTAGGAAGCAAACAGCCATAAAATGCCTTTTTGATTGCAAAAACAATTTCTAAACTTGAATGCAGAGGAAGCCTTTGAGTTCTTAATTTCATTCCCAGAAGATACCTGATGTTAGTGCTTTTGGTAGTGGATAATAATTGCCACTATAAATACAACAAAGTGTGATCTCTTTATTCTTCTTCTTCTCTCAATTCTTTTGTTCAGTGAATGTTCAAGAATAGGAAAATTTGGTGTAATTGGATATGATGAAACTTTATTTGCAGTGCAGTTGATTAAAGAACTCCAACAGTGTTTCACTGCTCTAATGCCCATTCTGGGTTGTTTGACCAATGGTGCACATTTGCCTAAGAAGGTGTTAAGCATGGCTGTAGATAAATTAACAAAACCCTTACATAGTCAGTATTTTATTATCTTTGTGTAGATTAAGAATTTCAGTAGAGCAAGTGAAATGACACAGCATGCAAGTTTGCTTTGAAAAGAAATTAAATTCACATTATAATTTAGTATCTTAGATCTGAAATATTCTTGCAGGTATTTTTATTTTAAGATGTTTGTTTCCAAACTGAGGATTTGTACTGTACCAATTTGCATCACTGGATGTTACAGAAAAGAAAATCCTTTTTTTTGAGAGGCAAAGAAGAAATAATATGCACCTTGCCTTTTTGGAATCATACAAGATAGTTTCTGATGTATTTCTCCATTTTCAGAAGAGCTGATAATGTCAAGGTACATAAATACCCAGCATGAAGAGAAATGCTTGACATTTCAGAGGAGGATTTTAGGTATCTTTCATTGCTACCATACAGTTTGAGTACTCTTTTGTAACAAATGCTTCTGATGGTCAGTTGATAGCAGCTTTTTAAAAAATAAAATGTCAAGGCTGATCAAATGCATTTCTTTAAAGCATGGAGAAATAAAAGGAAAAAGGCACCAGCTGGCTGCACAGCTCTGACAGTGCTGTATCAGTCATCACAATGGCTTATGCAGAGTCTCAAGTCACAGTTGCAGAATTTTTTCTCTGCTTATTTCTTTATGATGGCTCTGGTTGAAATCATAGGAATCTCATTGCAAAGGAAATGCCTTTAAGCCTCATTGCAGGGGGAATGGGATGTGATGATTTATCAGTGCAAAGCTTGTTGCTCAGCTGCAGCAGACACTGGGATAATTGTGTTTTTTTCATGAGAGCTACACAGTTGGGGGACAGCTTAGCAGGACGTCACACAGCAGAGCACAGTCAGGGAAGTCTGTCATTTCATCAGGAATTCCTCAGAATGTCCCTCAGCACTGGCTTGACTGGACAGTGTTTGAGACTGGGATTCAGATACCAGAGGCTTAAATGGGAGGGCAGAATGCACTAAAGTTGTGTCTTGGGAAGGCTGCACACCACAAGACCAGGATCTTTTCTACAGGACAAGAAATGTCTTTACATGTGCTGTGCAAAATACTGTCACATCACAAGGAATCTGGAAGTACTAAAGTGGAAAATTCTCCCCCAGTGTTAGCAGTCTTTTGAGTTTTTTCCCTTTTTTTCCTATTCTTTTAAAAGCTTCAAATGTGAAGGGTGGTGGTGTGAAGTTAATTATCCAGTAGTGCCTCTGACACCAACATCCATTTTATTTTGTGTGAGTGACTTGATTTAGCCCTTCTAGATCATCTTGAAGCTGCTCTTTGTGAAACAGTCGTGTAAGGTTTCATGTAAACAATGGAAAGAATTGCATCAGCAGATTAAACCTTGGACATAAAAACGACCACCATCCTCACTAGCATAATTTATTACTAAAAGCTAAAGTATCTAACAGCTGGTTAAAATGTATAATGAATGACACCCTATTAGCAGTTGTTGTGAGATTTCTCTGTTTGCAGTTGTCATTGGCAATTTGTGTCCATGGAAAGTACATTTCAGAGGCTTACTGTATGAAAAGTTTGATTAAAAACGTGTATGGATTTTTAGATCTTTTTGAACCCTCCTAGAATGGAATGGTGGCATATTTAATTTGATGACTACTACTGCAGGAATAGAAAACCTAATAGATTATATCCAATGTCCATGTTCTGTTCTCTCTGCACAGCCATACCCATTGGTCCAGCTGACCTGGTGAAAAACTCTCTGAAGAACATCTGGTATTTTCATAGTCGCATATGAAAGGATAAGCATCAGAAGTTTTTTTCCTGCCAGTCCAGAACTTACTGGGATTCTACCTTCTTGTGTCACTTCAAGCAAACTTAAGTTATGAGATGATCAGCAGTGTCATTCAGGAGATGGATGGAATGACATACTTTTGATCTTAAATCACTTCAATTGTCCCATTGCCAAATATAAGGTGATTGAAGAAGGTTCTTTGGCATGCAAATCATTACTTCTCTCTTTCAGCTCTCCTGTCTCAGCTGGCTGCCAGACATGCTTTGCCTACCAAGGCAGCATGTCCTTAGTAGAAAGGACTTGATGAGAAACAGCAATATTCTACTTTTCTTGGCACATTTGTTTGTCCATCTTTAAGAAATGAAATGTGAACTGTAGTTATTACCGTCTTTAATACAGATTACACAAACCAGTTCATATTTACTAAAAACTAGCAACCAGAGTAATTTTCTTACTATTGTAAGTGTGATGGAGATTATTTTATAAAGACCTTTTTAAGCCTCTGTTAAGAGTTTTATTGTGGCTTTTTTTTAAGTAAAAATGAACTTTTGACTTTGAAAATATTAGAAGTTAACAGCCAGTTCAGTGTTCACATATCCTGAAATGAGGAACGATTTAAAATGACATTTTGATCTGGTAATTATAGAATCACAGACTGTTCTAAGTTAATTAAGGCAATTTTAGTGAAACTAGGCTGCAGTTGTGAGAACTAAAACACTTACCTTGACCTTGCAGTTTAACATCTCAAAACAGTTACTATAAATGGGAACCTGAAGCTTATGGGTGCTAGATAATAATCTAGATCAGCCCTGCAATCCAGACTCCATTTTCGTGTAATGAGGTTGAGGTGAGTTGGGTATTGTGAAACCCTTGGAATTTGTGTCTGAATACTGAGCTGCTGTAGCTTTCCTCTGGCTTCAATTTACACACACATTGTGCTTTTCCTTAATACTAGTGGCTTAACCTTATTCCTGACTATTTGACTCTGTTGTTGCAGTAAACTGATTTTGAAATGCAGTATGTTTTTTTTTTCTCCTTGATATATGTAAAATACACGTTATTGTGTATATAAACTGATGGCTGTAATTAAAATTACCTTACTTCCAGTGGGTCTTTACAACAAGGTTTTGTATTTAATCACAAAAAAATAGCTTGGAGGGTTGCTTAGTCCAATTTCCCTGCTTAGGGCCTTGTTCAGTGCTGGAGATGAGTTCCTTTGCCTCTCTGTTGCAATGTTTCACTACTAGGATTGCAATTTTTTTCCTAATACACAGTTGAAATTTTCTGGGTGGAGCTCGTATCTGTGGCCTTTTGTCCTTTCTCTGCATCTTCAAGAATAACATCTCTGCCTTCTCTGGTACTCTCACATTTGCTGTTGAGGACAAGATTTTCCTGTCTGGCTTCTCAAGACCCAGCACTTCCCTTGGCATCTCCTTGCCTGCCCTGGGCTGTGACCCTCTAGCGAGTCTTGAGGCTTCCCACTGACCTGGCTTTCCAAAATCCCTCTTGCTCTGGGGAGCAAGTTTGCCAAAGGAAGCTTTTTATCCAAAACAGACAACTGTCTTTGTATATTTATAAATTAACCTGTCAGACAGAATTTTTAAAAGTTTTAGACATTTAAAAAAAATATATATACAACAAAAACCCCATGAGCACTGGCCTCATTTTCATATTAAATATCAGAGTAGAGGGTTATTGTATTTATCAACTCTGTGCCACACAGAAATCTGATGAGTTTGCTTAAATGGCATTTTTAAGAAGGTGCTGGGCTTTGACAGATCCCCTTGGGAGGGGACAGCAGCACCAAGAAGAGTCAGATTTGATAGGAGTGTGAGAGGGCTCTGGTCTGGCTGGCAAGGAGCTGCCTTTGCAATGGAAGAGGGAACAGGAGGGTGCTGCAGGAATGAGGAGCATCTGGAGTGCAGAAATTGGTTTGGGAATATGGCATAAAAATAAGTCTTAGTTATAGAAACAAAAAATGGGATGCAGCTACAGTAACAAGCCATTCTTACCTCTTAAATGGATGGAAGTATAGACATAAAGGAAGGAAAAATGACTGTAACCTATGGTTATATTAAACAAAGAAAAACAAATAGAGTTTATAGAGTGATTTTAAATCTGCTACAAATGAATACTTTGCTTCCTCAGCAGAAATCTTCCTTGTGTGCTGCAAAACACACCATACGCAGCACAGCTTCAACTATATCCAGTACATTTTGATTTATTTTTGTATGTATTATAATGCATAATTAAACAGATAAGGTTAATTGCACTTCAATAAATTTAAGGTTTTCCCTGCTATATTTTCATCTGTGCTGAGGTGCTTGTAAGCATTTAAGAAAAAAATTGTCCAGAAGATTTTTTTATAAAAAATCAAAATAAGGATGTTGGTGGACAGGAAATTTTTATGAATTAATTCCAAGCAAAAAAATCAGAGCCTCCCTAAGAAATCCAGTTCCTTTCCAAAAAATTCTCATTTGGACAGAAATGAATTTTTCATGGAAAACTTTTTCTTTTGGGAAACTTTTTATCCACTGCTTCTCTTGCTCTGTTCCAGGACTCCCTGCTTCTACCAGTAGGAATGTTCCTGTCCTTTGGGAACACCTCCTCACACAGCTCTTCATGAAAGTAGCATAGTTCAATTCCTCCTGGTGCTGGGAGATGCCTTGCATAGCTCAGAAAAATTCCAGTAACTGTGCTGGAGTTGTTCTGGTCCTTTCCCAGTTAATGTTTAATTAATATTTCTAACTTTGTGCCTGCAATATGACAAACATTTTACAAACTCTGTCTGAAATGCTATCCCCATAATAATATTCTGCCTGATTCCTCCCTGCATGTGATTTTTTTTTTTTTTAACAAGTGATGGATAATCTAGCATTTTGTGTTTTCTACAAAATGATCAGTGCCAAGGTGCTGCTAGTGGAGACTGGATCTTCAGACAGGAGCAGGGATTGGGGAAGAGCTCTATTAATCATCCCTTTGAATTGGGGTATGTTCCCCAGAGTTGAAATAGTAAATCCCATTCATTTCTGTTTAATAATGGGAACATTTCACATGCCTGTTCCCATTTCAGTGCTCTTGGCAAACCTGTGCTTAATCCAAAGGGTGGGATCACTGGCAACTACTTGCATTTAATAGGAGCAGTCTGGGGTTTTTTTCACACTTCTAACAGCAACTCTTGAACTTTGAGCTTGGCTTTAGGCTTGATTTTCATAACTGCAAATCAGGATGAACTTCCCAAAGGCTGATGGAACCATTCTAGTGTAAATATGATTCCAGGCAGCCTACAGGGCATTTCCACAGAGCCACTGAGGGGGTGTTTATTTGCTTCAGGTGCAGATTTACCAGGGATGTTCTCTACAGAGTTCCCGTTTTCCTGTGGTGACAGGGATGGGGTGAGGGGAAGTAGAAGATGGGCTCTGGGTACCACAGAGCTCCTGGGTGTCTGCCAGGAGGAGGCTGAAGGAACAATGGGCAGTGCAGCTGTGAGCTGGGATCTGGTGCATCCCAGCAGGGTCCTTGGAACATCCTTGGCCCTGCACGTGGGGTTTGACCAGCAGAGACGGGAACATGTGAACCTTGTGTTCTTTTGCTGTGTGATGCAAACAGCTGAAGGAAAGCAGGAATGTAGGTGTTACCTACAATCACCAGGACCCAGGGCTGTCCCTGCAAAGCTGCTTTCCTGCTGGACAGCCCCCATTTCTGCAGCCTGACCAGCAGCACAACCAGCACCCAGCACTTCCTTGTAGGGTTTATTCCTAACTGTAAAGCGACCTCTGGACAGAAAAACATAAAGAGCTCTGACCTCTGTTGCAGATCAAAGTATTTGTCTTTTTTCCACAGTGGAAATTCTCAGTGACCTGAGCAGAGGTGGCCACGAGTACAGGGTTTGCTCCTGGTGCTCAGCTGAGCCGTTTGGAGAACAGAGACCCCCAGCTAATGCACCCCCTTGAAGGTAAAATGCTGTTCCCCAAAGAGCTTGATGGCTCCTAAAACACAAAACTCTCAGGCTTCCTTTACATATGGAGGCTGTAAAAGAAACATTTTTTATATGTCTATAAACCAGCTTCAGATCCATATAAATCCAGGCAATCAAAAGTGAAGTGTGTCTCTTTAAGAGATTGTTATAGAGAACATCTGAGCCTAAAAGGAGAACAAATCAAGCAGTTGACCTTGTAGCTCACTTTCTGCCAAAAAACAGTTCAAATAACTTTTAATGTAATCTTGTTAAAATGCCTCATGAATACAACCAAAGCAATGTTTATGCTTGAGACTGCTCTGAGTGCATGAGTAGGACAGGGTTTATTCAGAAAGCAGGAGCTCACTTGAGTGTAGTGAGAAGCCAAGTTTTCCTAGGCTGAGGTGTTGTGAAAGGTTTGGTTATTCATCTCTTGGTAGCTTAGAACACATTCATAGTGTTCTCTGCATTGCAGGAGGTTCAGGGATGATTGTTCTGCCCCCATTTTTCTGTCTGCATGAAGGACTGAGAAAATACAGCTCTGAATATCTAAATAATCAGCTCTAGCTGTCACCAGGGAGGTGTAAAATGGTGTAGAAGGGAGCTGGAGAAAGGATCTGAGGGAGAATCTGGTCTCAGATTTCTGCCCATATAGAGTAGTCAGGCAAAAGGGAGCCCAGCTTTGCCATGGCAGATACTTCTTGTTTTTCCCCTTGGCTTCTCAGTGGAAGCTCCATGTGGAGAAAATACTGACAGTGAAAAACAGGAATTGTAGCTGGAGAGCAGAAATAAATCACCTCCAAAAGTCCTTCATGTAGGTGGCAGCATTTCTGCAAAATATCTTGGCTAAATGATTTGTTAAGGGACCATTCTTTCTCAGAGCTGAACTCTGTCAATAAACAAGATTAGTTTTGCTTTTCAGGCCAGCCTTTGTACAAATCTATGTGGTTTCAGCCACTGGAAGCCCCTTTGTTAATAGGGTCGTGATACAAGTTTATTGATTGAGATGTGGTGACATCTCATACTGAATGATTTGTGAAATCCTCTCAGGAGATAATACACTTAGAAAACAGTGGCTCCTGACAACAGCATCAAAAGAGCTATTAACAGAAACTACAAACTGAGAATTAACAATTAGGTATAAATGCATATGTATGTATTATGTGTTTATGTAACAAGGCACCTGTTTGAAAAGTCCTGAGGACACAAGAGGGATTTCTCCTGTGACATCAATGCTTGATTTGCAAAGGAGCTGAGAACCTCTGCACTGTAACCTCTGAAGCAGGAGTTCACTGCAGCCTCAGAGCCTGGGCACAGAGAGCTGCCTGGGCAGGAGCTGCAATAAACTGGGTTTGGCTCCCAAGTCCTCCTGAGCTCAGCCATCTGTGCAAAACTGCCCTGTGCAGCCAGGTGTTTTATTACTCATAAACTTGGAAGAGGAAATGAAGAAGCGCCAAATGCTGCGCAGACTGTGGGCAGCTTCTTCAGCCTTTTGTCCTTTGTTTTGATAATAGATCCCAAGCCTAGCCCTTCGTCCAGGAGAAATTATACAAGTTATAAACTCTCAAAGATGTATTGAACTGAAATACACTTGAGTTATTTTAACATGTCCCCAATATATTTTTAATATTACCTTGACTTGTTGCCTTTCTTTTAAATGGCATTAAGTTCAAAATGAACAAAGACACTGACAGCAGATTCAAGGCAGGGGTGGAAATACATCTGTGCTGTGTTCAAAGGGCTTGTGTCAGGCTCCTTTTACTCTAATGTGAACTTAGTAATTAATTCTGCAATCATTCAGGTGCTGTTTTGACATATTTGAAGTAGTAACACCACCCTACAAGCCTCTTTCCCTATTTTGACCACTCAGCTGCCTGCTTGGATGTGTCTGTGCAGCTGTGAGGCTGCCTGGAAACCTGGACTCAGGTTAAAAGCAGTTCAGAAATAAAAACAAGCTTTTTCCTCTGGATCAGCTCCTGGTTCAGGTGAACCAAACAACTTCTCAGCCACAGCAGAGGCAGCAGCCTGGGGCTGTGGAACTTAGGCCAGCAGCACTGCTGGAAACAAATGCTTGTCCAGCTGTTCCTTGGGAGGTTTATGTGGCAATAACTATTTTTTTACTATTTGAAGTGAAAACATGTAACAGACTGACTGGTCTGCAACAACAGCTCCTCAGGTGTCATTTGGTATCTGTGCAGACTGGACTGCTTAACAACTATCTTCTGCATTCTTTAATCTGAGTCATTGTTATAATGTATAAATGATTTTTGTTTGCTGATGTCCATGGGAGATTTTTAGGCAGACATGCTCCTGTTGACTACAAGCAAAAGAATCTCAAGTACCATTAGCACAGGAGTAAAAACCCTTTGGACAGTCTGTGTGTGCTGAACTCACAGTGTGCCTAATTTGCTGATAAATGTACCTTGTTAGGTATCATTTTCTCCAGATATGCATTGACCTTTTCTTGAATTTCAGCAGGAGGTTCATAGTTAAAGTACAAGATAATTAATGGCCTAGCTAATCATATCAGATGTTGTACTGGAAGCACTGAGGGTAAAGCAATTAGGGATTAGTTCAGTAGAAGTTAATATAAGGCTAAAAATATTGTGGGCTTGGGCTTGGCCAGCAGTGAAACTTTGGAAATTTGTAGGAAGGACAAACTCTTTCAAAACAGGCATAAATTCAACGAGCTTAACACTGGTGCTTTATCAGCCACAGCCCTAAGGGAAGCTTGAGGCATCCTGTGCTTTCACTACCAGAGCTCAGGATTTTGAAGTTCACCAAATTTATTTAAAATTGTAGCTGATGGTAGGACAGGGAAGGAAAGGAACAGTTTGTACAACCTTCATTGCTGAAAATTGTTAAGAAAACCAGAGTGAAGGATGGTTTTGGGAGCAAAGTAGAAAAACTTTTTGCAGACAACTTGTCTGTGCTGGCAGCTGGACCCTCCTGTGGCTGAGCAGCTCCTGGTCTTTTCCTGGCACAGTACCTGGGCTGCTTATCCCCTTATCCTGCCCAAGGAAAATGTCTCATTCCAAAAACCCTTCCTTGCCTGGTGCATCAAGTCCAAGCTCATTTCTTCTGGGCACAGAGTCAGCTCTGGGGGCTGAGAGCCTGCAGGAGGGCTCAGCTCTGCCCACACGATGTCTCCAGAGAAATGAAATGATATTTTCCTTTTACTGCTCTTCATTCCAGGTGTCAGTGTATGCAACTCTCCAAGGCACCCTGGCAGCACCTTGCTAATCAAAGCAATATTCTGCAAGGTTGTTTATTTTACATGGCCCACATTTATTACAATATACTATCCACTGGGAGAGAGCAGCCAGTGCAGCAGTGTGGTTACTGCAAATAATCCTGGATCTGGGTGAAACAAGCAGGAGTCCAGAATGTGGACTTGGTGATGTGACAAAACACCACATTAAATGCAAATAACAGAGCAGTGGCCTGCAAGATGTCAGTGCTAGAAGAAATCCTTACCAGCAAAGGGCAATGCAAAAATATTCACTGCCTGGCTTAAACCAGATTTGATCATTACAAACCTACAATTTAAACCCCGAATTAGGCTTTTGAATTGAAAACATTCTTTCTACCTTAACTTATGGATGTGGAAGCAGAGAAAACACCAGAAGTAGGGACAGATGGCTTGTCATCTTTGTAAGCAGTTCCCTTAGGAATGTACCAACTTTCAAATACAGGGAATACGTGCCATTTGCCAAGATTTGTTACAGAGCTCCTCAGTCCCTTGACTCCAGAGCTGCACAGAAGAGGTCTGTGTGAACAGCATAGCTCTCTGGATGAATTGTGTTTTTAGGTACCTAAGAGAGTGATCAGAAAATTCCATTAGAATACAGAGGGAAAAGAGTCTGTTCTAGATGCCTGATAAACCACAGAAGTCATGCACAGCACGTCTGAGGACAAACAAGAACAGTGCAATTCCTTTTGTGTCCCCTGCAGCTTTTTGGTGCTGTGTCTGACCACGTCTGGCTCCAAAATATGCTGCCAATATTTTAACAACGGCTTGCTATGGATAAAAAAGCGTTCCTGTCCAAGCTCACCCATTATCCAGTGGTAAACTTCATATGCCAGTGGCAAGCTGCAATGCAAAGGTAATAAATGTCTCATTTCTTGCTCTCTTGAGGGCTGTTTAAAATAACAATGAACTCCACAATCTTTACCTTTCCATGCTGAGTTTCAAGAAAGAATTCCCTCAGGATGGAAAGGAATTTCTTAAATTCTCTTTTGTAAGGGAATTTCAGCACAGATTATTGAGGACTTCACCTTCTGCAGAGTGAGTTAAGGACTTGGGGCTGAGCTTTGTGCTGATATATTTTGCAGAACTCCAGCTCTAACAAAGGAGCTCCTGCAATGCCTGCCAGCAATAAAAGCAAACCTTGAGTTTATCTTGGCAACACTCTCACTTGCATTCTATCCAAAACTATAAAATACTATGATCAGCCCTGAATCCATTGCTTCTGAGCAATGAGCTTCAGGATTCAATTAGTGTATCATTATTAATATACACAAAATAATGACTCTAAGTACTTTTCTTAGAGATAATGACATTGCCTTTACACAGGGAGGGATAACCTGTGCTGCAAAACCTGATACTTTATGTTCATGGTTTGTTCATGTCCTGCAGAAATAGCAGCTGGTTTAAACACAGCCTGATGTGTATTCTGCTCAAACCCAGAGCAGGTTCTGCCCTGCACTGTGGCAGAGAAGCCCTGATATGTCCTCTGCAGGGGAATTATTGTTTTTAGGAGCTCTGTTAATATTGGCCATTATATATATATATATACCGCAGAACTTGTTTTAATTTTATCTTTCTGAGGGTGCTTGAGCAGAAACTAATTATCAGTTTTCCATGCCCAGTACTGAATGTGGGAAGTACCATATAAAATGAGGATTAATCATATCAGGAATGGAAAGCCAGTTGAAAGGGAATGGGAGTTTGTTAGTGCTTCAGTGGGATTTAGATCTGGCTTGGCATGTTTTTGGAGGGCAAGCCCTGCTGACAACCTCCTGCCCTTCTCTCCATGGCCTGTCCAGTCCACACCCCTGCAAAGGCAGTTTACAAAAATGTGCAGCAAAAGCAAAAGTCCTGTTTCAATGTGAAAATACCCATGATGGGTCCTTCCTTTTAAGATCCAAGATGCAAAGGGGAATATAAGTGTTTATTTGTCTTAAATAGTCAGAGACAGGAGTAAAGGAGGTCAAAGAAAATGTTAATACCTTTATCTTGCTCTGAGACAATAATTTGTCTTGCAGCATAAATTGATTATGCTCAGACTTTTCCTGAGAAGGTTTCAGAGGGGGTCTTCATTCATGTTTTTATTCAGGAACAGAGCAACAGAGCCATGGAAATTAATTAAAATTTCTTTTTTGACATGAGAAGGGAAGACCAGTAGTAATAATTTTTCCAGACAAAAATGAATAGAATAGAATAGAATAGAATAGAATAGAATAGAATAGAATAGAGCAGAAAGAATTTTCCAGAGGTGTGAGAGACTCCTGTTTGTGCCAGTCCCCCACAGCCAGCAGCACCCTCCTGCCCAGAAAGATTCCTTCACAAGGAAATTTCACCTGGCCTAAGTTGTTTTTTGAGAAGCAAAACTTCCCAATGGATCTATCCTGCTTTTCCTGCACTGGCAGCAGATTGTTTCTTTCCCAAGAAGCAGAGAAATAAGAGAAGCAAAGGAAGGAGCCATGTAGAAATTCGATCCATCCATCCTTCTTGTCATCCCTGTGCAATCAAACTCTCTCATATTTCTTGAGGAGACACAAAGGCCATTTAATCTCTTGGAAGGAAGAGTTGATGAGCCAGAAAATGAATGAATTATCGGTAAGTGCAGACAATCCATGGGAGAGCAATACAAGCAATGTTGACCTTGTGTAAGAGAATTGTGTGCAAGATGTGAAACTAAACACTGATGATTTTTTTCTTCCTTTAGTTTGAACTCTAAGCAGTAAGAAAAGAATTACAGCCTGAAATTCTACCAATCTGGATGGCCTGTGTTAATTATTCTGTCATGTTGGACTTGAATACCAAATTTCAGAAGTTTTCTCTCCCAGGCACTTCTGTATCTATTAATATTGTCAGATAACTTATGTTTTGTGAGAAGGCAAAATTCATTCTGTAGGATGAAATATTGATTAAATTATTTTCCTGTATTTTCATTTTGTTGAAATGAAAGGAATGGTTTTACCTACAAACTTCTCTGAGCACTTCATATGTTACAAATCCCTGTTAAAACATGACATTCCAGAAAGCAAAATAATGACAGATGTTTTTATTGCCCAAGACATCTAATGTGTGAGTGGTAAATTACTGAAGAGAAAATCAGATTTTAAAAAGTTCTTTCAGATTTAATAACATGGAATACCATCAGCAACACAGGTTGGGCTTTGTTTTAATAACATTTTTCAGCTGTCAATTTAAAAAATCCCCCAGATCAATACTTTATAGGCAGGACAGCTGCCACGAAATATGATGCCAAGAAAAACAAAGCCCTGTTTAACATCAGAATGCTTTTCAATTTTCTTCATTTCTGTGCTTAGCAGCATTTAATTCCCGGAACTATTCTGGTCCTGATTACAATTTACAACTAATCACAAAATCACTCCCTTTGGAAACTCTGCCTTTTGGCATGTTGTGTAACTAACATTATTCATGGGGATCCTAGCTCACTTATATGGCCATCAATCACAGCTTCTTTGGACTTTTTTTTCTTAATGTTTTTTTACCTTTCTTCTCTTGGTTTATTGGTTTCTTGTCAGAAATGGAATATTGCATGACAGCTCCATTTATATCCAATACAGAACATGAAATTATGACATTTCTATTATCTCATAAGACGTAATGGTTTCAATGTGTTCTTGCAGAAAGTATAAAACTACATCCAAAACATTTATATAATGTAGATGGGAGACCTAATTAACAGAGCAAACTCAACATACATTAAAATTGAAATTAATTCAACATGCCTCATTAAAATACAAAATAATCAGAATAAAATCCTAAACTGTTTAGGAAAAAAAAAAGTTGACCCAATACATTTACACTGATGAGACAAGTACAGCTTCTATTACCAGTCACATAGGATCATGTTTTCTCTCCAGTGCAGCTGAATCATAAAACTATAAACTCATCTATACACGTGTCAGAACTGACAACCTAAACTGTTAAAGGCAATCTTTGTACCTAAGAAAGAAAAAGGTTGTTTTACAGCACCTTCAGGACCCTTTATAAATAAAGCTGTGAAAAGAAGTTCAGCCAAAATTTCTTTTTGAGTTTCTCTGGTTCTACAAGAGCAACATCACTGCTTTCAAACAGCAAAGTGGCACTTCCAGCCAAGGGCAGGATGAACCCAGTTCCTCCTGATGATCTGATCTGCTGAGAGAGCTTTCTGTAGAAGTTCCTGTGTCTGTACAAAATGGGATGGAATTTGCCAACATCCACCATCCTCTTTCTTCACATTACTCTGCTAAAATTGGAGCTGTTCTAGTGTAGAATTGGATCAATTTTCCTGCAAGCCCAGTAGCCAAACAAGACAGTAAATAAAATTGCTGGGCATGATCTTTGCAAAATCATTAACTATGACTTTGCTACCAGCAGCCTTTTGTTTTTTTTTAATTGTTGTTTTCTTTGCTTTTAACACCATGAAATGGCAATGGGCAGAACACGATGCCCAGGAAGTTCCAGCTAAACATGAGGAAGAACTTCTTCCCTGTGCAGTGAGCACTGGAATAGAGACCACAGAAGTTTCCCTCACTGGAGATGTTCCAGAACCTTCTGGACTCAATCCTGTGCCCTGTGCCTCTGGGATGACCCTTCCTGAGCAGGGAGGTGGCACCAGGGGAGCCACTGTGCTCCCTAAAATCCTATGATTCTGTGGAAGTCCTGCAGCACTGTACTGCATTTCATCATGCTATGACATTTTTAGAGCTAACCAAGATTTTTTTTCTTTACCAGTCTTAGAGGTAAAAAAGGGATTTCCATTTTGCTTCTCCTGGAACTGTGTATCAGCATTTTCCCATATCATGAGCCATGAGCAAAGCTGCCATGGGGCTTCAGGGGGAGCTGCATCCTGTACACGACATTCATGAGCTGCAGCTGTGACTCACTGATGTGAAAGCAGAAAGATCAAAAAATAGAACCCAGATCAGCTTCACTTCTCCCTGTTGATTGCTCTTTGCCCTTTCTGTAACTTGTGAGTGCATTCCTGACTGCCACCAGTGCTCTCTGGCCCCTGCAGACACTTTTCTGGGGACAAGCAGAGCCTGTCCCAGCCTTTTTTTTTTTCCTAGATACCACATCTGTCCAATTGTTGCAAATTCTGTCTTCTGAATGTACACAGAGAAAAGATTCCTCCAGGAAAAGAACTTGATGAATAGCTGCTGTGAGGTTTTGTTGAAATTAAAAATAATGCCAAATACAGGGATCAGAGCCCCATCACTCGCTTTATTTTTAAAAAAAATGTTTAGCTTGAACACTGTTTTCTTGCACCAGCTAATGATAATAAATGGATTGCCAGTAGCAATCCCACCACCTGTTGAGTTTCATTTCTCAAACCCTCCCACCAGCAGCAGGAACAGATCCACCCAGCTCCAGCAGCTGAGGGGAGGAAGAAAGGGAAGCAAGGCTGGCTGTGAGCAGCCCTGCTGTGCCTGAAACCAGAACCGAGGAGTGCAGGAGCACCAGGGAGCTCTGCCCTCATCTAACACAGACCCAGACTGTTCAGGCAAGAACTGACCTTGAAAAGCAGCTTTAGTTGAACATTTCCAAGCAGGACAGGTATGTGGGACAGCACTCAGCTGTTTGATGGCAGATTTTCATTCCAAACATCAGCATTGCTCTGCAAGCCTCCAGAAAAGCAGAGAATCCCCTTCATCAAAGCTTCAGTGTTCACCAGGCTCCTGGAGCTGGGCTTTGCCTGTTACCCAGGAATAATGGTCTCTGTTCTCACCATGGAAAATGCCCATCTGCGGTGTTCAGTTATCAAAAGGAGGAATTGTTATTACCTGAAGCCACCTACTACAATTTGGTTTTTATTCATAGGAATTCCTGGTCATTGCTTTTCTAGGACAGATGATTAAGGGTCAAAAAATATAAATATGTATAAATCCCTTTCCTGTATCAATACATAAATCCAGTCTCTAAGACTGGTCCCACATAGCTTGCAGGGAAAAAAAGAAAAAAAAAAGCAAAAGCAGTAAGTGGAACAAGCTGAATCATTGATGTATATCACTGTGGCATCACTGTAGTAAAAAAGGTTAGATGTTCAAGTCCCCAATACTGCCTTTAATGAGTTCACCTTGAAAAATACAGTATTTCATTTTCTGTTTCCCTTCCAAGGATAAAAAGCCTGATTTTGTACAGTTATATAAATGCAGATTTTCAAAGCTGTATACTATTATGTTTCCAAGCAATCAAGATTTTCTCTTTTAGGGAAATCAGTCAAAAATCCAATTTCTTTTGTTATTTCCAAATTGCACATGAAGAACTGCAGCTTTATTATTGCTGCCTGTCACTATGATATGAGATTGTTTTAGGCCAGAATATGAACATATTGGAATATGGGAGTTCCTGTAGGGGCTGGGAGGCTCCACATCGTGGTGAGTGTCTGGATCTCATCACACTGCAGTCAATTTTTTATAAGTCTAAATATTCATCCAAAACAGCTCCCATTCACCTATCAGGACAATGAACAAAAATGAGCAAATAATTTGTTTTTAGAGTAGGTTTAGATGGGATGTTGGGAAGGAATTGTTCCCTGTGAGGGTGGTAAAACACTGGCACAGGGTGCCCAGATTGCTGTGGCTGCCCCTGGACCCCTGGCAGTGCCCAAGGCCAGGTTGGACATTGGGGTTGAAGCACCCTGGGACAGTGGAAGGTGTCCCTGCCATGGCAGGGGTGGCACTGGATAATCTTTAGGGTCTCTTTTGATTCTTTGACTTGAACCTTTTCACTTTCTGGCCACATCCAGTTCTCATCAGTGCTGGGAAAAGTTGTTTGGTATTGAGAACTTCATTAAGGTCTAGAGGATTTTGAAGGTAAGAGAGAAGTTGTTCTTATGTAGCACTTAATTCAGAGCCCAATAAAGAATTCAAGAGTGAAAATTCACCTGAGGGAGCACAGACAGTGATTAAACATAAGCAGAACTTTTGTGCTAAGTTAATAGATAGTACAGGGATTAAACCCAGAGGATCATTACTATATCAGCAATGTAACTTGTACTTACTAAGGAAAGGCAGAATCAAACTGCAAATCCCTTTTCTGAACCTGGTAGTTTCTTCTGGGATTTCTTCCATCACATGGATGACATTCAGGGCCCAATAAACAATCCAGAAATTCAGGATTTGTGCTTCAGATGGAGTTTGCTTCAAAGTCCTACATCTGACGCTGACTTTCAAAACAAGAGTGAATTCTGTCCTGATTGATACTGGCCTCTGTGAATGCCTGACCACTGGGACAGGAGGACATGCCTGGCCTCTGTATGGAAAAAGCTGAAAGTTCCCATTACAGAAAAACACTGCTTTGGCTCTTCTCTGGGTACTGCCCTTTCCCCAGGTTAGAAAAAGTATGGAGCTTTTCCTTTTGGGAAAGATGGTCTGGCCTTAAACTGTGTCCTCTTGAGGTTCCTGGGGACACCTGGTCAGAACTGGACAACTGATACTGATTGGTTCCAAGCTGCCTATTAACTGGGAAAACCATCTGTTCTTTGATAGACTTTAAACAGAGACCTAATTAAAGTTCTGAAAGAGAGTGATGCTCACAGAGGCTTTGTTTCCTTTAAAAAAGCTCTTTAACAGCCTGGGCTTTTGCAATTCCTGTGTTTTGATCCCTTCCTGTTTGCTTACATCCTTTAAGACACTGATTAAAGTGGCCTGGAAGTTATTTTGAAAACTGTAAGATAATCTTTCATACTTATGTATGAAAACACTCAGCACTGCTAAATGAGGAGGGAAAAAGAATCAAGTTCCTTCCAGTCTGCACACTGACTGTTTTATGCTGTAGCTTTTTGTATTGGCAGCTTGCAATGCAAATAACTTTTAGTTCACTAACTGGATGAAACTTAGAACTAATTTATACCAAATATAGCACTAATCATAGAAACAGTGAAGCCCTGAATAAATAACAGAGTGAAATTTAAACAAATTCTTTCTGGAATGGAAACAATTTTTTAAAAATGTAACTGGTTTTTATTGCATTCTTCTGTCGTGAGTTATATCACTGCCTTCTAACTTCTGCCCTGCTAGTGGGCTAAGAGGAACAAGAAAGGAAAAACTCACAGGCTGGCAAAAGAAAAATACTTGTGAGAAGCCCTGAAGGGAGGTGAAGCATCAGCTCCCTGTGACAGAGCCCAGGAATGGTCAGCTGGAGCAAAGCTGAAAGAGGAAAAGCCCTGCTCATTGCAGCCTTCAGCATCAGTGGCTTTTCATGGCTAAGAATGACCCAGAATTAGGGGCAGCCTGTGTAAAAGTGGTTTGTCTTCTAGATTCCAGCTTTTTCTGTTGCCATGGTAATATTTCATTTTTCCCCCCTCCCTTACTGGGAGGCTGTGAATATTACTTGAGGATTTTATGGAGTGATGCTCCCTTTACAGCACCAGCAGCTCTGAGCTACCTGGTTGGGTGAGATAGAGAAATGGGATCATCAATTTTCACTTTTCTGTGACAGCAATTTCTTTGAAGTCAAACAGCTCCTAAAAGCTGATGTTATCTTTTTGAGCATCCTCAGAGCTTTAGAGGCCACTACTACGATCAAAAACATTTTCTTCAGCTTGTTTTATTTTCTGCTGAGCTAGTGTTGGCCTCCTCTTCTGGGTTAGAAATTCCAGAGTGGAAGTTGCTTGGTATTTATGGCATGGATGAGCTTAAATTATTACAGCTTATTTCACTACCTAACTGAAAAAGCACTTCCATATTCTTGTGTCACTTTTCTTCCAAAATAATCAGAAATGAGTGTTTTGAGCTCCACAGAAATCATTTGACACACCCTGTCAAACTCTGCTAACTCTGTGTCAGGCTTTCAGGAGCCATCCAGTGCTATCACACCAGCTTTAAATTCACTTTAGTGACCTTCTGCACAAGATAGGAAGCCAGAATTTTCTTTCAGCTACTCAAGACTTCAAGGTTTTAATTACTTCTGCAGTACCTGTCACTAAACTCAGTGAGCAGTGGCCCCATTAGCATTGCTCTCAAGCTTTTGGGTCTGCAAAAACATGCAAGTAAGAAATGTTTTTAATACTAAAGGAATTAAAAGTCATACCTAAATTTTTTTAAACACAGGCCTTTCAAGGGATCATTTTTGGTCCATTAAAATTAATGGCAATCCACCCAAAGGGCTTGATGAACATCAGGACAGGCTGTTGTCTCCCAGGCACTTTCTGACTCAGTAAACAAAAACTGAGCTGTAATTAAAATCCCATTGTTTACTGTGTATTACTTGGCAGAGGTAATTTTTACTTTCAAGTTAAAGTGTGGTTCTGTTCTGGAAAGTCACTCTGAGAGTGGCACTGGGAAATGGCACATTTATTTGTCACTTTAGTCTTCCCAGGTGAGTTTGCTCACTTCATAAACAAAAAAACAAAACAAAACAAAACAAAA
>PYHW01010658.1:918989-933864 GCA_013186435.1 Turdus rufiventris | reverse complement strand
TAGAGGTTCAGATCTGCCTGTGACAAAGAAAAAAGATGCTCCAGTGTGTTGGTGCTACCCATATTAACAAACAGTGACTGATGGCTTTTCTTGGACCAGAAGGACCCAGCCCAGGATATTTTTCCCCCCAAGAATATTTTGTCTTTTGCATTTGCTGACTTAAAGCTTCAGCAGTGCTCTCTTGAGAGATTACCTATAACCTTAGTGGTTTTTTTTACTGACAATAAAATGTATTTTTCTCTTCCAAAAAGCTAGTTCTGTCCCAACATTTCTATCACTTCCACTGAAAGGAAAAAGTTTGAAAATTAGAGTTGCAGGGATCATTGGAGAGAAAAAAATGCGTAATCATAACTTATGACTGACATTTTTTGTCTGAAGATGTGTGATACGTTTTATTAGTATTTCATCTTTCAATAAAAGGATTTTCAGCTGCTTGAATTCACAAGAAATGGCAGCAAATTTTTTTTTTTTTGTTTGGTACTTAGATTTTTGAACACTTCTGGTTGACAGGATTGTTCATGACGGCCCTTGGAAGCTTTTTTGAGGCTGCTTTGTCGTTATTACCCTGGGTAAATTAGATCTAAATACATTAGGGTGTGAGTTTGCCTTCAAATAATTTGTGTTTGATTTTATTCTGTTTTATGCTAATTTGCTGTGGCTTGTAATAAAAATATCAGTTAGTCTCTATTTTTTGTTTTTGAAAGAACCCCCACAACCTGCAAACAGAACTGGAAACTCCAAGAATCTTGTCTTTCTAAACCATTATTTATGAGTGTTTCTTTGTTTTTTATAAGTCCAGAATTTAGGGCTGAAATTAATAATCTTTTCTGTCTCTTCCATTAATGAAAGAAGGCTGTGAAGCTTTCATGTGGGTTTTGGTTTTGTGTTTGAAGACAAGTAGAGAAATTTGGGCATTTAGAGCAATTTGCTACATTGCACATTTCCCAGTCTCTAAAAAATATGCAGGCAATCGTGTGTTAATGAATGTAAGTTTATAAAAAGCCAGGGTTTCTGTTCTGACCCAAGACTTCTGGAGAAAAGAGCTGCTCCAGATGCTCCTTGTGGAACAGGGGAGAGGAGGGCACCTCCACTCTTGCTTTATAAGGGAGGTGAATGGACGTGTTTATTTTAGTGTGAATTCCATAGAAGCATTTTATCCATTTAAGATTTAAATAAAGTTAATATTTGAAGGAACCTTCTTTGAAACTCCAATTCTAAAATCAGGTTTCTGATGTAAAGCATCCCCACAGCCAGTGGAGAAAAACTGAACCTTGAGAAGACAGTTCATCAGGAATAAAGTGGGGAAGCTTCATCTGGTTGTGCCTCTCCCCTGGGTTATTTCTGGGGGTGTGGAAGGAAGGAGGTGACAGAAAAACCCTGGGTTGGTGTCTCCAGGCAGTGGCACTGAGAACAAGAACAATTCTGCCCTAAATCCACAGTTGCAGCTTGCTGCAATTTCTGCTGTGTCCATTGCTCAGGAGCCTGATGTGCAGCTCAGATCTGATGCTAAATATGTAGTGACTGGCATCATAATGTTTCTTCCCGGTTTTCTGCTGCAGCTGTTATCAAATTACTGAATTTTCTACCTCTGTGTCTGACTGCTGTCAAGGGGAACAGTCTGCCTGCCATGATTGATGGTAGCTTTTCCCATCACTGCTGCCTTCTGATTTCATTTTCCAGGCATGTCTACATCAAATTTTATTATGAAAGATTCCTGCTTTGTAATCTCATTATGCAGAGAGAAAGAAGAATTAAAAGCATAAGCACTTTTGTAATAAAGCAATATGTAGATTTCCAGATTCATGTTCTGAAATGCTCGCTGACTTAAAGAAAAACACAGTGCTTGAGGCAGGAAAAGGCAGCCCTGGAATTATGAGTTCAGACTCTGGAGAACCCAGCTGAGACCTCTGCCAGTACAAACAGGCAATCAGAAAAATATCTGCCCCAAAGGGCTTCAGATTTATGGACAACACAGGCAAACTCTGCGTTAGGAAAACGTCTGAGGGGATGTGACATGGAATGACAGAGCCAGAAAATGAACCTTCATGCAGAGCACATGTGGTGTGCCAAAGCCTCTCCTTCTGCAGCTTTTGTTGAGGGAGATGATCAGCCTGGAGCAGGCCAGGGGCTGTGACATCCTTGTCCCCTGTCCTTGTCCCCTGTGAATTCTCCCTGTGCACCCACCTGGGCAGGGGAGCTCTGATGGGCTGTGCTGTTACCAGACATGACCATGGTCACGTTTTTGGCTCTCCTACCTGCCCTGTGGGATTATGAGGGGGGTGATGGGCAGGATGGTCGGGACAAATGGAGAGATCTCTATATTCTGGTCTTGAAGTTTGCAGGTTATTGCATAGGGGGTGGGTAAAGAGGGCCCTGCTGGAGCTGCCAGCCACAGCTCAGAGCAGGGCAGGAGGAGAGTGTGGGGTGGTTGGAGTTCTGAGTAAGAGGAAAACGTAGGAGAGGTAAGAGCTAAGAGAAGGAATTAAGAATTAAGAGCTAAGAAAAGAATAAAGAGTTAATAGATTAAGAGTTAAGAGAGCGAGTTTCCAGTTACAATACAATAAATTGTCTTCTGTGTTGAATATTCTAATTTTCACTAACTAATTTAATACAAAATACAAATTTTCTAACATTTGCATGCCACCTATATGAATCATTGTATTACCATGTTTTACTGCTTCCTTATTTCTAAGCTTTATTTCGGACCCCTCCTGTTCCACTTGGAGGAGGTTTCTGCTGGCTCTTTAGTATTTGTAGCATTTAACATTATTTAAACAAAGGAAGGAGGCCTTTAAGTATCCACATTATTGCTCTTGGCCACACAGTTGAAAACTGCTATCATTTTTATTTCATTATGCTTTCTCTATTTTCAAAATTCTTTGTTGGACAACCACATTTATAAGGTTTTCCCAATTCATCCTCCCCAGCATGCCCCCATGTGCAGGAGCCCTCCAGACCCTGCCCAGCACCTGGGGCTCACCAGCTTTGCCCTCTCACCCTCCAGAGCTCCAGCCCATGGAGCTTTTCCTCCAGGCCCCTGCAGCTGGATCAGAAATTGCAGGAAAGGATGGACTCAAGCACCAGAAAATAGAGCAGAGCTGTGGAAACAAAGTCAAATAACATATAGCCTGGGATTTCTAAGGAGATTTGAAGCATAAACTTGGCCAGCTTTCTGTGAAATGTGAGATTCAGAACTTCAGCTCCTTCAAGCTGGTTTTTTTTTTTTTGTTTTTGTTTTTGGTTTTTTTTTAGGTTGTAAGTTAACAGAAAAGAGCAAAAAACTTTAGAAACCAAGTGGTAAGAGTCATGTGGCCCAATGCAAGGGGGGAAAATCTGACCCTATTGAGGCTGTCTGGCCTCTTCCAGGGATGTAGGAGGGCTGAGGTCATCACATTCACACTGACCTGTGAGAAACAGTGACCCAAAGCAGAGGCAGGAGTGCTGTCGATACCATGATGTGCCTAACACTTTGGATTCTGACTTTTGTCATGTACCCAGCTCTGAACTGACACTTCTAGCAGTCCAATCAATAATTCATTTTGGGTTTTTTTGGTTTTTTTTTGTTTTTTTGTTTGTTTGTTTTTGTTGTTGTTGTTTTGGGTTTTTTTAATTTTTTTTTGTATTTTTTTGTATTTTTTAATTTATTTTTTTTTTTACTTTCTATACCAGAGGAAACAGTATTGATGACTTAGATACATGCACTACAAACACGTTAGCCCCAGCTCATTTGCTGTCAGTAAATTGCCTCCTCGTTAAAGAAGAATGATAATGGCTCAAATTATAGTTGATGTTGCATTGCAAATAACAAATATCATAGAGGAGCTTTGGCTATGATGTTGAATGTTCTTTCTCTGAAGTTTTAAGAGTAATCACTTAATGGTGGTGATGTGTGAATAAAGCAAGGGGAAATTTTATAATGGTACAGAGAAAAAAGCTACAAGCACAGATCAGTTATAGTACAGGAGGAATGATTTGTCTTTCCTCTGAAACTGCATCAGACTTGCCAAATAGCTCAGCTAAGCTGCCTTTTGCATGGTGTGTGATAAAGATTTTGCTAACCTGAGCCAAACTTGTTTATGCTGTTCCACATGTATTTCTTGTATTTGTTTATTTTTTGTGCATTGTGCATGCATCTTATACAAAACTGCATGGAACAGTCTCGTGCCAGTGGTAAAAAAAATCATATCTGTAAATCCCATGCTTCTGAGAGGTGCCAGAGGGCTCACAGAAGGGTTAGGAAAGTGTTAATCTGTGATCCTGGAAGTTGTTTAATCCTGTAAAGGAGCACAACCTCTCACACAAGCTGTTCTTGAGAGTCCCAAGACTGAATTTTTCATTCCTTAAAGAAAATGAAGATTCTTGTGGAGCAATCTGGTTTGAGCAGCTTTATTTATTTTAATAAATAAATAAGTTTATTCCCTAGTCTTGTGATGCAGCCACCATGGCATTTAGAAATGGGCCTTTAATGGCAGATTGTGTCTCAACACTCCCAAATATTGAGTGAGAAGGGCATCAATCCACTGATCTGGCTGTCAGACACCTCTGACTAAATTCATCCTCAAATTAGGTGACCTCCTACATTAGCAAGGTTTATTTCTGCAGCTGAATTCACAGCTCATTTGCTTACCACTCAAAGAAAGGGGAGGAAAAAAAAATCTAGCTTTTTTCCTTTTAAAGGCATCCTGGCTTGTTGACCAAACCATGTGTATATTTCTTCCCAAATTTAGTCACTGAGGTGGGACTGACAGAATAATAGTATTCTGAATACTACATCTGAAACCACTTGAATTTATTCTATTTTATGCTGATAAAATACCCATATTCATTTACTTGTTTTCAGTTTGTATGAGATAATGTCTCTCTTCCAATGCCAATCAGCAAATAATGATATCAGTGCATGGAATTAGCCCTGACCAAGAGGAACAGTGTGTGGTCTGTTGTACAAATAGTCAGACTGATTCCTTCCTTCCTATTTCTTTTCCCATCTCCCTTTAAGATGAAATTCTGTGAAGTATTAAACACACAGGGCTTATTCACTTGTTTGTGCTGGGCAAGTGAATTCAGGGCTTGTGGGAGATGCCAGATGGGCTCTGGGAAAGACAGAAGGTCTCTGTGTGCCCCCCAAGCAGCAGCTCTGTGTTTCCCAAATTGTGCTGACCCACAGGTAAGAGGCTGATTTTGACACCCCTTCCATCCCTATTTAATGGGTGAATCTGAAAATTCTTCCTGGTGTGCCACTGCTCAGCATGGAGCTCAGATGCTGCTCATCTTCCACCATCCTTTGAGACAAATATCCCTGCTCTCCAGAAAAGGAACAGCAGGGACTGCACTGCTTGGGCTGCTAAAAAAAAAAAATAAATCCCCAAACAAAAACATAACCAGAAGGAAAAAGCCCCATTATGAATTTCCCTTTCAATCCTGAGTGGTTGGAAACAACAGACATAAAACTTAGTTTCTGATAGTTGATCCCATTTCATGTTGCTGTTGTTGGTCAGTAAAGAGATTAATTTCATAAATTTATTCTGTTGTGGCCTGGTGCAGTGGGAAAACAAAAGTCTGTATTCATTTAAGACTGAAATTTCCTCTTGGATTAATAAACTTTCCAAACCACATTGTTTCTAACAAGAAAGTTTTGTGGACTCTACAGGGTCAAGGCACAGGCTTGATTTCAGTTTAAGCCATATTTCAGTTTAATTTCTTCTCCAGTTGTCATCAGTTGAAAAAGTTTAATGAATGTGGGTGAAATGGAGAGCTACACTGCATTTTCCTGAGGAACACATATATAAATATTTACAGTGACTCTGGTTTGTTGCTGCACATTTTGTGCAGCCCATTTCACAAAGCTTAGCAGAGTGGATTTGGTTTTCACATTGTGACTTGCTAAATTTATCTTGAGAGTGAAATGCCAGCAGAAAAATTTGTCAGGTTCTGCTTTTTGGTGATTTTCATAATGTTTTTTTAGGTTTGAAGGAAGATGATTAATTTGGATATTCGGGCAGAAAACAAAAGCAGCAAGGGAAACAAATTGGATTACATGGGGGGATTGGAGGGGAGCTTTATTTCAGACAGAACAAAAACTGTAATTATGTTTTGTTTTATCTATTTCATGGCATAGAACTTTCTGAATAATCACAGCAGGGTTTCAGTCATGGCAGGTATTTCAATCCGAACCAGACTTAGCAGCTTTCTTACTGGAATGCACCTTCTTAGTCAGATAATTCTTATAAAAACCAACTATAGGATGCCTACTAGAATTCCAAAGGATTGATGTGTGAGTGTGTGTAGGAAGTCAGATGAGTTTGCAGCAAATTCTTTAATTAATACATAGATTTAAATTTTTTTTTTTACTATAGTTAGTCAGAAAATGTCAGTGTTCTTCATGGGAACAACTGAGATAAATCAGTCAGAGAATGGTTTGAGTTTGAGAGAACCTTAAAGATCCTTAAAGTTCTGACCTTCCTGCCCTGAATTTGGAAGGGGTTAATCCTTTGCAGCCCACTTTGCAGCCTTATTTTAGGCTTAGATTTTTTTATTTGTCTTCAGTGCACAAGCTCATATGAAATTATAGAACAAAGCAATATATTGACTTCTCTCTGAGCACAGAGCTTTGAAATAAGCTTTTACACCCAGGTGGCTCAGCCAGCAGAATTCAAACAATAGAGACATCTTGGGCTGCTAGATCAATGTCTCATACTAATGAAGTTTGTTTGAAATACTGTGAGGGTGAATCCTAAAAATCAATCTGTTTGTCTTTGGGCTAGAAAAAGGTAGTGTTGAACATTCATCCTTTCTGCCTCTAATTTTGGTGTTTAGTTCTTTGTGTTAATTATAGTTTCAGTCTTGTTAATTATTATTTCAGTCTTACAAGGTCCTGGTTTGGTTGCACTGTGTAAAAGAACAGAGGGAAAGAATCAGCCCTGAGATGCTTTTTCCCTGCAGAAAAATTTGAAGAATTAAAGAGTGTGGAGGAATGGAAGTGAATTGGGAGGAAAGGAGAAATGAGGGAGCACTGTCTGTGTCCTGAGGGGAACTGCTCAGAATTCTTCTGACAAAGCCAAATTTCAGCCCCAAGTGCCTGTTTGGATTTGAAATGTTTTTGTTCTGAGGCACTGTGATCTCGAAGTTTCAAATCCAGGGCAGGACTCTGCTTTCCAGACAAAAGCCTTGACAAACCTTGGGAGAGGCTTGGTGCTTATCCCAGTATCTCACCCTGGGGATCTGGATGGGATATCTGGATGGAGTTTTGGCCAAGCAGAATACCCTGGGTGAGCCTGAGGGGAGTTAATTTTCCCCTGTGCAGCCCTCCCTGTGCTGGGTATGGGGATTAGGAAGGTGCTGAGAGCACCCCAGTGCTCTGGAGCAGTGTCAAGGCTCTGCAGCATTCCTCACTGGGGACAAAATCCAGGGAGGGGACACAGGCAGGACAGCTGACCCAAACTGACCAAAGGGATCTTCTCACAGGATGTCTGCTCAGCAGTGGGAGCCAAGAGAGTGTGTGTGTTCATCATTACAACATTTGTCTTCTAGAGTCATTGCTATTGCTACTGCAGCCCTCCTTCCCAGGAACTGGCTGGACATTGCTGCTGCTGGGCAGGAGAGAATAAATCTTTTGTTTTGCTTTATTAAACTTTGTCTTGACTCATGAGGTGGTTTTTTTCCCATGTTCTCTGTCTTGCTGAGGAGAGGAGTGATAGAGCAGCTTGATGGGCAACCAGCAGCAGCCACCATACAGAAAAGCTGGAAAGAAGGGGGGAAAATAACCACAATGAGACTTTAAACCCTTTGAAACTTCAATTTAGAGGCAAGGCTGCTCCTCCTGCCTGACCTTGTCACCTTAAAGTTAGTGCTGCGTTCTCCAGGTACGGATGCAATGCCCTGGAAGGGAAGGTTTAAGGAATGAGCCTCTGACAGAGCTGGTGAGACCTGTGCTTGCAGTGCTGTGTGTGATCCCAAACTAGGGACTGTATTTCTGGTGGCACTAACTATACCTGAAGAGAAAGCCATAAAAAAACCCCTGACCCACCTTCTTATCTTTTCCAGGCAGCCCATCCATACAGACCACATGAAAGCCACCTTCAGGTGGGTTCTGATGGTTCTGGAGCCCAGCTACACTTGGGGCAGGCTCTGTGTGCCTGTGGCTCTCAGCTCTGCTGGTTCAGAGACAAATGTTCCATCTGTTCCCTCGCTGCCACTCTGAGCAATGACAATAAAACTCTCAGGGGCTCTCTGAGGTGCAGATGTAACTCTTCCCTTGCTTACACAGCACCACTGCTCCTGTTGGTTGGATTTATGGGGGTGTGAGGCAGTTTTTCCTGGCAATAGCACATAAGAACCTGCAGAATAAGGAGCTGTGGTGTGGGAAGGGGCTGAGCCATGCAGTGTGACAAGAGGGGATCATCACTGTGGGAGGACATTGTAGATGACCCCTCTGGTGCAGATGGAGCCAGCACTGAGCCAGCAGGAGACCCTGTGGGAAAAAATACCTTCATTTCTTTGGGGTGCAGTGATGGCCATAGTGAAGTTTGGTCACAGCAAGCATCGGCTGCTTTAATGTGCATGAAAGGCTCTGGAAATGGAAATGTCTGTGTAAATATTGAGGTTGTTGATGGTGACAGTGCTGGTTAAGAACCTGGGTGGAATTAGGGACTTTTTTCTTGGGGTAATGGACTAATTTTGCTTTATTGCTCTGTCAGGATTTACCCTTCAGCGTTGCTGCGCTGTATCTCATAACTAGAATTACAACATCCACAGCAATAACCATTATTTCAGTTCCTACTGGAAAAAGTCTGTGTAATGGCCTCTGTGGATAATGTTTCTCTTAAAACCTGTATGTTGCCAGCTTACACAAAATTTGGTCTAAACACTGCAGATTTTTCAGATTGTTGAAACACAAACCCTTTTGAGTGCAATGAGATGGGAATTTAATGGCAGAAAGCATCAACATTTTAGCTTTTTATACAGTATTAATTGTCTTAGCTGGGGCAATGCCAAATCTATGTGTATTTAAAATAGCCTGTTACCATTTAATTGCTTTTGCTAGACCTTAAACATGTCCTAGCTTGAAATCATGCTATCTCCAAAATCTGTAAATCAGGTTTAACAAAGATAAAGCAGGATGCCAAAAATCACTCTTTAATGCAAAAATGAATTGAAAGGAAAGGAGCAGAGTGAGAAGAAAATGTGAACTGTTGTAAATCAGAGATGCCAAGGCAAGAGCCTGAGCTGAGTGCTGGGGTCCCTGGGTGCTCTGAAGTGTGAGCAGAGCTTGAGGGCAGCACCTGGAGAAGAGCAATGTGTGAGCCAGGTATTCCAGGGGGAGAAGAGGATGGGTGATCACAAAAGGCTTTACTTCATTTTAGAGTTTACTGCAGGCAACACAGAGTTTTGAACTGTTCTTATGAATAAGCTGTTAAACACCACAGGGGCACTTTTGTGCCACAGATGCTGTGGAGGGCATGAAACCAGTTGGTGTTTGGGTTTTTTTGCCATGTTGGTGTTTTTGTTTGTTAAACAACCCTGTGATTTTAAACAATACATCTCAACTATCTGCATGTCCCCTCTTTGATCTCCTTTATCGGGACACAGACTTTGGTGAGTACTTCATGCTGTGATGAAATCATAACCATATTTCCTCGTGTTAATTTAACTGGACTTTTTTTTTTTTTCTCCAAAGCTGATGCAAAACCAATTAAAGCATGCTATTGCTATTTAGTAATCCTACTAAATATCCTATAATTTTGTAAAGTAGGTACAAAAATTCCATTCTACTCCATCAGAATTCTTTGTGTTTTAATTTACTGGAACAATACAACACATAGGTCCTGAGGAATCAGAGAAATACTCAGACCTCCACACTTCAACTCACATCACTACTGTCATTAGAGTGACAGCTGGACATTTCTTCATTGGGAAACATATTTTAAGCATTTGGGGAATGACTTACAGAATTTTTTAAAGCTATGCCTGTTATATATGTATTTTTATTTAAGGTCTCAACAAAATTCCAGGGTTTCTAGTAAGGTATGTTGTTTAATAGTGACTAAGAGTGTGCCTAAATTTATTTCTGTCTCTGTTTCACGCAGAAATGAAGTATTTGTTAGGGTGTCTTCTTTCTGTTCCCAAGGTTCAGTCCTGCCTTTTTCCTCTCCTGATGTCTCTGCTGGTCACAGAGTGTTATGCCTGGGTCTGAGCACTCTCCAGGCTTAGGGAAACAAGAAATTTGATCTTGGTATTTCACAGACTGGTGAAAAACAAACTTTGCGGAGTCAATGTTGTGATCCAAGCTCTCTGTAGCCATGGCCAGGAGCTGCTTTGCTCTGTTTGCTCTCCTTTTGACTTTGATATGCTCACACAGAGCATCCCTGACCCACTATTATTAACAGATTTCCCTTTTTTTGTGCCTCCTCTGGGCTTTTTCACTTGACATTCTCAAACTATGCAACAGGGAAGAAGGTGAGAGTTGTAGCACTCAGGATACTTGTTCCAGGCAATTGCCATGCAGCAGTGTTTATGGAGCTTGAATGTCAAACATTTTAATAATCTCAGCTTGACTGAGCAAGATTTAATTATTAATAAGAAGAACAATGATCCACAACTGTAAGCCCACCATGTGCATGAAAAAATATTGCAGTTTTTATTCATTATCAGTTCTGCTTAGCATTCCAGGGTTTAAAGGCCAATGAAGAGTCTGATCCCATTATATCTATAATAAAATTTGAAGGAAATAAATATTCCCTGTCATGTAGTCTAAGGAAAGATGCCTTGTGCAATGCTCTCAGTTGTTGTTACACATGACCAAAATATTGTTACTACAATGCCAAATATGAATTTGTTAATATATCTCAGAGTTGTTTGGTTTATAAGCATGTTAATTTGGTTGGATAAGGTTTTTTACAGCTCTGGGATTGCTCATGTAAGCCAACAGAGCACCCAGGTGAGGGCATCTCTACCCAGGCCATGCAGAGATGTGATCAAGATCCAGCCTAAATCGATTTATTTATGGCTTCTCTTGTAACTGTGGCAGGGACCATGCTGGAGCAGCAAATTCAGCACAGCTATGCTGAGATCAGTGGCAGGAAAAGTATTCCATGGATTAAATCAAGCCACAATCATTGCCACAAGACCTGCTGTGGGCTCTGCAGAAGTTTTCCAGCACCAGCTCCATGTGAGTTTTCCACACAAGACCAGGCTGGTGCAGCTCCTAGGAAAGAATCTCTTCCAACTTCTTTTTGCACTTAATCGATGTGAAAATACAGAGAGGGTTGGTGCAGGAAGAACAGAGTGTGCCACAATATTACAAATGGTCATTTCTGCAGAGTACTTCATTGTGCCACATTTATTGGAGTTGTTTTCCAGAGGCTGCCCATAGTTAAAAATCATTTATCTTGGAGACAAAGCTTTGCACAACAACAATATGGCTCATTGTGGGAGCAAACAGTAAGTGAGTTCAAAACGGCTTTTTTTTTTTTTATTTTATTTTCCTTTCAGCCACTGATGCCTCAAACCATGGAAGTATAATATATTTTCAGTAATTACTCTCTGCAGTTCATAATTACCCAACATATGCAGAGTGGTGGGAGCTCCTTTGCAGAGCTCTGGAGAGTTTCCAGCAGGAGCAGCTCAAGTGCTCAGCACCAACAGGAGAGATGAAAACCAGACATGACCCTTCCTTCCTTCCTTGGGCTATTGGCCTGCTCTGTGCTGGACTCTCACTTCAACCCAACATTTTGGGACTCTGGGAATTATACATCTCCAGTAACTACGTAACACATCTAGGGGAAAATAGGTTTTAAAATTATCACTCTGTACCCCTCCAGTGGAACAGAGAATACAACTTTCAAATTATTTTGTATAATAGAACACAGTGCCTGTTCAAGAACCATTGATCATCTCAATCACTCATCTCCTGCTACCCTTGGACTCAAAACAGACAGGTTTTCACAGATTTTTACCAAATCTCTTGTGCCCAATGCTCAAATCAACAGAAAACCCAGTATTTGAGTAGAGGGATGACACTGCTCTAAGTGCCTTAGCAATAAATTTGCCACTCCTGTGCTCTTCAGCTGCCTTGAGATATTTGTGTATTTGCTTCTTCACCTATATCTCACTTTGCTACCTAAATATTTAGTACAAGAAAAACCGAAGTGAGATATTCTTGTGTTAAATCACAGGAAGGTTTTGCCCCCAGGGGATTTTCAGCATGTGGCCAGTGCTGGGCACCTCCAGGGAGCCTCTTGCTCTGCCTCAGGGCATCTCCCACTTTTCTGCTCCCCCTCCCCATGAGGAAGTGACTCGTGCTTGCTTTATTTTCACCTTCTGGCATGTACAGCACCCTTGGTATGGCTCTTCCAAGATGTCAGGGAATCATTTAGGATGTGTCTCCTCTTTCTAACATTGTTTTTCCATGGGGACAATGTTGGTGTGAGCAGTCCCCCACCTCAGGGGCACCTCAAAAAACAGAAGATGAGGTTTTGTACTGTGATATTGAGCTGTATTTTGAAGTCATAAAAATCCATAAAATCCATTAAAAAACCTTCATAAAATCCAGGTAGTCCCTAAAGAGACAGGTGATGAGACAACAAAATGAATTTCCATAAATACCCAAGGTAATACTAAAGAGGATGTGAATTCCCCATTGAAAGAAGAGCAGAAACTATAACAAATTCACTTTAACCTGTTAAAGTGGCTAAAGACAACCACTGGCTTGTACCATGCATGTCTGAGTAAAACCTTTTAAAATTGTTTTTCCTTCAGTATCACATTAGGGTCTCTGTCCAGGCTGTAGTTTCAGCCTCAATCATCTACACTTTACAAGCTCAGACAAATATCTTTATGCATTTCCCCCCAGGTTTCATAATTTTTCAGTGACCTTGTAAATGTCTTCACTTTACTGTGCTTTTAAAAATCTTGCTCTAAATATCTTCTTTGCTGTATTGTCTCTTTTTAAAAAAATAAACACATGGAATTTAGCTTTGAGGCTGCTAGGCAGTGAAATAGAAACGGGACCAAATATCACAGCTATTGACTGCTTTCCTAGGACTTGCCCTACTTTTGCTTGTGAAAATTCTAAAGTTTCTCTCCCAGTGACAACTTTTATTAGAGAAGTGGCAAGATTCAGAATGTATCTGTTAAAAACATAATTATAACACAATTGATTAGGTTTTTATTTTCACATCTCTTTAGATTTTTTTTCTTCTCAAATTGATCTTCAGGTTAACTATTTTACTTTAATCTAAATAATCTAAAGGTTCTTAGTGGAGCTGTTTTTTGGTGAGTCAGGTCCTCAAATGCTGTAAACCAGGGCAGATGTGATAGATGTGAGATGTCATTCCCTTTCCCTCTAAAGATAGAACTTAAAATATAACCCAGAATTATTCCTGTTGTAGTTCACTACTTATTTTTCTGTTTACATAAAGAGATTTTCAGTGCAGTAATTAAATTTTGTCATTGCAGAACAAGGTGTACAGCACATGCAATGAATCCCATGGAGCAGGCATGGAGATCAATGAATAAACAAAAGTAATAAATCACCTTGTAGAAATCTCTCAAATATTTTTTTTTCAGTTCTTTCTTTATTTTTATTAATATTTTGTTAGCTGCAAAAGTTCAGGCTTGACCATACCAAATTGTCTTTTAAGTCAATCCTTTAAACATTCTGTAGCATCACAGTATAGATATTAGTATTGACTATTTTAAGATCAAAACAGTTAATTATTAAGCATTTTCAGGGATCTCTAGGAAAAGAAAATTTTCTGCCCAAACTGGGGAAGGAGCTGTGAGCTCAGAGGTGGTGACAGCAGAGATGGTTGTATATTATTTTGCTGCTTTAAACTTGTGGCTATTTCTTTTTTTTTTTGTTGGTGCTGTGGCTCTTTGTGTCACTTTTCATGGCTGTGCAGTTCTAGTCTGCCTTAGGGCAGCAATTTTCTGAGCTTCAGAGAGCTCTTGGAAAGAGAGGATAAATAAGCACATTGGTTAGCCAGACAAGACAAAGTGTAGGTCTGCTCTTGCATAACATCCAGCCCTCTGTATTTATAAAAATAAAGAAGAACCATTTCAAGTTGCTTTAGATTCTCCAGAGGAAGAAGAGGAATTTCTTTGGGGAGAGGCAAATGCTTCAAGAGAAAAATATCAATTTCTTACCATTATCTAGATCACGGTTTTCAGTGGGAACTCCAAGTAAAAAATGACAAATGTTTACTTTAAAGAGTTCTGCACACTTTGATAAAGACATGACAGCAGCCATTAGGATTGTTGTTCTTGTCAGAACTTGGGATGAAGTTTTCAAAAGCAGCCAGCCTCCTGTTCTGCTCTATTTCAGTGCAAATTAGGATAAAAGCTGAATATCCAGATATATCAGAGTGCTTCAAAATCCCAATTGCCAAACAGCAGGGAACAGGCTGGGCAGGCAGGGGTGCTCATCCTCTCCCCAGGTGTCCAGGACAGAAAATAGAAGTATTCAAGTGGGGCATCAGGCAGGATGGCTCTGCCAGGAGGGTTCTCCTTAGAGGACAAAGGGCTTCAGGCTCTGGGGCAGCCCCAGAACCCCCAGCAGATATTTGTGTGTGTTTAGCCATCCCCAGCCACTTCTGTCTGCTTCTTGATGTGCAGTTTTTAATATGAACAAAGTTTAATGACAAACTACCCCTCTTTTACTTGTTCTAAACCTGAATTTGATGTCCCCAGTTCTTCTGCTGGAGACTCAGCACAAATAGCCCCATTCTCTTCGGAATTCCAGATTTTGCCTCCTTTTTTTGCATCCTTTTGCTGTATCTTCCCTGAGCATCTCCACCCCAGGGTGACAATTCCAAACCTGCTTAACCTGGCTGCTTCCAAGCCATTCCAGACCTCAGCTGATTTTTTTTTTTTTTTTTTT
>PYHW01010658.1:907246-918939 GCA_013186435.1 Turdus rufiventris | reverse complement strand
TAATTACTGAATATAATTTATCTTCATATTAACTACCACAGTCTTCTTGTCTGATTTCAATGGCTTTATAGCCACTTCTCAGTAATCTGTTTCATGGATCACTCTTCATTAGGATCAGGAGATATCACTGTAGAGCAATTTGTAGTGCTGTATTTCCAAAAATAAAAAAACATTTCAGTGCTGGGACTTAGGTGTGTATGTGAAAATCTTTTGAAAAGCAGAAAGCTATTTAAAAAATGCTAATTATTTTTACTACTTTAGTAATTTAGCAAAGTATTTATCACATTTCAGGTGTGGGTAGGATGTACATGTACTGGTTGTAGCCTTAGCTCCTAAAAACTGTTGGTTACAGATCAGTGTAACCCTTTAAATTGTATTTTCATTAGCAAAGAGAAAAAGTGAAAGTATTATTTTTCATGGAAAGAAAGAGCTGTTTACCTGTAAATTTTTGGAGTAGATATGTTGATTTTCTTTGAGTCTATTCTTTTTTTTCCATTGCATTCTTCCATTTTCAGTTTTGCTACTAGGAAAGGAAAGTTCCCTGAAATGAGATGGGAGCAGGGGAAATGTGACATCACTTAATTTTACCTCTTTTTTTTTTATAATGAAGAAATTATTGTGATTTTTTTTTTTTAAACAGCCTGCTTTTCAGTGAGAAGGTTTTTAAAAAATCCTTAATAGAGAGCTTGAAATTCTTGCAATCAGCCTTTGAATGTCCAGGCTGAGCAGGCACTGTGATTTTGGGAAGCTCAGGGGACTGAAGGATGTGCCTGATGGGGAACACTTGAGCTGTGTCTAATCCCAGCCCTTCTGGAGGGCTCTCCAGGGAGCTGCAGTGTGATTTCTGGCACTCTTTTCCTGTGGTTCTCAGCAATTGTTCCTGCTGTTCTTCTGATGATGCTCACAGGGAGCCTGAGGAGTGATTGAGCAGGGCTGTCCTGGGGGGCAGTGCTGGATTTGAGCCACTGGCTCTGCCAACAATCACTCCCTTTACTGTGCTGGCTTTGAAATGTCAGGCAGGGCACTGGAGGTTAAATGGTACCATTTGTGCTTCTTTTAAAATGTGCTTCTTCTAAAATATGCTTCTTTTCTTCCTTTCTGTCCTTGTGTCCTTCAGGATTTGCTTTTGAAAGAGTGGCCAGGTTAAGGCAAGAGTCTGGCTCTGAAACCAGTGATTCCTATTGGGGTGTTCCATTCAAAATTACCTAATTAGGGTCACTGATTCCTCCCAGTGAAAAGTTTTAGAGAAATGTGTTACCTTTGGATAAAAGAATCCGTGGTCGAGAATGATCAGATTTTGGGTGTATCCACCGCAATAAATGTATTTTCATTTATCAGGAGAGCAAAGGGAGGATCTCCTTAGTTTCTTGTGTCTTCTACTGAACTTGAACAGGTTAATTTTGAAGGGAATTGGAGCTGTGAGAAGCAGAAATTTGATAATATCATAGAACCGTGGAATGGTTTGTTTTGGGAAGAGCCTTGAAGATCATCTCCCTTCCACTACCCCAGGCTGCTCCAAGCCCTGTCCAACCTGACCTTGAACACTTCCAGGGATGGGACAGAATGTATTTAAACATACTTCCATAAAATTTTTCATCAGAAATTAGAAGAAGAAACAAAATTCCATGGAGCAGCTTGCTGCCAGGCTGTCTCTAGCTCAAGATACCCTTTAACAATTTTTTTTTTTTTTTCTGAACAATTTAGTGGATTGTGCAGTGAGTAGGAAGGTGCAGGGTTTTTGGAGCACTTTTACACAAAATTCTTATTTTTCTGTTGTGCTATCAGTTTCCACATTTAATAAATGAGTGACCAGTTACCAGGTACAAGAAAAGGACTGATCCCTTTTCTTGGGACACATTACCTGGTGTTATGCGGGTTGACTGCTGCTCACACTCCCTGTCCTGGAAGATTTAAACCCTGTTTGCAAAACTGCAAACTCCAGAGGTGAGCAAACATGAGGGATGACGTGAGAGAGCCAAAATCACCTTGAGGAATGGTGCTCCATTGCAATCACAGCTGGCTTTGCTCTTGTGGTGATAGAGCTGCTTGCAGGGGTTGGGCTGTAATGAAGTTTTGTGCTGCAGACCAGGGAACCTGATGTAATCAGATATTCAAGGGAGAGGCAATTAATCCTTCATTTAAAGACACTCAGATCAGCAAGACTTCTCCTGTTAAGGACATAAATAAGTCTTTAATGTGGACTTCATGATAGGTAACTCCTGCAGAGGCATCTATCAGCTGTGTATAATGGTAATTTGCAACTCCCTGAGGAGTTTGAGACGACAGCTGACAATTTCTCAGGTTTTTTTTGCTGCTGGCATTCACAGCAGGGTTAGCCTCTTGCTCAAGGAGTGGGCCTGGCCCTTTAGAAGATTGATACCACTCTAATTTTCTACTGTTTTAAAGAAGATAAAAAGTTGGCTTGAAGGAGGTTGGCTCTGAGAAATGATACTTCAGAAAACTCCAAGCTTATAAAAAATTCTACATCAAGCTTGTGGTTCAGCTGTGCAAATAAAAAAGGGCTGGGCTGTCATTAGAGGTGCTTAATCAGAATAAGGGCACTGCTCGTTAGGACCTCATTCAGAATACTCATGCTTGGAGACAGATCTTAAAAAAATAATTGCTTGACAAATAGAATTTCTTGTAATATGTTTCTCTACTGAAAGCTGTGTGAGTGGTTTTATTCTTTTGTGGATGTTCTCTACTATTCTTAGTTTTACTGAGGTTGGCAGTTGTCATGTCCTTATCAATGTAACCGATCTTTATAAAGCATTTTTAGCTAAAGAAATAAAAATCCATGTTTTGAAGACCAAACTGCCACCAGCTGGCTCAGGCTGGTGGGTGCAAAGCCCATCTTGGTGCCTCCAAGGCTCTCTGTGTGCAGAGAAAAGTGAGTTTGGCACAGTCCACCCAAACATGCAGTTCTCATTTCTCTTAGGCAGTCTGTGTGAATTAATGATTTCTTAATTTACTTCTTCTTAAGATTTCTCCACTCCCTTCCTTGCCCTTTCTGTGCCAGCACTGTAGATTTGAAGCTATTAGTCAAGAAGTAGTAGATTACCTTACAAGCAGCCTCCATAGTAAAATACAAAAAGGAAAACAAATTTTAATTGAGATGTTGGAAGTGTAGGATCAGGCATTCTGAAGCATCTGTGCCAGGAATTTCCAAGGAGCTCTGGAGGAGTTGGGGTGCAGTGTGACCCTCAGAGGTGAGCAGGGAGCTGGAGCAGCTGCACAGAGCATCCCCATCTGCAGTGGTTTTGTACAGAGGCACTGGGGCAGCTCCCCTCTGGATCAGAGGATTGATCTGCTCCCCTAGAGCTGAGTGAATAAAGCCTGTAACAACCTTTCTTCCCATAAATTAAAAATAGAAGTGAGGTCAGAAGAGGAACTTTGCCTACAGTGTGTTACTAAATCAAGCCTTTGTGACAAATTAAATTAAACATTTAACATAATTGCTTTATTTATCATTACATAGACAGTCATAATTACTGACGTTGGTTAATTTTTATACCTGTGCAGTCTCTTCCTGACTTTATTATCCAATCAGATCAAAGTCATGCATCTAACTTCCTTACAGAAATCAGTTCATGTATTCTACAGAAAAATAAAACATCTGAGTGTGAGTGGAAGTAATAACTCACACAAAAGGAAAAATAAAAGGAAAAAATATTACTGAAGAACAGTGTTTTTCTCTCTTTCCAGTTTTCCCATACTCCTGCTTTTGTTGGTGGGTCTGCATATTCATGAAAGATAGATACAATCAATATTTTGAAGAAAAATATTTATCTTTTTGATGGACTAGGCATGTTTTGTGCTGATATTATTCTTTTAAAAAACAAACAGAAAAAAGTTTTCTGTGCTTTCAACAGAAATGCTCGTCCATTATAAATATGGGAAGTAAATTACCCTGGTTTTCTTTACAGTGTGATTTAACACACTCAAGAACCCTTTGCTGTCTCTCTTAGCCTTTTCATCTCTAGATTTAACAGCCCCAGTTCCTGAATTATTTGTTTTCACTGCAAAGAAATATGCAATAAGCATATTGTATAATGATAGTCACAGAATGGTATCCTACAAAATATATCTTTATATGTGTATATCAGATATGACAGAGCATATGAGAAAATAAGAATTAAATGGAACAGGAGAAGTACTAGCAGTTACAGAGTAGGATATGAAATAATGTATTTATTAATATTGATTAGAAAAAACAATATTAAAAAAAAGCACAAAAAGAGGGAGCTGCTCACAGCTGTATCCCAAGGAGCTATAAAGGAATGAGATTGTGATGTTCAGGAAGGTTGAGATAATTCCCCACATCACAATCGCCAAAGGACGACCACAGATTTATAGGATGTCTATCAGAGACACTTTGCCTGGAAGATAAAGACAATTCAATGTGGAAGAAACAGAGCAAATAAACATCAAATTAATGGAATTAGGGAAAATCCTGACTCGCTTGGAGAGCAGAGGTTGATTAACAGCAACTCTGCAAAAAAAAATAAAGTTAAATGGGAAGTAACAGTGATCTAATGGCAGGAGCTGGAATCTGGAAATAAAACCAGACTCTAGGAGAAAAAATCCTGGAGGAGGAAAGATGGACCAGAGTTCCTCCATGGAAGGACTTCTGTGGTTTCCCCTAAAAGAACATTTTTAGTTTATGGAGTGCTTTGCTCTGACTTGCCTCCTGTGGCAGTTTTTGGGCTCCTGCAGCTGTACAGGCAGGGGGGTGTTCATTCCATGTGGGTGGAAAGGTGGGAGACTGCTCTGGTAGCTAATTAAGAACGGGATGTAATGATGATTCTGTAGTTTTGTCTTAACCCAACGAAGAAGAAAAATGGGCTAAGTGAATGTGCAGCCAAAAGGAACCCAAAAAATCAAGTGATGATGAAAGTTAAACCCAGTGTAGTCCCCTAAAAAAGAAGAAATAAATGAGTTTTCCACTAATTCTGATAGTTCTTTTTCAACAAATTGAAAGTTGATTGTAAGAAAACAAGAAACTACAATTGCTTCTGCTTGTTATTAAAAAAAGATTTCAATTTCCTAAGGAATAGGTAAACCAAGCATCAAAGCACAACAGCATGACATTTCTTGTTTTTAATCATTTTTCATGTGGCATTTTCATTGGACACATCAGAGAAAGCAGCAGGCAGGCTGTTTTGGCTTTAAAGTTTGAGAAATAGAAATAGAAGAAATAGATAATTCAGATTCAAACAGATGTAAGATCAGCATAAAAGATGCTCTTTTGGGGAAGCCAGTGACATTAGCTAATCAAAAAACCCCACATTTCTGTCTAACTGCTTTTCTTTGCTAGATCTCTTGAGGCTGCCAGCAGCAATCACTTTGTTAACCAGAAAACAAAATGGTAATTGAAAATTCACTTTAAAATGCAACTTTCTGAATTATTCCACACCCAGAACAGGAAATTATGCAAACCTAATGGATTATGTTAAAAAGAAAGAGCTGGCTGCTGAGGTTAATCACAGTGAAAAGTGCTGAAGGAGTTTCATTGAATGTTTGAGGAATGAAGAATGTGAATTATTAACAAAAAAACCCCACAAACCAAACCAAAATTAGCCTAAAACTGGAGCAGAAACCTCAAAGCTTTAAAATGGAAAAAATGGAGCAAAGTCCTGTGCTGGGACTGCTGCTGAGACCCATAAATCTGGAATTGCTGATGTGTGATGCTGGGCAGAGGCAAAGGAGGAAACCTAAACCCACATCAGCCCCCCACACCTGTCTCCATATTTGTGCCCTGCAGGAATCAGTGTGAATGATTAAACATGCAGGTATTTACCCCAGACCACAACCAAAGCATGGAAGAAAAATTGCATTTCCAGTTTTCTAACATGGGAGGAGAAGCTTACAAATATAATCAAGTGTGGAGACAGATATGGTGACTTTGTGCTGTCCTAAAGCAGGTTAGTGCTGCAAATCATTGTGAAGGTGGGAAAATTCTCCCAATCTTTACATAATCTAATTCTTTGTTTAATTTTTAAGAGTTAATTCTGAATTTGGTGCCTGGTTTAGTTTTCTGGGACACACACAAGATTTCCTACATCTGTTATGTTAAAGATGAAAGCCTGTTGCTTTCCTGGCTGAGCAGGATTGTGGGGATGTTGTCCATGTCCCCAAGATTTTGTCCTAAGGTGGCATTTAGCTCCATTTTCCACCTGAAATTTTACTGTAATATTCTAGATTCTCCTTGTCCTTTGGGCTCATCTGTGTGCTGGCTGAAGGGTCAGTCATGCAGGGCATCAGTTTATTCCACATTCAGTCACACAGCAGGATCATTTTGCTTTTTTCTTCTTTCACATGTCTGGTGTGATCCAGACACATTCTGCCACACAAACCCCTGGTTCCTCAGAACCTCTCCTAACAGATTCATTTCCAAAATTTGAAAGGATAACCCATCCATTTAGCTGCAATGTTGGCAGAGTCCCCAAGAAGTAAATCCCCCTGACACACTCTCAAAGTCTGAATGCTGAGTAACTCATCCAATTTACAGAGTAGATTTTAATTCTGTTCATTAATTTGAAAAGCAATTTCATACTCATGTAAAGTCAGCATGCTTCAAAGGAACAGCTGAAAAACCAAAAGGATTGCAAAATAGCTACAAGGCATAAGTATGTTAAATTTCCAGTTTTTTAAAACTTACCTTACAAATGCGTAAATGTTCTGTTAAATCATACAAATCATAAAGTAAAATACATATGTTAAACCCATTATCCTTGTTTCTTTGCAGAGTTTACATAAAGTAAATTAAATTATTGTTTCTACAGAATGAAAGTGCCTTTTAATACAGATTAGTGGACTCAATTCTTTGTTCATGCTGCGTTTGCTGTTATAAATCTGCCAGTGGCAGCCTTATTACACCTGATTTATCTGTGACATTGTGCTCTGCTGTGTAGGAGCTGAGCTGGGTTTTGAATGGGTCAATAGTGGATCAATCCTGATGAAATCTGGACATTTCTCTCATGGATCTGCTGCTACTCCAGGTTTTCTCCTGGAGAGACAGGGTGGGAGATTATCAGATAACCAACTTCACTTTCCTCCATTATTCCTGTATGGGATCAGAAAATGGGAATTTTGAGCACAAGGCTGAGGCATTGCAGTTCCTTTGAGCATTAACTGCATTTGCTGCTTGTAAATCATGATATGGCTTCCAGTTAATTGTAGTGTATATATCTTTATATATTATTTAGTAAAAATTACAAAATCATTCAGGTTGGAAAAGACCTCTAAGAGCACTGAGTCCAACCTTTAACTGATCAGCACCTTGTCAACTCAGATTAATATTTGATCTGTGGTGAGTTCATGGGGGCAGTTTCACAGCCTTTGATAGAATTATCCATATGAATAAAGAAACAGAATATGTGTGTGGAATTGATGTCTGTCCTGCACATTCTCAAAGGGAATGCTTATTTGTTTGAATTCTGGCTTCACTGGAATTGAAAATGGAGAAAAGAAGTTCCACAAACATTATGAAGCCATTTCTTCAGTCTTACCAGTATAAAAGCTTATTTCTGAAATTGTATCATGTACTTAAGGCATAATTAGAATAAAGAACTGCTGTTTTTTACATGTGGCAGGCTTGGCCTTTGCAAGCTGGTGTGCAGAAGGCATTTTGTGCTTCAGTAATTTAAATTCATTTTTTCATTTAGGAAAATTACCAGATAATTATGTTGAGTGCATTGCAGATGTATAAAATCAACTTGTTGCAGGGGCAGCCAGGCTGTGTTGCAGGCAGCTCTGGCTGTGCAATTTGCAGTAATCACTGCATTGGGGCGTGAGGGAGCAGCTCTGATGGTTGTCCTTAAATTCAGTGTATGGGTAGGATGTTCATGTGGTTGAAGCAGATTTTCCTGCAGTGGTTTTGCCTTTTCCAGCTTGGAAAAATTATCTGGCTCTGACCTGGAAGCCACACGCCACCAAACATGCACTGGCTTACAATTGTCCATATGGATTTAACCCTGGTTTGCCCCTCTCCCACCAGTGTCTGGGGTCCTGCAGGGGAATTGTTGGCACATCCTGAATATTCCTCTCCTCTGGGAATTGCAGGTTGGGGATGGGAAGGTTCAACTTGCAACTCATTTGTAGCCCTGGAGACTTGGGAGAAGTCTGTTCTCTTTTATGGAGGGTCAAAATTTAACACCTTGAGCGTTTTTTTTCTACAAGCCTTGTGGCAGGTGTTGAAGGCACTGCTCTAGGAGGTGAAATACTCTTAGGAATCCAGACTGAAACTTTTCTCCTGACTCCTGAAGCCTCAGAGAAATACCTGCTTCACTTCCTTGCCAGTAATCCTGGTTCTGGCCAAACCTGCTGCAGAAGCGATGCAGAAAACACAGCAGCTTTGTCTGCTTCCTGAAGAGAAACAGAAATGTGTCAAAAAAACTATTTGTAGATGTAGAGTGATAATTTTAAGGTGATTCAGACCCCTTTTCATATTTGCTTTCTAATCAAGTGGGAGATGCAGGTGGAGCAAGCACAAGCTGAAGCTCTTCCAGTACTCACATCATGAATCTCCTCAGCTTCTCATCCCAGCTGGCTTCATGGACAAAGCCATTTTGATCCAGGAAAGCTGGATTTTTTTATATTTTTCTCCCTTAATAATTTCTTTTACTGAAAGGTTTGAGGGAAATAATGTAGTTTTAAACCCCACTACAGAGTGGGAGATTGTTTTGCCATTTCCCCTCTCTTTTACTATAATGGCCATCATAAAAAAAAACAACATGAAGTTCATAATTCAAAAGTTTGACATTGGGGATTGCTGTTGCTCTTAAAGACTATTTAAAAAAACCCCCTGAACTCTTGATCCTCTCAAATGGCAGGAAAAGAAACTTCCACGAAAAGCTGGACTCCTGATACATGAATATGAAGATTGGTGCAATACTTCCCCAATGCCAGAACAGTGCAAAGATTTGAAAGGCTTGGAATTTTAATTATTTACACACAATTACTTAATATGCCATTGATTCAAATTCTTTTGCTGGCTTTGGCAATGACAAGGCATTTTAAATTTTACAGCATTCAAAACAGTTATTTTTATGTTGGATATTTCTTGAAAGGTAATTTTCACCCAATTTGCTTTTTTATAGGAAAAGGTTATCTTAAAATATAACCATTGATAAATGGGTCTGACAACATAACAGACTGCCCAATTTTTTTCTCCTGAAGTTCCAGTGAGTTTGAAGTTCCAATGGATGTAGGATTTATGTATTCTCAAGGAAGATCTTTGATTAAATAAAATGAAATACTTGACTTTTTAAAGGTCAGCAGGTTATATACAGCTGCTAAAGAATTGGACTAAAAACCAGTTTTAACTTATTGATGCAAAAAGTGTAGTCATGGGGACTGATTCTGAAAATGAGCAAAATCCTCACATCAATCAAGTTGAGAGTGTAAACTTAAACACAAATTAATTTGTATCTGTTTCATGAAGCACCATTAGAATTCTTTCCACAAATAAAAGTGAATGAGGTTTGAATCCACTTTAAGTATAGTGCTAGACATAAGCAAATAGTTTAAATTTGAGAAATCTCTCATATTCAAAAGTATTATGTTTGGTGTATAAGGCTGTACATAGAAGGATGTGAACAGGTTATTATGATCTCTGAGAAAAAAATGTTTAATGAATTAGTTAGATTTTCAGTTGAAATGGGAGAAGTTCCATGCTTACAATTCATCTGTATCCCTTTGTTAGAAAAAGAACAAGCAGGAGGAGCGCCCAAGTTGCCCTTAATTTGTTCTCTAATTTGGGCTGCAACCTTCCTTTGCAGATATACCTGGAGCATGCTGAAGTATTGTTCTAGTGTTTGTGTGTGCATATAAAATTTGTTTACATAGAATTAGACTATCACTTGTCAAGAGGAATATCAGGTATCTGTGCCATACAGGTAGTGGGTAAAATCTTCCATTCCATCTGTAAATTAATTGGGTACATGGAGAGAAATTTAATCTGAAAATACAATGTATAGGAAATTCAACTCTGATGTCAGCGCAGGCAACATTAAGTTAGCAATTAATAACGAATTTTTTCAGCAGTATTGGAATTTTTTTTGCATAGGAAGACTTGCATCCTTGTTTGATGATGTTATTCCATGTTCCTCTGTACCTGGTTGGCATCATCTGAAATTCAGGCTGGTTTGTGCAGACTTTAGCCTTTGCTGTGTGAATTTGCTCATCAGATTGCTTTCCCAAAGGACGTTCTATGATAAAATTTTGCAAAACCAGATTATGACAAATGTAATAGATTCATGCATTGACTTGATGCCATGATTTGGGATGGGCTCTTTCTCCTGGTCCTCACCTGGGAAGATCCTGTGATGTGCAGTGCTGCTCTTCCTTTGCTTTGGCCAATTGTTTTCTGCTGATGTGCAGCTGTGCTGGCTCCTAACAAAACTGTCCCCGAAAAAACTGTCACCTCAAACCCTTGGCACAAACCATGACATTTTAAAAATTTTAATTTTTTTTTTTTAAATTTGAATTTTAAGAAGTGGGACTGGAGGTTTTCCCCTCCCTGCACTTGCCTGGGCAGGGTGAGTGTGAATGAGATTGGTCTGTGTCCTTCAAAACTGTGGGAAAACCTGAGAGATTTTAATTTTCCTGTTTGCAAAAGTTAAAAGTTTAGTCCTCAGGGCAATATTGCACGTGAATGATTTTATGTTCAGCATTATGATGATGCAAGCCACAGCAATGTGGAATGCTGTAATAGACAGATGTAGATGATTATTTAAAATGTTTTTGTAATTAAGTTGCCCAATTCCATTAGCTTATAAGTGTCTACTACTCAGCATAGCTAATAGGAATTTTATGGGGAATCAGTTAGGGTGGGGAAGCAGATTCTCTGGCTGTTAAGATCTGGAAAGATAAGAATTCAGGAACAGAAATAAAGTTTCTCATTTCTCTCGGAGTCCAAACAAATTATACATCTGGCTCAGGGAGCAGTTACAGATAGTGGCTTTTACAGAAAAGCTGTTTGGAAAAAACCTCATACTAAACCCAAAAACTTAAATCAGTGAGAATACTTTATTTAATAGCATGGAACAGCTGGGGTAACATGACTAAAAGAAATGAAATTCATAATTAGAATATTGATGGCTTGTAGCAATGGCTGGGAACAAGCAAATTGTTCGTGGAAAGCTTCTTAGAGCTGGGATTAGAGAAATGGATGCCTTGAATTAGAATGATTTGGTACCTAGGGTAGAAAGCCCCAAATACACATAGAAGAACAGGGTGTAGTTATGTGGAATTACATAATTGTGCTTTCATTGCTAAGCTGGTTTTTTGAAGTGTGGGAGAGAAATGTAAGAGGATTTACAACTGTGAATTAGGAACTGGGATCCTGTCACAGCCAAGGCTTTGTGTGGAAATTGGTGGTGGTGCCATCCAAAGCCCACACTGCAGCAGCAAAACCATTCTGTGTGAGATGTTATCTCCCTTTGTCAGGCCAGGGGAATTCTGTGCAAAGTTACCAAGGGGGAAAATTCAAGCAGAGACTCCAGACCAAAGAGATTATTTTGAAATTCATTAATTTTACTTCCACTGGGACTGGCTTTTCTCAGCATCAGGGAATGTCCATATCACAACTTTTCTTGTTTCATTTCTTGTAGTGGTTATTTTCTTTCATCTAAGATGTGCTGCTGCAAGAGGTTTTCTTTCTTTCTTCGACTTTGCACTGTACATACCCA
>PYHW01010658.1:878096-895696 GCA_013186435.1 Turdus rufiventris | reverse complement strand
AGATACCTTTTATCACATCCTGTATTGTAACCCCAGACAAATCTGCAGATTTGTTTGCAGTGGCAGCACAGCACAGCATGCAGACATGACTCAATCTCATCTCTTGGCCAGTCTCTCACCAGTCTGTACATGCAGCAAGAACAGAAATCCCAAACCCTCCAGGGGGGAGCTGGAGCCTCTGCTCTCAAGGACAGGGTCTGCCTGCACTCAGTGTTGAGCTGGCCTCCACTCTTTGAAGCAGGGTTGCCTTAAAAGTGATAATTTATTCAAAAGAGAGGTGACCTCTGCCTCCTTGGGCAGATGAAAGAAAGCAGAATGAGGGCTCTCAGCTGGCTGCCCTGTGAGAAACATTTGTAGAGGGCAAGTGTGAGATGTAGGCAGGGAGGCTTTGTCCTTCTGGGGCTGACACTGAGGCACTATAGCTCTTTTATTTGGAAAAATGTCGATTTTTAAGTGCTTGGAATATCTGCATGAGTTGTGATGAAGTGATCTTATTCTGAGGAGCAAAAGCTCATCTTGGCTCAAGGGAGGAATCACAAAGAAATGGAGTTTCCTTGTCCTTGTACAGGAGTGACCCAGGGTAGAAACAGGGGCATAGTGCTAACATGAAAATGTTGCCAAAAATAAAGATTTGTGGTGGGTTTTTTTTGTGGCTGGTTTAGTAACAGGACATTTCTGCACTTCTTTCCTTGCTTTGCCTGCTATTTCTCTGAAAAATGTTCAAGCCTGTGATTGCATGCTGCCCATACAAACAGCTCCATATTTCACACAAGCAGGAGTTCAAACCCACTTTTCTCAACCATCCCAACGGTGATGAACGTGTTATGGACCATGGACAATCTCAGCAGCTGCAATCTCAGCTCCCTTTGCATCCCTGCAATCTTAACAACTAAACCAACTGATCTTCACAACTCTATGAGCAATCAACTGGTTGATTTTAAATCCCTTTTCCACCTCTTTCAAATCCCTGTGAAGCTCTTTCTCCACATTACACTGCTCACCAGCACCTAAGCATTTTCAGTGGCTAAAATAAAGGAACCACAATAATTATCTCTTCCTTTGCCTTGCTACTTCAAGAGTTGGACAAAAGGGGGTAGGTTTTGCATGCCTGATTGTAAGAAAAACATATTATTTGTTTTGCTACAAACAAAGAAATGATTGATTTTGTTGCTGAAACCCCTTTGTGGAAGGGAGGTGCCTGGAGAGGGAACCTGGGGGATGCTCTCTCTATAAGGCCAGATAACTCTCTCCTCTTCTCTCAGTAATTAATCACTTTAGAAGCTTCTCATTTTTGACCACATGGCGCAGGAAACAACTTGAATGATGAAAAATCCGGGGCCAACCTCATTCCACCGGGAGGTTCTGTTGTTTCCTGATGACTTTGGCTTTTTGTGCAGAACTTCTTAGTGACTAATGAGGTTCTTGCTGCTTTGGATGGCACCGCTCTTTTTGTGGGTGTCAAAGTACCTCCTGCAAATGAAGTGCTTTTGTAATCATCCTTGCCATGCTATTTTTGTCTTCTCTGATTTTTCTCTTAATTTTTATGACTTGGCATTAAGATAATTGGACTGTTGATAAGTGACTGCTATTTAAAAAAAGGGACTAAAATGAATCCTGTCAGATACCTGCGTATTATAGGCAAATTACTTCTGCATTTATTACCAACCTGAGCCTCCCTTTATTAATTGGAGACTTAACAGAGGTGGCAGGAACCACACTTCTTTAATGCTGGGGGTTTTTGCCTGGGATCTGCTCTAGCTGAACCTTCTTTGCAAATCTATCCTTCCTTCAGGTGTGTGGGGATATAACACTACTCATGCTCAAGATTCTGAAAATCCTTACTGGGCAGAAGAGGTCTTGTAGAAACTGTTAATTTTGGGGATATCCAGAGATCCTGATGTAAATTTGTGTCCTAGGACACTAAGGTTTATTGCCTCATCCTTTGAAGTTGGGGCAGAGCTCATAATTCATTGCTTTGCCTTTTAATTGTGCTGCTAAATGTTTTTACACCTCCTGCACGCTTTGGGGATTCTCAAACTGAGAAAAGCTCTCTGCTACTAGAACATTTGACTGGAATACAATGAGCAGCAAGTCATTAGAAGCTGAAAGACCAGGGAGGGGGAGATCAGGTGCTGATTCTTTGTGGCTTGAACAGAGCCCAGGGTGAGAATGGAGACGATCTGGTGGTGGCAGCCAGGCTGAGACATTTGAGAGGTTCAGTCCTGTAACACACTGTGGGTTGTTGAGAAGGTTGTTTCAAATAAAGGAGTGCTTTACTTGTCATCACAACCTGGGGCAGCACACACCTTCAAATGAGATCATTTTTGTAAGATCTAGAGCGCTGAAGTATTTTTGTATAAATACAAAAGCCATCATAGAAGCCATTGAAGACTGAAATCCTCAGAGTGGTAGATGTGAGGGGAAAGAACACCAAATCTGAGGCAAATAAAATTCCTCTCTAAACCAAAGAGCGATTCAGAAAAATCAAAATTTCAATTAGTGGACTACAAGAAATGCCCCAGCAGAACAGAAAAAAAAAAAAAGTAGCTTAACCTTTATTTTGGCAGGTAGATAGGACGTGTTGATTGATATATGAGCATTTTATGAGTTTGCAGATAAATCAGATAAAATATCAGTTTATTTGATTTAAATTAAGAAGCAGATACTGAGGAGTTTGATGATTATGAACCCATATTCAACATAAGGTGAGCACTTTGGAACAAATGTAGAGTTTTTTTTAATAAATGGAAACCTTTTCCACAGAATTTGCCACAAACTGACACTGCTCTTTTCACAGTGTGATTTTTGTAATTATCTCAGTGCAGAATAATCATCAGTTGCTCTAGGAAAGAATTAAGCCTGCAAAAATCTTTACAGAGTGACTTTGTTCCACCGTACTTGAGATTTCCTTGATGTGCTGTGCTGAGCTTTTATTGGATTATGGGTAATTATTGTCATTCTGCCCAGAGATGTTGCTCTTAATACATCACTTCAGTGGCTAAATTAACCACTAGTATTACAATTGACATTTCCTTTTGAGAAATAATTAGAACTCAGCCTAAGATTTAATGAGCCCATGTGCTAGAATTGCCCATTATTTGTTTTTCCATCCTGAACATGCTAAGGAAATTATATTCCAAAAAAATAATAATTTAAGTAATTGTGTAATATTTAGTGTTGGGAAATAATCTTGTAACCCTCTGTGATTCTTGGAGCCCAATTAGAGTCTTTCAAACCAGGTTATTAAAATACCTGGTGTAAGCTACTCACATGTTCACCTGTCTCTGTTCTGGGCTGTTTATTGAGGGAACCTGTGCTGGCAAAGTCCTGGAGCTCCTCAAATGTTGTCTTGAGAGAAAAGGGAGCTCAGCTGGAGCTCTGGGGCACCAAGGTTTCAGTGCACAGAGATGTGTGTGATACCCAGGCAGTGCATCCAGCTCCCAGTGTCTCAATCCTGCATCATTAAAGTCAAAGTACATCCTTTATTTTCTTCTTTCTGCTGTCTCTACGTCTGATTTTAAGCCCTTTGGAGCAAAGGCACACTGTGTGTTTGCTAGAAAAGGTAGAAAACACTGGCTGTGATCTCTGTGCAGTTTGAAGGTTTCACCATCATTCTAACAGAGCTATAATATTGTTAAATCACTGGACATATGCTGAGTTATTTTTTTCCCAAGTATTGCCTTGGAGCATGGCTTTTCAAAATGGTTGGTGCCTCCTGTTTTCATGGGCTTTGGGTTTTCAAGATACCAAAGTCATTACCTTGGAGTTCCTGCTTATGGATAGAGCCTCAGAAAGAATTTAGAGTCAGCTCTCAGATGGGAACTTCTTGTGTTTTGTTGTTTAGTATATATTTTTTATTTAATTTACTTTTAACAAAATATTTTAGCAGTGTTCTGCTGTAAGATAATAACACCAACTACAGCAACAGCATAAAATCCCATTGGGTTCTCTAAAGACCTCTCCCAAAAGCAGGGTTTTATTGTCTTTATAGAGAACAAACCCATATCTTCAAACCATGCTAAAGCCTTCAGATGTCCTGCTGAGATAACTTGACTTCATTATACAACATCTGACTAGCCTATCATCATATAAAGCATATTTTATCTATATCTTGAGATTTATAACCAGGGCATTTTTTGTTTCATGGTGTATGTGCAATGCTTATTTAAGCTGCTTTGGATTCTCAGCTGCAATTACAACCTCAAAAAATGGCACATACCAATTTTAAATTTAAAAAAGATTATTGCACATTACTGGTATTGTAATCAAGATGTCAATAAAAGGGTGTTTTTTATGTACACTTTTCTTTTTCCTCACTTTAGTGAGAAAAAGTAACTCTTTGGAAAAAAACCCCAAACTCTTTGGGAAAAACCCAAACAAACCCAAACTGACCCCAAATTGCTTCTGCTCAATAATTGCAGAGAGCAGATTTATCCCCAGCAGTTGGAGAGCTGGGAAGGTGCATTTTGGCTCCTGAGCCTTTGTGTTGATGCTCAGATTGTCAATTATATTCTCAACCTCCCTTGTGCATCAGAAGCTTTGATATCTCGAGCTCCTTTGATCTCTGGAAAGCTTCTGGCTTGAGGATAACTCATGGAGTTGTTTACAAACGTTACAAGATAGATTCTCATGTTCTATTATCTTTTTAATGAGCACAACCTTCTTCCCCAGGCAGGGATCAGGACTGGGATGTGCTTGGTGCTGTGGAGTGCATCTTAAAGCTTCTGCTATGATATTTTAGCTTCAGAAATTGCTAAAATCTACAGAGAGGAATATTATAGTTATCATTTATGGTTTGCAGTGGCTCACAAAGTTGTCAGTCTGTTCAGTTCCATCAAGTACAAACGTGTTTTCCTAAAGAAGTTGCTCACAGTGCTGATATTGTTACTGCTCTAGTCTTAGACTGGGCTGGCCTGGCCCTATCTGTTTAAACAGAGTTAATGGAAAAAGTGAATTTTAAAATTTGTTTTTCAGGTTGTATAGCAATTCTTCCTGTAATTCAGTACTACTAAGCTGTACAGTTCTCTTTGGGAGACATATCTCTCATGGGTTTTCAAGGATTTGTTCAACAAGAGCCTGTATTTTGATAATTTATTTGGCCTGAACCCCTAATCTAGTCCAGCAAGAGCAGATTGTTTTTCAGCCCATGGAAAGCACAAGCAGTGAGTTGCAGTGAGAAACAATCAATGTTCTGCATAAATCTGAATTATCCACCTTACCCACATAGAATCCACCCAACTGGCACAAGTCGCCCTCAGATTCCAAAAGCTGGGAACTTTTTTGCTTTCAATTCAAACCAAGAGGGGAAAAAAAATAAAAACATCTTTGTTCTATGCTCATGGTTTTATGGATTTTATGGTGGATTTCACACTTTGGACCTTCTCAACCACTCACAGTGTCAAAGTACTGAGAGATGCAGACCTTGAGGAGAGGCTCCAGTGCAGCTCTCAGCTGCTGTAAGAGTCAGCCTTCTAAATGTGGAGAGTGATTCGGTGGCCCCAAAGCACAACACCTCTCAAAATGGAATTAAATTTAAATGTACTCAGGAATGACTCCTGCAATTTGCTTCTCAGCCCCCTCCTCTCCATCTGTGGCTGGTGGGAGTTGAGCTTACTCAGAAATTTGCTGAGGATGCTTCAGACCTTGCAGATGTTTAAATTTGAATGCCATTTGTAATAGGATATAAATAAAGTAATACTGGCTGGCTGCAAAATGTAATATCTTGGAAAGCAATGCTGAAAAGTTGTATGAGGCAAAATGGGGAATTAAAAAAAAATTCAGCTACTTTTAACCTTCTTCTTTAGATGGAATTTCAATATCTGCACAGTTTCCTACAAGTTGTTTTTTCTTTTTTAATAGACTGAGTGCAAAGTAAACCTTTGTTTTAATTGAGTTAAATAATTGTTAATAGTTTTAGAAAGCAAATGAGCAGATCCTGAAGCAAGACAAAGTTGGATGGAGCTGCCAAGAGTTGAATCTGTAGTATCATTCTCTATATTCTCATCCAAATAAAAGAGAATTTCCAGGTTCACCATCTTTGCAGACCACCACTGGACCCACTCCAAGAATGAGCATTCCTGGAGAATCCTTTTATTTTGTTATTGTCAGTGACAGCAAAAACAGCTTGAGGGATGCTGAATACAAACACTTGATTTGCAAGGGAAGGTTTATATAAATGATGATTTGATTGCATGTGGTGGCAACAGTAAATACATCACTAATGGGAATGAATCCTCTCAGGAAAATAATTTTACTGCTCTGTTCCACAGTGCAACCAAAATGCTGTAAAGCTTTGCCCTGAGTTAATCATTGGGAATATTGGTGAAGAATAGTGAGCATTTTTAAGGAAGATGGATGTGTGCTGTAAACCTGACATCATTTTATAGCTTGTAGACACGGGTTGTCCCTGAAGTATCTGCCTTGCAAGTAGGAACATGGGTCAAGAGGAAAGAAATGAGAGAGACTACAGCGAGTGCTGTGTTTGACTATTGCCCCTGGCATGAAATATTTATTGTTATTACAAGCTATATTCAAACCAAATGAGAATACAAGACCTTTTACTTTTCTGAAGCTGGAAATAAATTTGTTTTGTGGGGTTTTTTTGGGGGTTTTTTTGGGTTTTTTTTCTCTTTTCTTTTGTCTGCTGTCTGCTGGCGTGGGCTTGTAAACGCTTTGATGTATGCACTGCACTAAGATTTTAAGTTTGTGATGTGGTAAGGTTGGGCCATATCTCCCAGGATTAACCAGTGATTAACATTCTCTACCCATAATCTGTCAAAGTGAATGAAAACTTTGCTGTTGACTTCACTGGGCCCTGTTTATTTAAGCATGCTCTAAAGGGGAGAATGGATACCCAGCTCTGTGCTTTATTTCTAAAGTTTTCAACAAATCTCTTTCTAATATCCCTAAAAGTCACCTTGTTCCATTAAGGAGGGTGAGTTACTGGCAAATAGAACCATGACTAAGAAAAAAGAGGATTTACAAATGGGCTTGGAGAATGATGAGAAGCTGATGTTCACAGATCACTCACAGGGCCAGTGAGAGCAAACACCTCAGAGCTCTTTATGTCCCTGCAAATGTCCCTTTGTACTGAAACCTGATGGAACCTACTCCCACACCTTCAGTTTTCTAAACAGACATTGAGATGACTGCATTAGATCAACAACTAATTGAAACTGGGGAAATTATCACAGTCCCTGGAAGCCCCCGGGACCTGGATCTGCTGCTTCACCCAAGCCTTGATGATGAGATAAGAAACAGAGCAGCAAAGGTGCTGCAGGACTGATTAAAAACAAGCATGTAATGAGCTCTTGTTACAGAGAAAGCAAAGGGCAAGAACCCTGCTTGACACACAGAGGGATTGTTTTCAACCTACCCTTTCCCAAGGCAGTGAAATTCCCTGGGCTCTCCCCAGCATTTTGACCATAAAATCCACATTTGTTTTATGGTAACTCCCTTTTTTCTTATTTTGAGAAAAAGATGTAAAGCACCGCAGAAGAAAAAGCTATAGTAAAGTATAATAAGGTCTTATGAAAAGTTTGTTGAAAAATTATTTTATTTCACCCAGGGTCTAAAATTATCAGAAGTGGTGAAAAGCAATTTCCACTGTCGTGCTTTTAATTTGATTTACAAAATGTGGAGGCACGGTTTCATGCAATAAAGAAATCAATGTATAGTTGCTGCAAATCATGACATTTTCAAAAGTAATTCTATTTTCTCAAAGTGAGATAATATTATTTCATTCTCTTCTCTTCAAATCATCACCCAGCACTGTGTCAGGTATGTGGGAGTCAAGATCACTGTTCTCTATTGAGTGTGAGAGATGAAAATACATCTTGGAATTTTTTTTCCCTGTCATTTCTGAGAGTGGCAGTGACCAGTGTCTGTGGGCTGTGTCTCATCATGCTGCCTCAATTCAATGCCATGCTATTGAATGTCACAATGTGACACTGTTCTCCTCCTTAACACCTACTCCTGCTTTGGGACTATATTTAATAGAGAGAAGCTATTCTTCTCTTTATTCAAAGAGATTTGAGTCTCTTTTCTCTGCTGAGAGACACCAGCTGCTGAGGCCCTTTTGTTCATCATCAAGGACATTGAAGGAAAGGTTGTGCAAAAAAACAGAGCAGCTTTCAATCCCCTGTGGGCTGAAACTGGGACCCTGCAACATTTCAAAGTTTCCACCATTTCCATAATTTCCCCATAATTTCCACCCATATCACTGCAATATCACCTTTTCCAAGTGCTCTTTGATTAGACTGTGGAAAATATCAATTTTATGGCCCAGCATGGTAGCCCAAATTGCAATTAACTATCAAAGATCTATTTAATGACATTAATATTAGGGCGTGGTGTTAATATATAATAATAATTTTAAAAAATTGAATGTTTCTATGCCTAAAGGTGTAGAAATAAAAGCTAAAAAGGGAAGATTTGTGCACACCTTCCTGTTTGTATTGCCTGCAGTGCTTTAATTTCCCTCTTTAGAAGGTGACTACATTCCAACATTTGCTCTTCGTTATTCACCTTTAACATCATCCTTCTGTTCCCAGGCAGCAATTTCACTGACAGGGCTGCCACAATATTCCACACATTCGTGAAATCATTTTGTCTTAACATAGCTGAGATCTCTGAAATTAAAATGATGGTTTCTGACACTGAATATGAGACTAAAATGCAAGACAGAAAACAGAGTGATGTTTAACTACTGCTGCAGGGGGAAACTTCCATGGAGCCAAACTTTCACTGCTGGTCTTGACTGGTCTTGGTTTGATGATCAAAATGGTCGTGATTTCCTTGTACAAAATTGTTTTTAATGAACACCATGAAAACCTTTAAAATATTTTAGAAGATTTAATGCTTAATGCCTCAATAAATTTTTCATCCAACAACTATAAAAATATAGTTTAAAACCACTCAAAGTTCTCGTTCTATGTTCTGACTTTTTGCCATTCTAATGGTATTTTTTTTCCAACAAGTTAAAGGTTAAAGCTCTTATTAAAACTGAATCCTATAACAGGACTTTAATCATAGTACTGCTACTTTGATGCTGCAATATAAATAATCACCACTGTGACAAATTTCACATTGCTGTTCAGTGAATGTTGCACTCACTTATTCCTGCTAACTTGCTCTTATTACATCCTGCTGGCTTGTTATTGTCATAATCTGCTGTTATCCAGGCAAAGTCCCATCACTCTTGCTGTATTTCACAGGAATATCCTAAATGCCATATAAATCTTCTTTTTAAATATATTAAACCAGAGTTAGGTGGCCTCCAGCATGTATATTTTTTGATCTTTTGGTAACCACAAATCTCCTTAAAGCTGATGCACATACTGGATATCTGTCACTTGCTTGAAAGTAATGAACAATTAAATGGGTCTTAGAGACAGATGAAAAAGGCCAAGGGTTTGTCATCATGTAAATGCTGGGATTGGAATTTAATGGTTTTGCAATCTCTTCTTCCCTTCCCACCCCTCACCTCCATCACTCTGTGGAAGAGGTGTCAGTGGTTAGAGGAGAAAAACCAGGGAAGCAAAAATAAAACTGGAGGGCAACCAGAGGAATAATGAGAAACTCAATTTGTGTCATGGCCTTGGGAGAAAATGTGCAGATGGAATTTAGTTTTTAGGAAATTTTTGGGTAAAAAGTGTGGTTGGAATTGCAAAAAAAGAAAACTCTCATGTTTCCTAAATCTCCTGTATTCAGCAAAATAAATGCTTCTATTCATAGATTTTTAGTCAACTGAGAGGGATCAGATAAAAAAAATTTTCCTTAAAAAAATGTTTTCTAAATTAGACAAACTCACACATTCTTTAGGACTAAGCTAAGCCCTTGACCTGTGGTCTCTCAATGTGAAATTCCAAGTTCACTGAAACAAACTCACTTTATTCAACTTTCTTAAATCTTGGTTTATTTTTTTAGTTGAACTGTTATCTCTCAGTGGACAGACCTTTCTGGGATTATTGTGTAAAATACAAATTTGAATTATTAATGATGTTAAAAATGAAAAAAGTATTTAATTGCTTTGTACTTGTATTCCATAAATTGTTCATTTAAGGTTAGGAACCTTATTCCTATAAGTATTATATGTCTCTGTGATCTTTTTCATCTCTTAAAACAAAAGAAAATACTTTCTAAAATTTCTGTTTGCAAGAATTGTGCTCATTGCTTTGGGCTAGTTTATCTCTAGGTTCAGTTATTGTCATTGTTTCCAACCAGACTTTTTACAGAAAAAAAAAGAAGTAAAATCTGATCTTCAAGGAATTTGACTTCCACGATCTCTATTTGCATGTTTGTATGGACAACCTAAGGGCCAAAGAAACTCTTTTTTTTTGTCTCTGCTATCATTTCCAAGTGTTTTCATTAGTTCCATGCTATTATGGATTGTTTTATTTCTTAGAAACTGCAGCTGTATAATTTTGATAAAAAGACTCTCAGTTTTCAGAAAACTGATTGATGGGCACTAACTTTTACTCGGCTCTCTGAACAGCAAGCTGTCATGTTTGCCCTAAAGGGGACATAATTTTTGCTTTAGATTTACTACAGTACCAAAAAAAGATATGACTTTCAATATTAGGAAGAGAAATGGGAAAAAGCTGCGCCTAATATTTCCTGATTTTGAAGGAAAAGGAGAGCAGAAATCATGAGGAAATGATAGCAAGCAGTAGGGTAATAATAATAGAGACATTTAGTGGGCAGCAGATTTATGTGTTTGAAATTGTGTTTCCCTCATTCTGTTTTGCATTGCTGGGTCAGTTTCATGTGTAAGAGCAATAATGTAATGATTGTTGCTGTTAACAGGATTTAAAGAATACAAAAAAGGAGGAGACAACAGACACACTGAGGTCAACAGGTCAAAAGGGGATTTTCTAAATGAAAAATGATTGTCAGGGGTTAAACAGCACCTGCCAAACAAAGTGCAGGGCAATGTTACTGAGATGGGTATTTATTTTTTTATTCTGGTTCTTTAACTTAAACTGGAATGATTGGTTTCAGCCAAATTCAAATACAAATATTTCCAAATACAAAAGAAAGTCTTTGTGGTCCACCACATCTGCCAGTGCTGATTATGGCTACTTGATCATAAAGGGATTTCACTTTTTCATGTCCTTTTAACCAGTTAACAAGAGATCACCAGGTCAGGTACACTGAATTAATGGAGCAGTTAGAATGTGTGAAATCTGTAGCTTACTTCTCCCTGAATCATCAGCTATCTTGGCATTAGAATTCATTTTTCTAGCTGTTATTTCAGTTGCTTTTACAACACAGTTTAGTGGTGCTCACTCTTTGCTACGATGAACAGATCAAAGCAAAGACAAGACTGGGCTTGTATTGGAGAAGAAAATAGACAAAACCTCATCTCTTTTAAAACAGATTTACCCTTATTTCTATTGGAAAATAAGAATTTGAGGCTTTTGTGCCTCAGAAACCTTTTTTCTCTGTTCCTAGGGGATGACTCTGGCTTTGTTCATGCTACTCAGCGCAGCTCTGTGGTACTCTGCAAAGATTTGCTGAATTTATATTGTTGTTTCCATATCTTGCCTCCATTGCTCTTTCAGTGATGGTTCTGGGTGCCAGAAAATGGACATTTGATTCCTGAGTCAGGTCAGTAGGAATGTGTCTGATAATTGGCATTGCAGTGGCTTGCAGAGACATCATGGGGATTTGGAACAAAATTAAAATGCTGCCAGTCTGGGATATCTGGAGGAAAAAAGTAATTCTGCTTCTGTTTTGCCATGGTTTCACCATTGCTTCCCTCCTTTTAAAGTGTAGAAATGAATTAATTAATTTAAACCCTTTGTCTCCTGGGCCTGGCAGTTTTAAGCACCCAGGTGCAGGTGGTGACATCAGCTGGGGCTCTGCCTGGAAAATAACCCTGGTACAAGGGGGACTTCAAAAGCTCCTTTTGAAGGACATTGTCTCATGGAAAATGAGAAAAAGTTCTCTTTGAAATTCTGAGGAATTAAAATGATGAAAGGTGTCTCTAGTCTGTGAGAGGAGGCAGATGATTGCTCCAAGTGGGCTTATCTTTGTGATCTGTGGGTCTTTCAGCTGCTGCATTGACTGGGTATTGCCATAAAATGTATTTATTAAAAATGCAATACAAAGAAAATCAGTTCTTTTAAGTTATAAAATGCTGATAAAACCTATTAAAGATCAGAAGAATAACATCTTTCTGATCCAAGTTATCTTGTGGATGATGGGCTCATTTTCTAGCCAGTACTTTGTTATTGGAATGGAGTTGTTTTCTGCAGGAAGAAAACTGAAGAAACAGATTTGTTAAACCATCTTTTGAGGTTCCACTGGAAGTTGGTTACAGACTATTTCTTCTGAGTAGATAATGAGGGAGGATAGGAATTTTCTTATTCACTGGTAATTATAATCAGTATCCCCCATTTTTTATTTGAAGTGCTGTTCATCAAAACACTTGGCAAGGTGTTTCTTTTCTAACATCTACTATGGAACTATTTTCTTTGCAACAGAACTTCTTTCTGATAAGAAATTCTATCTTAGATCAGAAAAAAATCCTCCTGAGCATAAAACCTGTGGTGGGCTCAGTGTATGTATAATACTCATGCTGCATTAGAAGAAAAGGTATTTTGGTGAGAAAATCACTTACTGGAAATGTTTCTGTCAGCTCTAGAAAAAATTATAGGATCTAAACAGTTTGTGAGATGAATGATGGCTGTTCTGCACAAAGCTCATGGCTGAACACCTACCAAAAAATCCACCTTTCCTCTTTGACATGTGTCAAACACAACATGTGCCCTGTCCCTGTTGAGCACTGCTTTTATGGCCCATTAAAAATAACTTCAAATTTACTTCGCTGTGTCTTTTGAAAATTCTGTTGATATTTTCTCCTCAGAGCTTTATTCCGATTTCTGTTTGGCTTTGATCAGCCTGAGTCCATTAAAGTGACTTCAAATTTTCTCAGGTTTCAGAGCAAGTTGTGAAAATTCCTGTTGATTTCTTTGTCCAGCACTGTCTGTCCTGATGCATTGCAGTTATTTATAAAAATCAGGAAGCCATCATATTTCATCTTCACTTGCTTGTTTTTTGACTCCTCACGCCTCTTCAGTGTTTTCCTTTGAGCTGTACCTCTTGTAAACACAAAAGTGTATGTGCTCTGTATTTTAATATCTTCTGCTGTTTATTTGATTTTATGGATGTTTTTGTAGTGTCTATTTTTTCTCCACAGAAAATCTGTTGCTAATACCCCATTTTTCTCAAAGATCCTTCACAGAGCTGTGCTGCATTGAATACACAATATGTATCTGGTGTCTTGCAAATCCATCTGAATTTAGGGAACCAAGCTGTGCTTAAATGAGCAAACATTTCTATGTGGTTTAAAATAACTTTTAACATCCTTTGAAGCAGCCATGAGGATTTCATTACCGAAAATTCCTTCCCTGTATGATATATCTGCTCTTTACAAAAACAATATTTTACAGTGTGGCCAGTTCCATCCTATGAATTTTCATAACTCTTTAGCTCTTAGGCTATTGTGAGTGTTGTTTTTTTAAAATCTCAATCCAATCATTTATTTCTCAATATTTTATCCAAGTTAGCCTCTGATATTGGAGTGTTCTGAAGATTTCAGCCCTTAGCCCTGAGTTATTTTCTGTCTCAGTGCTTCCAGTCTCATTGTTAGTCTCATCTTGCTTTCTGCAGGTGGCAGTAAGTATATTGTTCTGCTGATGCTCTTTCATGTCTCCAAGTGTTTGTTCCAGACCTAACCCAAGAAATGTGCAAATAAGTGTTTTACTGCAGAGGAAACACTCAGCAAACACGCTGAGGTCTGGCTATGACAGGAACACAGGGCTTTGCTGAAATACATATTCAGAGAACAGAACTGCAATAGATCCTTTGCCTGAGAGGAATCACTGCATCAGTTGAGTGGTTAGGATGAGAGAGAGCTCTTTGTGGCAAGGGAGCCGCATCCTATTCCAAAATTCTAATCTGAGCTCCAGCACATCAGGGCCCTGGGGCATCCTCTGCCTCGTTAATGGCTCCTGCCAGCTCCCTGCACAATCTCCAGGACAGCAAAGAGAAGAGGAGAGAGGATGAGGAATAGAAAGGGAGGGGAATGAAGTGCAGAACAGGTACCAGTGGATAAGGAACAGCAGGCACTGGGGTGTTCTTTGCTGATAGAATGGCTCTGCAGCAGCTGCTGTAACTCAGCACACTTCAGAGCAGCCCTAAAGCAGCTCTAAATTTCAAGTGACCTAAGTTGTTCCCTAGGTTCAGCAGTGTTCTGTATATTCTGTCCTGTAAGGATTGCTTGGAGAATGTAAGAAAATTCTCTTTGCTCCTCTCTGAAGGTACAAAGTTGTTGGAGATGTGTGTGCTGAGCAGCTGTGCCGTTACCCTTCCCACCACCAGCCCAACAGCCCAGGTATTTTTCACAACATATTTATCCTCAAATGGCCTCCACTGGAAATTTTGTCCTATTCAGAGAATCTTATTCCATCACATTCCTTGGTGAAAAATATCAGGCTGGTCACCTTTCCTGAAGCAATTCCCACCTGGTTTTACACTCAGGGCTGGGATACTCACAGTTAACGCCAAGGTGGGTGGGAGTGTGGATCTGCTGGGGGCAGGAAGGCTCTGCAGAGGGATCTGGACTGGCTGGATTGAGGCCACTTGTTTTACTCTCAAGGATTAAATGAAAAACTGGATGGTGAAGTGTCTGCAAATTGGTAACATCACTTTGGGAACACTGTTCATGTAAAAGTTACCCAGACATCAGCTGAAACAGGAATTTTAACAGGTATTCACACAGAAAGCAGGATTTCAGTTTCAGAACTCATCAAATCTGAAATTTTTCAACTCTGACCTGAAAAAACCCAAAGTGAGGAGATGATCCTAGTGAGTCTTGGTAACACTTGACAGCAAGGCTGGATGTGCCTGGTGCTGCTCAGGGGGCTGAGTCGTGCACCTGCAAGTCTCAGTTCTCTCAGTCTCAGCCCAGGCTCTCCCTCAGGCACTACAGAACAGCACCAGTGCTGCTGACTGAAACACAGAAGTTTTCTTGCCTCTGTTCCCTCTTGTGTGCACAGCAGCAGCACCGTGGCCGAGGCTGTGAGCCAGGATTGTATTCGATGTCCAAGGCAGGAAGGAACACTTAGGGGGAAAGGGCAGTAAAAGAAGATATCTTTCTCTTTTTTAAAAAAAGGTTCTACCTCACGTCAAATAAGATGAGATTGTATTTTGTTCTCAGCTGCAGGGAATGCCTTGGGGAAGCAGAGCACTTAAGCTTTTAATTTACTTTCCTCTTGGCTCTCCTTTGCAGTGGGAGCAGCCACAGAGCCCCACTGCTGGTGTGTCTGAAGGAATGGAACTTTCCTGCTATCTGCAACGTGCTGCTGCTTTGCTGCCTGTTATCCTCATGAATAAATGAGCAGCAGCAAGTGGGAGATCGCCCTCATTTTCATCATGTATGAAATCCACCTGTGCCCTTCACGCCTTAATTAACTGAACCCTTACTCATCACCCCTGAGTAAGCAATCCCTTCTTCATTTGGCGGTGGAAAGAAAGGAAATGCAGCAATACAGGACTAACAGTGTTGTGAAAAGTGGCAGAAAATGGCCAGCTTCTACCCACTGAAAAGACAAATGCTTCTCTCTATCCCCAGTGCCAAATACTCATCCCAGAGCACACTTACAGTGAAGTGTGCCAACAGGAGCAGCTGTTTCTTCTGTCTGCCATTGCTTTACTATCATAATAATTTAAACACTTTCTGTCACTGAAAGAGATACTGAAAGAGAGAATTGGTGCAGAAGTACTCTCCCAAATAGATTTTAATCCTAGTTTGCTCCATAATATCTACAGATATTTTTTTCCAGAGGGAAACAAAACCCAAGAGCTTGTTTTCTTTCAGAGAAACTGTGGGTTTACATGGGAGGGAATAAAGCTGCTTCTGTCCCATACCAGTTTGAACCCACACTGGCCTGTTGCATATTCTGGTGCTGCCCATATATGAGTTTCAAACCAGTCTGGATTTTGTATGTTTTGGTTTCCACATTTCCACATTTTTTTTTCTTGCTGATAAACTTTTACTTCTTTACTTCTATACACTGTTATATGTGTATATGCATATCTAAGCTGTTCAGGACTGATGGGTAAGGGCTACTCCAATTCTGTGTTCTTGCTTTACTCCAAGAAGCTGGTTCTGGGATTTGGATGCAGAATTCCAGAAGATTTTTTTGGCAGGGAAGTCAGGGAGCTCCCTGTGAAATAAATCCTAAATGGCAGTGCTATTCTTTTTTATACTGGGAGTGCAGGCAGGTTTCAAAGAAGAGCGAGTGGGCCCCAGGATAATTCATATGGCAAAAAAGTGTGTGAAACTTTTTTCCTGAAGGCAAAATTTTAGCAAAACTGACTGAAAAGACAAAAAAGTTATTGGTAGGATTTGATACAGAAATCCTGTGCAGCAACACACACAGGCCTAGGTACATTTTAGTGTTGAAATTTGGTCATGTCAGGTTATGTACCTCTGCTTTCTCATATTATATAATATGCCATGTAATATTCACACATCTATCATGGAATTACTGTGTGGTTTGTGTTGGAATGAACCTTAAATTCCTCTAGTTCCAACCCTTCTGCCATGGGCAAGGAACCTTCCAGTGGACCAGGTTGCTCAAAGCCCACTCCTATATCAGCCTTACACAACAAAATACGTACACATGCATGAATAAATTTGTTTTAAACTGTTGAGAGGGAGAGATGAGAACTGAAGCAAATTAAACACAGAACAAGTGTATATTGAAAGAGGAATCCCTTGTAAATAAACAGGAGGCTGGGAGACAGCCCTGAGCATCCTGGCAAATGCTGCAGTTCTGCCAGCCAGAAAATCTTGAGGGGACCTCTCAAGCTCTGCCTGTGAGAAGATTTTTGTTGCAATGAACCTTGGAGATTTTGGAGCCAGGAAGATGAAACAAAAGCTGTGCTGGCAGAGCACAAAGCAGTGTTTCAATTGCAGATCACATTTGAATCTTTGGAGTCAGAGAAAAACAGTCATTAATGAAGATGATCACTGTATTTATTCTGTTAAAATAATATTTGTTGGAGTCTCTGAGAATATTTTGTATTTGAATCATTGCTAGTAATGTTAAGGCAGAAAAGGAAAACCAGTTTATCACAAAATGCAGAATGAGATCCAGGGTTCTGCTGATAGAGTCAGGCTGGTGAGCACCTCCTGTTCACTGCTGGGCTTGGAGCATTTGTCACACCCAACAGCAGTAAAATTTACCTGGAGAGCCTCTCATCTGTGAGCCTGTGTGCAGCACTCGTCCTGACTCTGCCTGCAGGATGCAATGATGGCAATCACACAGTCCATCATATTTATGGGGCATTTTGGCACTGAATACTCCCTGTCAACTCTGCAATCAGGGAAAAGCACAGTGTGCAACAGCTAACAGCAGAGAGATCATAATGTGCTGAAATCTTCTAGGAACAAATTCCTGGAGGGCAGGCATGTAAAGTGCCTGGCAAAATACAAGCATCTTCAATTGGATGATAGACATGAAGGGTTAGATGGGATATTGGGAAGAAATTCTTCCCTGTGAGGGTGTGAGGCCCTGGCACAGGGT
>PYHW01010658.1:860456-878046 GCA_013186435.1 Turdus rufiventris | reverse complement strand
AGGTGTCCCTGCCATGGCAGGGGTGGCACTGGATGGAATTTAAGGTCCCTTCCTACCCAAACCATTCTGTGATTTCTTGCTGAAAAGGTGGTAATGAATTTGTACATTTAGTGGGTAGCAATAATAGAGACAGTGACCAAGATCCAGAGGAGTTTAGGCAGTGAGTCTTTTCAGTATTCATTTTAATGAGACAAGGATAAAGTGAAAATGGATCATTACAGCACTTTTTGACAGCAGAAAGCCAGTGAACTTGCAGCAGTACAGTCAAAATAATGTTCCTGCAGTTTGTGGGTTTGTTACTCCTCTGTAGTGCCAACATGCTCTTTATCATCTTTTTTTCAGTTCTGTCTTGATCTGCTGCAATAACTTTGCACTTTGAGAGAAGTTTGGGATATTTTTAAAGGGAGAGGGTCTGTAAGGAGCAGGTAAAGCACATTTTTGCTGTGCTCTTGTAGCTGTTCATCAAGGCACATCTACCAGCTTATTTCAGATCTGCCCTGCCTGGACATTTGCTAATGACCCAGCTAAAAGATGTACCCTTGTCCCCTAAACAAGTTAATTCTTTTTCATTTCCTTTACCCCTCAACACTACTGAGTTTTATCCAACAGTGCAAATCCAGTTTCTGAAAATTTAGGAGTTTTAAGCAGTTTCCTGATGTCTGTTACCTCATTTCTGGCCTCTTGTAACATGGTTCTATCATCACACTTAACGAGTGTAACAAGTAGAGCAGTAGTGTATATTCTCTTGGTTATTTATGAGGTTATTATACCATTCCCTAAAAACAACCTCTTGGAACATCCTTAACTTTTCAGCCTTAAAATCATTACTGTTTCCAGCGTGTGAACTATTAATCTTGGTAGTACACTTTCCAAATATTTTCTTCAAATTTCTTTTGCAAATTAATCCCACAAGTCATTTTACACTGCTGTTAATACTGCTGTGTGTCTGGGAGCTCAGAGGCTTTAATAAAACATACCTGTACTCAGCCTACTTCTTTCTTCCTCCAGTGACATTCATTAAAAACAACTCCACTGAACACTGTAGTGTTTCTCTGGTCTAAAACAAGAAATCAAATTTGGCCAATGCTTTTGCTGCATCCCTTCATGTACTTTTCTTTTTCAAAGTAATGGGCAAATAAAACCAGTTTGAATAAATATGGGAATGCTTAGGAAAAGATGACTATGTGAAATTATCTTTTTTTTTGGTAATTTTTTTTTTAAATGCAGAGATAGGATTTTGTATGGGATTTTTTTCACACAACCAGATTTTATTTGGAGCCACACTGGAGGGATGTTGTCTGCAACATGTAATTATACATTATTTGGGAAGATTGGGCTCTGGTGAAAAATCCAGGGGAGTGTTTTGGATAGAAATCAATAGCTAAAGCACCACTTCAGGTCTGCAGAGCTAAAATGCTTCTATTTTTTGGGCATTTAGCAAAGTGGAAAACACATATGTCAGCAGTAGAAATCTCTGTCAATATCTGTTTTGCTGTTTTGTGGAACTGTGGATAAAGAACTGAGATTTGCAACACCATAGTAGAAAACTACTGAAGATGAGGAGGGAGAGGGCTTGAAATGGAATCAGTGCTCAATTTAGCAAATGCTCTGAAACTTGGCTGCACCACGTCTGCAAACTCGAAGGAAAAGCAGCACCAAAAACACCTTGTCACCAAAATGAGTGAGTTTTCAAACACCTTGGCACCAAGATGAGTGAGTTTTAGTAGCAGGTATTGGTGTCCAGCCTGTCCATGCTCAGAATAAAAGCAGAATAAATCCTGGAGGGGTGGGATGTGTGTGAGACACAGAAATGTGTCTGAGCACCACTGAGTCCGTTGTGGAAGGTTTGAATCCCGTGTCTGCATGAGGGAGAGGACCAGGTAAAAGATGTTTGGACAGGTCTCATGCACCTGGGCACACACAGCTTTTGCAGGTGTGGGAAATCCCAAGGAAATTTAGCTCTGCTAAGGAGTTTAGCTGGAACTCACTTCCTAAATCGGTGTATATGAGGGAAACTTTCCAAAAGGAATGAAGAATGGCTTAATCTCTCCCTATATTTCATCAGAAGTTTAGGACTGAGCCTTGTGAGGCAGAAAATATTCCCAAACCCTGCATATTTCCTGCATGAAAAGAATTTTTTGAAGTTGAAATGGATTTCTTTTCCATTTAAATGAGATTAATGTCAAGAATTATATGACAGTATGAGTTCTGAGTGGCTTTCAAGTAGCTCTTTTGCAAGCATCTCCAGAATGTCAGCTTTACAAAGTTACAGATGAAAAATGAAAATTCTCTCGTAAAATTCCTTGGAATAAAAAAAAAAAATTAAAATCTTTTGGGATAAAAATGCCTAAAATGCACTTCTCTATCAGTTTAAAAAAGCAAAATATGGATGTGGGGTAGTGGAACATTTCTGAATTGCTCAGCATCTGATGCCCAGATGCAACAGGGGTTTATGGAGATATTGATGCTTATCCTTAGACTGGAACAGGAATGGACTTTGGGATTTAGAACCCCAGCTCATCTTTTTGTGGTGTTTCTCTGTACATTCCTTTATTAGCACAGTAGATTTGCTGTGGGATTTGGGCAATAGGTGTGCTGGGTACCTGGGTCCTGAGCTCCTCTAAGCCTGGAACACACCAGTGACCAAATAACTTTTGGAGTTCGAGTCCCTAAACCTGTTATTGGCAGCCCACAAAGTACTGCCCATGCAGGGTGGAAATGCAGATTATCCTGGGGTTGTTACCAGGACTGGAACACTGAGGGCATTCCCAAGCATCCCCAGGAGAAATAAAACTCAGTGTTTAGGAAACACTGAGTTCCTGCTTTGTCTAGTCACTGAATCTCTAAATAAATCTTGATAACGCCCTTTTGAGTGTGTGTGTGTTTTAGAAACATTTTTGAGGTTGGTTTATCATTTATTAATATTCTACCTTCAGCAGAAACTATGACAGATGGAAAGGCAGTTGTAACAGGACTTGCTCTGATTTTTAAATATACTGATGTAGGCTGAAATCTCTATAAGAATTTGGAGACATATTAGAGTTTGATGTAAGAATTTGAAATTAAAAATTATTCATTTCAGCAACATTCAGTTTATAGACCTGGATGGTTTATTACAGTGAGCACCACTGCATTAATTATGCATCACAGAGGAACATCAGTTACTTAGGACAGGTGCTTTTCTAACCAACTGAAATACTGAAAATATTTAAATAAAATTTACTAATCTTTTACTAAAATGCCTTGAAAGAAGTCAGATTTGTTTCTGAAGAAGAAATTAGGCAAGTTAAGTTCTAATTAGTTCAGTGTGCTGAGTAAACACATAAATCTGGATAAAATCTGAGTACAGATTGTGCCTGGAAGCTGATCCCAGGTGCTTTATTAAGCAGCTCCCTGTAAGTATGGGGGAGTCAAAGAGCATAAAAAAAGTCTCATTAAGGCTCTTGATGGATTTGAGCCAACTAAAAGATTTTATCTTTGTCCCCCTATTTTCTAGATTTTTTTCCTATTGGAGAAATGGATTTACTACTTTACTACTTTTCTACTTTGCTACTTATGCCCATGGGAAGTAAAGTCAGCACAGAAAGTGACTGATAGATGGAGTTTAGCAATAATAGTAATTGCTGCTACCATGTCTTTTGTCTGGCTGCTTTGGAAGTTTTAAATTATTCTGTTTGGGAGGCAGAAATGTCAAAGCTCCATTTCTGCCTGCTCCACGTGCTCTGTGTGCTTTTCTCGGTTCAGGTTCTAAGGGACATGGTTTGTAATTTGTTATGGAAGGAGGGATGATCTGCCTCAAACTCTCATAAAACAAGTGCAAACGAAATCACCTTAATTCTGTCATCCTTGACGATTTTGAATATCAATGAACTGGAAAGATCAACACAAATTACCACCAGTCAGTCTGGCACAGCTGTGTAGTGGATTTGGGGGCTCATCCTCAGGGCTACAGTGCCCCAAGATGACAGATCAGGCTGTGACACAAAAATGCCAGGGGGTGTCTGGTTCACTTCACATTCCATAAAAATGCCAGGGGGTGTCTGATTCCTTTCACATTCCACAAAAATGCCAGGGGGTGTCTGATTCCCTTCATATTCCACAAAAATGCCAGTGTGGTACCTGATTCCCTTCTCATTCCATGCCATGAGCCACCCACTGAGCACAGACCACCTCCCCTCCCCATGGCATTGCTGACCCATTTGTAGGCTTGGAGCAAAATTCCTCCTTGAATTCAGGAGCCTTAAAAACCTCACTGGTTCTTCTGGCTCATCAGCATTAGGGGAAAAAAAGATGTTCCTAAATATCTTTATTCTATATAAGCACAAACTGAGTTGCAGCCTTCATATCTCTCGTGTAGACCAGGACATTAAAAAGTGTCATGGAAAGAAACAGTCACTGTAACCATGAATATCTGAAAGATGGATGGCATTAATAATACAGGAGATGCTGTGCAAAAGTGTTGGAGGCTTTTAAAAGCTGGAATGACCTGCACAGCCAGGGCTGAATTTCAAGGTTTCAATTTTTTTTTTTTTCTGGAAGGACTGAACACAGATCTAGCAATGCCAGAGAAAAATAAAGTGTTTTTTTTCCAAGAAAGAACAAGGTGTTTCCCAGCATCTCAGTGTGTTCTATGTTCTCTCCAGATACAGCAAATTTACCATGATTTGAGTATTTAAATGCCTGTGTCTCAGAGCCCAGGCATGGGGAGATGAGTGACATAGGGTTAGGCTCCATTAATGCCTTTTTTTATTAAGAAAATTGGAGCCAAATTACCATATTGAATTTGCCCAGTCTTGGTTGTCTATTGTTTAAAACAAAACAAAAAAAATTGTCTTCTTCCCCCTCCCAAAATTGTTCTAGAAATCCAAATTCAGTCTAAAGGTTACAATTTCTCTTCAGATGGTTTCTGCTGACATTCACAAGATTAGATATTCATTATTCTTGACCCAATGGTTCTGTGTGCCACTTGCAGGAAAGAGTGGGGAATCTTTCAGTGGATGTTGAAGTCCCTCTTTATTAAAAAAGAGGTTAAAACCTGAAGCTGGTTAAGCAAGGAACAGTTTGCATGAAATGCATTAGTCAAAATTCCTGAAGGAGAAGGTTTCAAAGTTTAAATTTGAAAGTTTAAAACCGATTGATGCTTGAGTTTGGTCCCCCAGAGCAGTGTAAATGTAGCCTGTAAATATAACTGAGCCCTGGAAATTGCACAAAAACCCCAAAGCAGTGTATGTTGGAGATTATTAAAGAACAGTAGCAAACATTCAATACATAGAAATTGAGAAAATATAAGGGATCACTGTGAACTTTTTGAAAGGTGAAGCTGTAATCATCACATTCCCTGCATCCAATTTATACTTTTGCCAGGAGCAGCCTGAATGCTGTTGGCTGGCAGTGATTTGATGTTCCTCTGGGAATTTTGCTGGTGGTGATTTTCTTACTAGATTATGATCATATCATGACTGTACTTGTGTGGGAGAAAATTTTTCCGAAGTTTTAGTATTACACAATGTTACTGATTTTGTAGTCATTGTTAATCACTTTAAAGCAGCTTTTTACCAGATTTCAAGTAACACACTAATATTTTCAGCCGCTTTCCCTCCTCTTCATTGTATCTCATCCCTTAATGATCACTCAGTTTCATGAACAGTGACTCATTGCACGTTTCCATGGGTCCATAAATGTATCATGCATACTCTATAACTTGTGAGAAATGAGAATTATAAAGTAGATACGCATTTATTTAGTGTTGAGGTGCATGGGGGATGACTGCTCCCAAAGCATGCACACTAAAAGTTAAAACTAGTGCTCCATTTGTTCTCTAAAAGTTTAGGATTATACAATATGCCCAATACATATTCGTTACTGTACAACTTTACGGAGCAGTGATGAAGACAGTAACATGGCACTCCTTGAGGTGAAGAAGAGCAATTTATTCAAGGAAGTAATGGGTTTAAATAATATACATCGTACAAAACAAATCAGAGAGGATTCATTGGTCAGAGGAGGAACACCTCTTTAGAAAAATGCCCTGTGAAAAACAACACTTAGCAGGTGTTTATCTTTGTTATTGAATTCTCTGAAACCTTTCTCCTGGGAAAGAGTCAGAGCTAAAGCTTCTCTGAAGAAGATTTCTCCTGGGAAAGAATCAGAACTGATAGCAGCCTCAGAAAAATCCTGGCTGGATTTTTCCCAGGCCGCTGACAGTGCCCACACATATTCATGTCCTAGCCCTGCCTAGTCCTGCCTACCCTTGCTTCATATTAAAATGAATCCAAAGTCTTTTTTGTGCTTGTGCCTAACCAATTCAGGGGTCATCAGGGGTCTCTGATGAAGGCTTCCAAACTCTTCATTGCACTTGAACTTTTCAATTTTGTCTCCAGAGCCCTTTGGGCACATTCCAGACCTTGAGATTAGTTCTTGGTTCAGGGTTTTGGATTTATCACTTATCACAGGTGGTATTGCACCCCTCACTCTGTTTGCAAGCTCTGGCTCTGTTTATCACAAACGGGTCTGCGTCTCCTCTTGATTTCTGCGAGCATAGTAAATGTCAGGCATTCCTCATTATCTTAGCTTTTGATGAACTGTTCCTCACTCTTCAGTTCCCTGTCCAATCCTCACCTTTCTTTTGCTCTGTATTCTCTGTGAAATAATTTTATTCATAAAATCGGCCGCTACCTGGAACCCTGGCTGCCATGGGAGTGCCAAATGTCTCCTCCAAGCTGACATCAGGAAATTTGGGAGGTGAGGTTTTGTTACAGGGACAAGGGCAAGCGTTCATGTCCTGGGGTCTGTGGCTGGGGGGGCGGAGCCATGAGACAATGCGAGGTCACATGGCCGAGGTGTTGCCAAGTGACACCATGGAGGTCACATGACCAGGGGTGAGGGGTCATGTGACCCTGGGGGCAGGGCCACTTAACACTGTAGAGGTCACATGGCTGGGGGACTTGCCACGTGACAATATGGAGGTCATGTGACCTGAGGGCAGGGTCAGGTGACACTGGGGCAGGGTCATGTGACACCCATGTTTGCCTTCAGATTCTTTTGTGGACTTCCATGTTCTACTGTTCAAAGCAAGTTGAAGGGATTAAATTCCAGAGCAAGATGTAGGCTAAGGAGAGAGAAATTTAATTGATGCAGGCTAATTGAATTGGAAGAACTTGAAGAAGAAACACCAATTCATATTTGAGCCAGTAAAGTACATGTTCGTGAATAAAAATACTTTCTTATGGAATTCATAAAGGCAGACAAGCCAGAATGCCCAGAGTTGGATACTGAAATAATCCAGTACATGCTATAAAATATGTGTGTATGTGGATGTGATGATGTTTATAGACAGGCAGTGTCCTATACAGAAAATATAAGGGCAGCACAAATGGAAAGTTAAAGAGCTTTTCCAACAGAATGTTATACTTTGGCTGGAAAAACAGTGTTACACAATGCCTTTGTTCAGGTGTCCAGGAAAGTTAAAATCATATGAGATATAAATTAATAACAAGCCCATCTACTAATGAGGGCAACTGTGGAAACACCATTTGGGACAGCAGAACGAGACAAAGCCGGGGTTTGCTCAGGAAGGTGTCCCAGATGGAGCTTTGTTCTCCCCCTGAGCTGCATCTGCTGCAGACACACATCCAGACCAAATGCAGAGAGTTAAACCCCAGCATTTGTCTGGCAGCCTGCACGATCTGGTTGCAAAGACTGATTAGAGATTAAATCCTTCTGACAACTGAACCCCTTAATAACAGAGCTTTCACAAGGTGGAAGGCTCCAGGCAATTGGGCTATGGAGCAATTAGTTTTTTATTGTGAAAAAAAAAAAAACACCCCAAAATGAAAAGCACTGAAAAGCTTCAGTGTATTCATAGCAAGTAATTTGTTTTCCTTTTGCTTATTTGAGAGCTTACCTTGAAGAATTAAGTATTGACTTAAAGACTATGGGATGGAGAAGAACGCAGGTGGGCAGCTAAGAGGGAGTGCAGAGTTTTAACTGGTTTCAAAATGTGATGGAATTCGTTCACTGAGAAAAGTTTTGTCACTTAAGCAATTGCTGGAAGCAGCTCAGAGGTGGATTTTGTCACAGTTGATTCTTAGAAAAAGTTGACATCCACCAAACTCTGATGTGCAGAGCAGAGAGAGAAACTGGAACCAGTCTCTAGAACTGGAAAAGTAGTCTGGGTTCAGATTCATAGCTAGACCCTCTTTTTAGGTTTGAACTAAATGTGGCAGCTCACAACAACTTTTCATTTTTTAAGGATTCCTTGAACTCCTTACTCTTCTTCTGAGAAAGATAGGCACAGGAAGGTGGAAGAAATGGCAGAAAATTGCTTTTCAGTGTGAAAACATCAGCAGTCGTGGAAGTCAATCTATAAAATTATGAGCAAATTCCTGCAACTCTCCAGTCTCAATCATGCTTGTTTGCCAGTGTATTCTTGGTTTATTTTTCCCTGAGGTGTGATTAAGCCTGAGCTAATTAATCCAGAATTATGCCTGCATTACCAAAATAAAGTGATTGTTTAGCATAACAAAGCTGATAATTAGTATAACAGCAGAGATAATGTTGGTATCAGCAGCAGTGGGATGTACAGTCAAATTGGGACTACCTGGAGACACCTCTCTCCAACAAACTTATTTTGATGAGTTCTGTTACCTTGGAGCTCTTCTGGTGGTGACTTAAAAACCCCAAGTTCTTCAGAGTGAAATTTGGCTTGCCCTTGGTTAATTGTTTGCTATTTGCCAAGACACACAGTATAATTTAATAACTAATTTAATAATGAAAATTGCCAGGAGGATCTCATGTAATTAATTATTTACTGGTATAAATATTTTCTGTGCAAATGAGAGATGTAAATTTAGTTCCTCTGACCCACATATCAGGTCAGAGTACTTGAGGGACTGATGTAAACACACTGTCTTAGCAGCTTAAGGATGCCATCATCTTCATCTCCTGCTCCAAGATTCCTGGATCTCACATCCTACAGGGGAAATGAAAACACTTTCATAGTTTCTGTGTCACATCTGAACAGTGATAGAGATTAGGAAGGTTTTCTATGTCTAAGGTGAGTGCAATTCAGCAATAGATTACCAAGGGAATTGTGACTTTCTGGTAGCTAAGGCGCATGAAAGTTAGAGAAACTTGTGAATTCTTTGTTCAGTTCAAATGATCTGGCATTATACACAATTTCAGCATCTGAAACACTGTGTGGTAACACCGTCAGTTGGCCAAAATTTGGGGACTCCATAATGTCCTCAGAATTTCAGACAGGCCTGTTCTTAGGAGTAATTTAATTTTTTTAATTAAAAAATTATTTTTTGCTGCAGTTATTTTCATGTCCTTTAATCCATCTACAGCTCTTAAGTTTAGCAGTGCATAATTATGGAGAAGGGAAATAGAGTTTTTGTAATTCATGGATGTGAAGTTAAACTGGTAAACAAACAGGGATGTGGTAAAGATTGTGAGTTTGGGAAAGGCAGCATGTGGTTGTCAGAGGACAAAACTGAGCCAGCCAATCTGCATCTTAATCTGTAGAGTTTCTCAACTTTCTGCACGATGCTGGATAAATCATTTTAATGCTTTTACACTGTTCCTACTCTCCCTTTTTACCTGTTTGATTACCTGGGACTGTTTCTCTTGTCCCTGCAGTGCTGTGCACAGCACAGCCTTGGCCTGAGGCTGGAATTCCTCAGTCTCACTGGAAATTATATTTACTGCGGTGAGGTTGATCTGCTCTGCAAAGGCACCCCATTAGGATGTACACTGCTTAAATTTAATGCCAACATTAACCATCCTACCTCAAAACAAACCAACCACCAAACAAACAGATAATCCCCAGGGAATCCATCCAATCAGAGAAACTCTCCCTGCAATGGTTTTTGCAAATGTGCACTTGCTGGAGCTGAACTTCTCAGCACGTGGTTTGTTCTTTTATATATTCCTGTAAATAAAAGGGGGTGCTTTCTCTTTAGCTTATATTTAGCTAAAGCACATAAAAATCACTTGTTTCTACTTTGTAAGTGCTGCAAGAATATCGTGCTGATTTTTGCTGCAGCTATTACATTATTGATATTTCCAGGGCAGATTGTGCCACCCAGCAAAATTTACTTACAACACACTCAAACTAACCCAACAGCATCAAACAAAACCTCAAAAATGAGCTGACAACATCAAACAGAAGCTCAGAAATAACCAAAAAAGAAGCAGCTTTATAGTTTCAGTCAATAGCAGAACTGGGTCATTATCCAGCTCTTTCTAGATGGAGGCTGGTGGACTTGACTTTAATATCAGTAAGTGTGGTAGATATGGGAGGAAATATGCTTTATAAAAGACAGGATGGGTGCACAGACTTGCAAACAGTTTCAAAATACAGTATTTAACATTCTGCCTTTCAGTTTGATTACAGAAATTTTTCATTGTAAATGTTACAAAGGTCGCTAAGAAATCACAAATCTGGAGAATTTTTTTTGTTCTTGAGACTTCAACACCTTAAAAGTGAGTTATTGGTCCATTTTTGCCATCTCTCTTGCCATTATCAGTGAAATAGCGGGCTCAGTTGTTCAGGTAATCTATTTTATTTTTTTTTTCAATTGTAAAATTCAAGCAAAAACTGATAAGCACTGTCAGATTTTAAGATGTTGGGCATTTTGCGTTTATTGGCCAGAAAACCATTTGAGAATAGGATAATACAGCCTCTTAAACTGTGCCATGGCTAAACAGACACCAAATGATGTAAAATAAACAACACAAGCAGATGGGGATGTATTACTGTGAAAAAGCCCCATCCTTAGAGCTGCTTAAAAGTTCTTTTTGTCCTGCAAAAAACTTGCTTGCAACAAGGAAAACATCTGATTTCCCAGGAAAGAGAATTTAAAAAAAAATTGTTCATGAGATACCTCATTTTTTATTGGTTTTTATGCAAAAGAGACATAACAATCAGGAAAATTTTGTGAGTTCTGAGATGATTGTGAATACCCCAGGGAACAGAATCCCCATGGCAAAGCAGCAGTGAACCAAATTCTCGTTGTCGATACAGTGAGAAATGAGAAGCAGCAGTGAGTTCTGTGCCAGTGTTCAGTTCAGGAATCTGGAAGCTCTGGCTCACATTTCAGCAGCCAGACTCTGCAGTTAGCATGGTTTGTCTTGCTCAGGCTCTGATTCACAGCTCTGACTCTGCATTTCTGGAGCTGCTGCTTCCCAGTTGTCACATCCTTTAGGATGTGATCCCGCCTGGTGCCACAAACAACACATAAATTAGATTTCCAGGAAATGCATTTAAACATGGAGCACGTTGGCTGCGTGCAGAGGTGAGGTGAAGACAACAACAATCACTCCAAGTTAATTAGTAAAATGATCAGGACATTTTTTTTCCTATTAATTCTCTCAGACTGTGGTGGCAAGGTCAGAACTTTGACCTTTTGTGGGGTCCCCTCTGAGTGCACAGCCCAGCCTGAGTGACAATCACTGCCCAGGAACTTTCATGACAGGCAGGATGGTGAAGAACAGGGAATAAAGAAATGTACTTTTCTAATTTCACTGTGCTTGTTCTCAGAGTTAATCACCTTCCTGAGAGCCAGCAAATGAGACAAAAATATTCTGTGGTGGACTCCTACAGCTCCCCAGGAATGCAGGCAGCTTCTGTGATTTTAATCGTGTCTCTTGGCATGCATAAAATGGAAAGCTCCATCCATGAAAAGTAATTTAAACTGAGTCCTGGATGTTGCAAATGGGATTGTTCAGATACGTGTTTTCATTCCTAAAATAAATTAAAATAATTAAGGTGGTTGTTTTGGGAAAAAAAAAAAAAAGATAAAAGCCAACAACAAAACCCCACCATGATTCTTTCTTGAAGCAGTGGCACGATGTTGTGTGAAGGATCTTTTCAAACTCCTCACCCTTGTTAGCATCAGGGAGATTTTATGATGATTGCTCTGTGGCTTTTTCTGGCTTAGCTGCCATAAACCCTTTCTGCCAACAGAGCAGATGGAAACAAATACATTTAACCTTGCATTAAATGAGTTTGCTCCAGAATAATGCTTCCTCTGGTTAATCCCCTTCACAAGCATCCAAAAAATGTAGTGCATATGAAACATTTCTATATATCAGTAAATCCATAGTCAGGACTGGAGGCTATGAGAGAAAACAGAATATTTTTTCAGCAAACAGGATGTATTTGGGTATTGTGTGGGCTCATTTTCAGTTTAGATTTTTGGCCACATACAGATGTGTCAGGGGCCAAACAGCTCAACAAGGCTGGGTACTCTGTGAGGTTTTAATGGCATTGAGCACATGGACACAGAGATGACAAGTGATGGGGAGAAGGAAATAATCAGAAAATATCCTGGGAAAATAAATATGAAGAACTCACTCCAATCAGATTTGAGTACAGTCCCCAAAATTACATATATTAAGAAAGATCCCAGCTCATTCTCATTTTTATCAATATCTGTATAAATATATTGATATATCGGCAGATTAAATAAAATAAAGGAATGAAAAAAAGATAAACTACAGATGGATTAATAGGTTTTAGTTCAACATCTCACTGACCTGTCCTCACACAAAATAGAGGGATATCCCTGCACTGTGGTTTTTCAATATTCATCAACAAGAACACATACTTTCTTTTAATCAGACTTATTTCTAAATTATAACAATATTAACAGTTACCTACATTTGTTATGTCTTGCTTGTAGAGGGAATAAGGTAAAAAAAAAGTTTCATTTTACTAAAAAGTCATGGAATTGAGTCTGTAATGATTCATCTCATGCTGGCTATCAATCACATCTTCATTTGATGTCATGAAACTGTTTACAGGATTCCATCAAAAATAATCAAGTGTTTGATCAAGTTAAAGATTCGAAAGAAAGAAGAAGTAGGATGTAAGATGTTGATTTAAGGGCAATTGAGATTATATAAACAAAATTGTATCACTTTGGCTACCCTCAGGCTCTGGAAATTTCTGTTGCCTTGCAGAGAAGTGGGAGTTCTGGATGTTTTTCCATCCTAATATTCTGAAATCAGGAGCCTGGAGCAGGACTTTGCATTAAGAAGAGGAAATATTTTATTATGCTTAGGAATGCATATTGAAACGGGAAACTTAACAAAACCAATGCAATCCATACATTATTAAAGAAATTGAGGGAGAAAACCCAAACCAGTCATTTGGTTTGAATTAGATGGAAGAAAATTATTTGGAAACAGATCTGTGGAAGAGAAATGGCTCATGTATAGATGCAAAATGGGAAAGAGAGAGATGTTATATAAGGCTGCAAAAAGTCAGTGATGAGAATCATCTCATTTTTTATTTTATATCAATATTGATAATAAAAAAATGAAGGAATTGTAGTAAATGGAACTTTATTTTTTTTTTTGCTGTAGTAGTTGATGCAGTATCATTCATGAAATTGTGCTGTAACTTGTGTACAGTAGGATGTAGTACAAATTTTACAAAGTGCTAAGTGGCTGTGAGGTACCAGGAGCAGGCAATGTTGGAAAGAAAAGGTCTGAACAGGATGATCAGTTTATTTCCTCCATAAATAGGCTAATGAATTCCTTGTTGGCCTGTAAAAAAAGATGAAACAGGCAAAGAAATGCAAGTCCAGGTTACTTGAAAGGATCATACCATGTAGAAGGAAGAAATTTCAAATAATCCAACTAGTCCAGCATTGTGGGAGAAAGATGAAAGACGTTGGGGCTTCACAAACCAGAGAATAAATGTCCTTTTCTAACACTGAGAGTGTGTTTGCCTGGCAGTGATTGCACTCTCACAAAATCTTGTGATGGCACTGAAATTTGAGAGTCAAGTTTGTTAAATATGTAGTCTGCAAAGTTATTTATTTTGTTTATTTTTTAATCAGTTGCCATAAACACCATCATAGTTTGTGGTGATCTGACATTTTATAAACAGAGTAACTCCTAGAATGACCAGAATTTTCTGATATCATTCCCAACAGAATCTAGATTTTTAAAAAGGAGAAAGCTGAAAATTTTGAACTTTCTTGTGTGAACTTTCCCGAGTGAATGTTAGAGTGGTCAAAACAAGGAGTGATCAAACATCTCCAATCACACTTTGCAGATATTTAAACAATGGTTTATTAGAACCTCAGTGGCTCACAGGATTTCCAACACTTTCTGTGCTGTAATAACATTAAATGGGCTTTGCTTGACTTCACTTAAGTGCTGTGAAGCTAACTAATAAAACAATATACAATATGAGAAGGCAAGTCAGAATTCTGTCCTAGGATTGCAGTCTCTACCCAGCAGTTCTATTAGCAGATCAGGAGAACAAGTACGTTGTGATTAATAACCTGAAAAGAAGCTTCTGGGGATTAGGCACTTCACAAATGATTCCAAACAGCTCCATGCAGCAGGTTTCACACTAATACTGTTTTATCTACAGCTGCAAGAGACATAAACCAGCTTCAGTTCATTGCCTTTTGTGAAATAACCCTGATTTATACTAGCTGAGAATATTCCTTTGCATGGTCAGGACTGTTCCTGCATAATTTCATTGCAGTATGACCAGAAAAAAAAAAAAATAGGCAGACAAGGCTTATCTAGAGCTAGAGATGTGTTAGAGATGTAGCAGTGGAGTAGTGCAATGTGTTTTGGGATGAACTGAGCTGCTCACATCCAGTGTGCAGATGGGGCAGCATTTTGAGGCTGCTCATGTTTAGCAGAGACCCAGCTGCAGGAAATTAGTCCCATAGTTTCTAGAAAACTTCTGTTTCTCATTCTGGCTGCTCATCAGGGCTTGATTTTCCTGAAGGGAAAAGGAAAACATATGTAGAATAGTAAGGAAATGGATCACTTTTTACTTCAGAGCTTTAGAGGCTTGCTCGAATAAAGTGGCAGCACTTTCTTGGCCTTTTTTAGTGTCACTACTCTTTCCAAGATGGACTTCATGCATTAAACTCCTTCAGTCCTAAATCATCCCATGATTATCCATAAAATATATGGTATATATATGGCAGATATAATTCTGTTACACCTCTTTCTTCACTGTTTCATACAACTCCCCAAATCCACTAAAATGTTAATAAAATTAGCAAAAGTGACAAAGCTCTTAAAATATTTGCAGATTTACACCCTTCCTTATTCTTTCCTAAAAATAACATCTGAATGCCTGTTAAATTCACTGGTCTGGGGGACAGTTCCCAGTGTTTTGGCTCTCCCATTCTGCTGCTGCTGCTCCTCACACAATCACAGCAACCATGGCAAAACCTCTGGGAAACTTCCCTTGGTGTTCTCAGGGATGAACAGAAGATCCATATGGGTGACACAGGACTGAAATGCTCTAAAACTGCTCCCCTCAGTTGCTTTGCCAGTGTTCAGGCATTCTTTGGATATTTAGCATCATTTTCTGAGTCCTGCACTGGCCTCTGCAATTCTGTCTCCAGAATAGACAGAACCTACTACTTCATCTTCTTTTTTTTTTTTTTCACTGAAACAGCACTGCCTTAGTCATGGAAAAATGGTCTATAAATGTCACATGGATGTGTTCTCAGTATAAAACATAGTAATATTTTAAGGTGTTAGATTTAACACATTCCAAGACATGAACTGTAGCAGCCAAACTCAATGAATGCAATTGCAGACAAAGTGAAAGCTCAGTCATCTTAAGGCGTTCACCAAGTATTAATGAAATCTTGTAAATGTGGTTAAATCAAAACTAATTGGTTTTAAGAACTCCTTTAGAGACCTGAGATATGTGAGATGCCTCATCTCAGTTTTTCTTTTACCTCACAACTCATATTTGACTCTCTGGTAGAAATTTGAGTTTCCTTCTTTGGGATGGATGATCTTTGCCTGGTCCTTGTGTGTTACATTATGTGGCTCTTTCATAATTATAAAGATTTATCTACTCTCAGAATCCTTCCAAAACAGCTCTTCAGGCAGAGCTCCAGCATAGGTTATACTAAATAGGAAAAAGACATTTTAAATCTCAATTAGGAAGCCTAGCCTGGTAATTATTCCTATTTTGGTAAACTTCCAAATGCAGTAAAATCCTAAGAGTTCAATTAAATACAACCCCTGAATACATTTATTGAAGTAGCTCCATTATAGTAAACACTGAATACTTTTCTTTTTTTGGTTTTTTTTTTTTCTTCTTTTTTTTGTTTTTTTTTTTAAACGCTCCATTAAAGTAACCATGGTTGTTATTTTTCAGGACAGTATCTGTCTTGCTTTATTTCTTATCTGTCAGCCAGACTTCACTCTGAATTACACTGGCCCTTCAGTATGGAAGGCAAAGCTGCTCTAGGGCCATCTGCAAGGGGGATGAGATTTATCTCATTTCAAAACAGGCACTGTAGTGGCACAACAATTACTGGCTGTGTGGAGAAATAAACTGGTTATCTGTGCATTCTGGGCTCTGGCTGCCCCAGTGCCTCAGCTCAGTCACTGCTCTTGCTTTTTCACCTGGATTTCTTCTCCCTGAGGATTCTTGTTCATGTCCTCCCAAAGGTTAATTGGAATCTTTGTGCAGTGAGTGAGATGGACACAAATGCACAAATATGTACAGGGTCAGTTAAAACATAAGAAAACCTATTAAAAACAGAGAGAGGTTGTTACAGCTAAGAGAAACAACGTGCCATTACACCGTGGACTCCTATCAGTCTTTTTCAGACACACAGAAATCACACTCACAGAAAAGGATGGAACAAGAGACAGTGGAGGATGGTTACAAAAGACTTTTGTAGTGTCTTGGACATAGAATCTTGAAGCTCTGATAGGCTTTCAATCCTGGGTCAGGACTGCATTTGTATCCGTAGTGGAATCAGCAGCTTGGGGACAATAGTTTTCCTTTTAAAAAGCAAGAAATAGATTTTAAACTAAATAGACACATCTGCATTTTGACTCTTTGTTTTGTCATTTTCTAAATTATAACATAGGCTTTAAACTGCAAATGAAATTGATTCACTTGGAAAACACTGAAACAGAGATCTCACGGATTTTTTTTTTAAGTTTGATTGCAATTTGACTTAATTATATGAAGAAAAGGAAACAATTCCCTGAAAGTTTAACTTCACTTTTAATTATGCAGTATCTACCTTTGGTACTAAAAAACTTTTAACAAAATGTTCTGAAGCTGTCGCCGAGTGCTGTCACTCCCTGGGCTCAGCATTTATTATGCCTGCAGGCTGGGTACAGAGGAGGAACCTTGACTGAGCTGTGATCATCCTGGCAGATGTGACTCAGATTCTGGCTGCAAGACAATTCCCTGTGCACGGTGGCAGAGGGTGGATGATGTGCAGAGGGCAGAACCATGCACTGTTCCACGTTCAGGGAGTCACAGCTACAAAAACACAGTGTACGCTCTACAGGCTTGTAGGGGATGCTGGAGCAGGAGGAATATTTGCCACATGGCTGGGGGGCAATTCAGAGGGGCCTCGAGGACTGGGAGAGTGAGTACCTTGTGGAAATTAACTGTCTGGGGTTACAATACAGAGTGTGATAAAAGGTATCTATTCTATCATAATCTGTTGAGGGTGGGGACAGTGATCCTTGTCTCCACAGGAGATATTCTGCTAATGGGCCATCCACTGAAACCAGGCAGGGCATTGTTCTTTATCTTTTCACAACCCATCCTTCCTCC
>PYHW01010658.1:850056-860343 GCA_013186435.1 Turdus rufiventris | reverse complement strand
AGCCACATCTGTCACTGCAGGAGGATGCAGCCACCATGGAATGGCACTGCTGCCAACACCCTGCCTGACGGGTGTCAGCTTGGATTCTGACTCTGGCAGGGTTTGGGTTTGTTCTTTATAATTCTGTATTTCTATTTTAATTTCCCTCGTAAAGAACTGTTATTTCTAATTCCCATATCTTTGCCTGAGAGCCCCTTGATTTCAAAATTATAATAATTTGGAGGGAGGGGTTTACATTCTCCATTTCAAAGAGAAGCTCCTGCCTTTCTCAGCAGACACCTGTTCTCCAAACTAGGACATGAACCAAAAATGTTTTACATGTAGGGTGAGGAAGCCTCTGCATCGATACAGCCCTGCTGGAAAACAGGGCAGGGACCTAGAGCAGGCACTGAACCTGAAGAGGGGATTTTGGGAGCTGAGAAGAAACTTGAGCTGTTTGACAGGGAGGGCCAAAGCCATGGAGCCAAACTCTGCTGTGCTGGTTGAACAGCACAGGGGAACAGCCCTGAACTGCAATTTGGGAGGTTCAGAATGGACCTGTTGGGAAAATCTTTTCACTAGGGAGGTGTTGCCATACCAAACCAGAATTTTCTAGAAATGTTGTGGGATCTCCCATCCATGAAGATTTTTAAGCTAAGGATAGACAAAGACACTTCTACTTCCATTTTTTCTGGAGGGCTGGAGCAGATGATCTGCAGGGATCCTTTCTAATCCATATTTTGCTGATCAGTGCATTTCATTCCACTGAAACCTTCCCCAGAGAGCTGCCCAGATTCTGCCAGACTTTTCATTATACTGCCTGCTTATGAGTTTCCTCTACCACCTCAATTTATTCAGACACTGTTTAGTTTACTAATTTTATTTTAATGTCAGTATATTACTTAATTTGCAGAGGACTAATTAACATTAGTGTGTTAATATACAGCCATCCTTCAGAATCCAAAATCTCAGTGCCAACTCTATTTCTATCATAACTGCATTTCAATTATAGCCATCTCTCTTATCACAGATTTAAATGTTCAGATTTTCATGGGTTTATTTAAAGACCCACAGATTTTAAAAGGTTCTAAGAAAATACAGCTTATTTCAATAAGAATTTTTCCAGTAAAAAATATCACTAGGAACATGAAAGGATCTGCCGTAGAAAGAATACCAGGTTCTGCTTTCCAATAACTGTACAAAGTGATTTTTGAAATGTGGCAGTCAAAGTAGGGGTGTGCTACCATTGCTGCAGAATGCTGCAGAACTAGGAAACAGCAAGAATATCACATTATGAACATGCTGGTTTCTTTTAAAGGTGAGAGACTCCCTTTGAGAGGGTTTCTTTATGAAACTCTTGATTGAAATAAGAGCTTGCTAAATTTTGTACCTCTTTGCACTGCAAAACAACAACAAAAGTAGAAAGAACTATATATTGTTTTAGTCTTGTGGGAACTACATCCTTGAAGCAACAGCACCTCTAAAAGTTTTTAAGCCAGCTGCAGTAAAAGCTTTCCAAAGTGGCCAGAGAATGTGTTCCTTTCACTGGTGGCACAAATGAAACAGGGTAAATGCATCAAAATTTCTTCCACCTACTTCAGCTGAAGAAATAAACCACAGCAAACCTATTTTCCCAGGAAGAATTGAAGAGAATCCACTGACTTTCAAGAGCTAAATCAAGTAACAGAGTTCTGTGAGTGTAAAATGACACAAATGGCAAAATAGCTTTTGGTTTGGAACCTGGCAGAGTAAGCTCCCTAAGATGTACAATAAAACAGAACAGTGCTTAGGGGTGTTTAATGAAACCATTGCTGTGATGGAATATTAACCTTTCTAGTGATTTTCAACAGTTTCCCGATGTGACTTTGTGTTGTTCCAGTTTAATTGCTTTTGTCAACTTGAGGAGTTGATTTGAGGAATAGAAGATAAAAGTCGAGGATTTGCCCTGCGCTAAACAAACCATGACTCTGATAACTCAGATTGTTTTATATGCACAGGACAGAATTAATGGTATTTTAGACAGGTCTGGAAAATTACATTTGCTAATGCCTCTGACCCCGTGATGGAAAACCCATCATTGCCATTAAGTTTCAAAGGTCTGGAGCTGGTACTCTAGGAATTCAGAAGTTATATGACCTCTGTTAAAATTAAGTTTTAATGTGCTTAAACAATTAAAGCTCAAATATTATATGTCCATTAATGAACTTCATAAATATTTATAAGGTGCTGTCTAAAGTGTGCAGTCTAAAATGAGTATTGTGAGAATTTTCCTTAATTTGAAAGGATTGTGTTCTAATTTGGGGGCTTTCTATCTGTTCCACACAGCTTTGTATCCTTTTACCAGAGGAAATCAGAGGTATTTTCATGGATGTCAGCAATATTATACTGGTGTGGAAGCAAAAACCCAAATATTTCCCTGTTCACAGGGGTTTTGTTGGCTCTGCTCAGGCTGCACTTTGGCACCTGAAGGGCTGGGCAGGATACAAGGGCACAGGAGATTCCAGCTTGTACTGCCAAGCTGAAATCACTCCTGGTTCATGGCCAGGAGAGTTCTAACATTTTCAGGTGTTTATAGATGCAGTGAAATATTTAAGAGTCGCACAGAGAGATATTTCCACTGCGGTGTGTTTTATATTCAAATGCCAAGAAACCCTTCCACCTAAATCTGTGCCAGGGAAGCCAATGAAATTGTAAATGTCAATGTAAAACTGATACACCTGAGGGAACACATGTGGCACAGGGATTTGAGCTCTGGTTGCAGTTTTAGACCCCTGTTAAAAATCCTTCTTGTAATAATCCCTCCCTGGCTGCAGCTGGGCTGCCACAAATACTTGCATTGGATAATGTGTTTTCTGTCTCCTCTGTCAAACCAGTGAACTCAGGCTACTCATATTATTGGTGGGTATTTATGAGCACTGAGACATTCCTGCTTTTAGGAAGTGGGGGAAGTTGCTGATTAAGATGACTTGAAATAAATATTAATTTAAACAAGTTAGTTTAGCCACTGGCTCATTGCACAAGAAGAAAAGATTTTAAAGTTTGCCCTTGTTACATCTTAATATTTTTATTATCTTAATATTACATCTTAATATTTTTTTTACATTTTCATGGATTCTTTTCTTATCAGTTAATTCCAGCTCTTGGATTACACTAATCTATTGCGACCCTGATGGCCCATCTCAATCCACTGCCTCAAAATATTTGTTCTCCTTTTGATGATACCTGCCTTGGGAAGTTCTTGGTTGGCATCTGAGAGCTGCATTCAACATTCTTTAGGTTCCATTGTTTCTTTAAATACTATTGATATTTGCTGAAAACCTAACATTTTTTTTCCCTTTAAAATCTCTCACTAGAAATAATATATCTTAGTTGCTTTGTCTTGTGTGTTTGAGTTTTTCTCTCCTCAGCTGCCAGCTTGCAATGGGTAGCTAACAGATAAGTTAACAGATTTTTCTCTGTCACAAACTTGCTGCATCACTGCTTCTAAAGGGCAGCCCAGAAGCCTTTAGTGATTGCTTCCCAGATGAAAGTGAAATGCTTTCAGTGAGTGTTTGGGAACATGCAGCAGATGAGCATGAGCAGCCCCCTTTCAGACAGCACTCGTGTTTTTCACAAATTACAACTCCTCTTGTAGGCTGATAACAGATGGAGCTTTCGAGGAAATATTTTTCAGCTTTGACTCTTGTTAGAGTTGCCTGAGTTTAGCCTTTGGAATGGATGAAATGTTAGAGAAGCAGAAAATATTCCCTCACTGGGGAAAGAAGAACATATTTATTGGTATGACAGAGGTTCCATTTATTTTAACTACACAATAGATCAATCAAATTTCATTTGTTAATTTGTTCCTGGTTTAGTTTCCTGGACTATTTGCACATGGAGAGGGGTTCATTTCATGGGTTTTGACACTTATGGCCACTGAGCACTGCAGCATTAACAAAAGTTGCATATGAATTTCACTTACTGTGCTCTAATTAAAGCTCTACAGATGCTGAGGTTTAACTCAGAGCTGACTAATCATATTTAATTTAAATGTCTTAATGGCTTTATTTTTAATAGAACAAGGGTACATTAGCTAATCCAGGTTTTCTTCCTACAGAGAAAGGTGTGTCAAAATTTCTAAGGCTTTGATCCAGAAAAAGCACATTAACTCATAGATTAATCCAGTCATTAATAACTCCACTGGAATCTATGATAATGCTATTTGCTTGAAATGTTGTTTGTATTGAAAGGATCTCACCTTAATTGCACAGTATATTTATTTTTGCAGCAGAAAAGCACCATTTCGGTGGAAATTGATTATTTCCTGAGCCTCTGATTCTTAGGGACTCAACAACATTTCTGCTTTTTGCTTTTGCACCAGGCCTGGCACATTCAAAGAACCCAAACCACTTCCCAGGCTGTGTGGGAATTAATTCCTGAGCAAAGTAGGGCATTACTTCCCCCTCTGGAGATAATGAAATGGCTGAGTGTATTTAAACCATGGTAAATGAGGGCAAATTTTGTCATTCCACCTAAGTGAATTGTCTTCTTTTCCTTTCTTTCCCCAGAATGAAAAAGTATCCGAACTTTAACAAGGGCTCTTTTAATGCATACAATGAACACCAAGCAGTTTCAGGGATAATTATAAGGCAGGAATAATTTTAAAAGCATTTTGAGTTGGGAAATTTTTCATTTCCTCTCTGTTTGGCCAAATCAGCATCTTTGAGGAGTTAAGAAATGTTGAAAAATCATGAAAACTCTGAAGTTTCTTGCTCAAGGCAGTCCTTTTCTTGTCATTCCAGGGACACTGGAATAAATTTTGTGAAAATATTAATGTGTAAAAACACATTTAAAGTTTGATACTGCAACTAACTGTCAAATCATCCTTAGATTCAACAGTTTATCTTCCATGATATCAGCACAGAGCTGCTTTTGACAGAGTAATCATTGGGTAGCTGTCTTTACAAGGTACACACATATTTTTGGCACCTCATTAAGCTGATTTATGATGTATTGCTTCACTGCCCTCTGCATTTTATGGCCAACTTTCAAATTCCTTACCAAAAAATATTTTTAAATGGAGCTCTGATATTTTTTTTCCCTTGCAATCAGCATGAAACAGCAGCAGGAGCAAGTCTAGCCTAAATAATGGTGAGGACTGTTAAACCCTAACTCAGGTCTCCTTTCTGACTGCACTATCCAAAAAGATTTCAATCATTTGGAAACGTTGCACAACTGAAGTTTAGACAGAAAAATAGGAAAAGAATCGCTGTTAAATATATAGAAGAAGGGAAGTTTGAAAACCAATTTGCTTTTATAAGCTCTGAGCCATATCTTTGGCTGCAGACCTCTCAATAATAAGGTAATAAATCCATATGGAAGTGAGCTTGTTACAGCTGTGCTGTCCTGCAGCTCTGCTCACTCCTTGTAATTCCAGCAACTGCTGCTCTCAGTTTCTTCTTCATGAAGACATCTCAGAAATATCCAAACACAAGGAAATATTGATATTTTGAAATATCTTTTTCCTGTGACTTCACAGCTGTCCCTAAACATAGAAGGGGACACAAGTATCATTAATTTCGCTTATCTAACATAAAGTGTTGACTATATTAATGAGATTAATTAGTCATTTAGAGGCTAAACAGATTAATTAGATCGTATCTTTTAATTTTCTGTGTGCTAATGAATATTTTATATGATGATTTTGTTTAAAGTAATATTAACAGCTCTCACACTTTAGGCATTATTTCATTAGTTCAGTTCTCTGTCATGTTATGAAAGGCTTTTAATCAGTTGGTTTCAAAGGCAGCCTTTTCTTCCCTCTCTGCTAAATCATATCCAGGCAGGCTTTTCTTGCAGACACCAAGAATTATTCAGGGGCTCTATCCACAGTTTTGTTTTGATGACTTCACTTTTATTTAGAGAGGCACCTCTGTTCAATTCTGAATTCCTGACTGCAAGGGCCACAGACTCCTGCCCTGTTTTCTCACACGAGCTTTGTTAGATCCTTGTTTTGAAAATGTCTCTCTTCAAAATTCATGCAGCTCTGAATTAAAATTGCATTCAAGCATATCAGGTATTCAGGAATGTATCACTGAGAACATAGTCAAAGGTGTTAACTTCCCAATAAATCAAGAGGAACTGCCTGGAGTTTATGGAATGTGAATAACCTCTGAAATATTTAGATTACCTTCTAGGAAACACAGGAAAACGTGGCTGTGAAGGGAGTATAAAGGCTACTGTTCCATTTTCTCATGGGAGGTAATAAATTCCAGAGCTGCCAGTCCTTTAACACTGAGAGAATTCTAGAGACTTAATCTACAAATTAAAAATTGTATCTCCCCAAGTCAGCCTGTTCCCAGCAATGCACAACACTCATTACCTGAGTCCTTCACTGAGTATTTATTGTGATTACAGCACATTTACAAAACAGCTTAATTACTTGTTTGACAAATATATTAAACATTAAGGGGAATTCTTTAATGTTTAAAGTCTTTAATGCTCTTAAAGGTTTAAATGGGAATTCTGTTCTCCAAATGTCAGCAGATTCTTCCCTGGTCTTGCCCAAAGCCAGGAGTGCTGCTGAAGGTGTTTCATTACTCAGGAGCACCTCCAGCACCTCATTGGCCACAAACAGATCTGATTCCCCTTCACTCCACATAAAAGGAGTGAACTCCCACTGAGACTTGGGCAGAAAATCTCCATTTTTAGTGGTTAGAGTGTGGTTCCTAGCATAGCAAATCTGATACAGAATGAAAATTATTTCATTAGTAGAATATAATTTCCTGTCAGTATTTCATAGGCAGATGGATGAGTTTTTAATTCTCTCAATTTCAAGATTCTTTTAAACTGCAACAGGTGAAAATCTAGTGAGGATGGGGAACTGTTCCACCTTGAAGCTGCTCATGCAGACTCTTCATTGTTCTCTCAAATCAGTACAGGAAAAAATTGCAGTTACCACTACTGGTAGATTCACCTTTCCAAAAGTAAATATATCATATTGCCACATTGTAGTGCTCTTTGCATTAAAATATATTCAAATATATTAACATCAGAATAAAATCATATTAAAAATATATATATTCAAATATATTAACATCAGAATAAAATCATGAATACAGATTTTGCCAAGAACGGGAGAGTCAGGACAGTCCCAGGGGGAAAAAATGATGAGTCCTTGTCACAAGCAAGAAGTCTTGAGGACTGGACAGGACATTCACCTTGTTTCTGCTGCTTCCATCCTGTGTTTTACTCAGTGTCCTTTGTCATAATTTACTTTTACTGTGATGAACACTAATTTTTTTCAGCATTCATGGTTGTGAACACTTAAGGACCTTTTTTTTTCTGTGTATTTTACTCACTGAAATGTGTAAAGGGGCCTTTGCTTTATGAGGCACATTTCTTAAAACACTCCTTGCGGTATGAGAGAAGATCTTCCTCTAATTCCTGTGGAAAAGGGTCTCAACCACATTCCTTGTATTCCAGGGAAGTGCTCTCAGAGGGTTGTAGGTAATCATTGCAGAGAACTTTGACTGCAGGGGTTTGTAAAATTAATTAAGTACTCACTTATTTGGAATGAAATGAAGATGTCCACAATTAAGTTTGCAGCCTACAGGTTGGAGTGCTCTCAGGGCAAGGCAGAGATTTGAGTCTGAGATGCATCTCAAAGATAGAGGGAATATTAAATCAGGTGTGCAGTGGAATAGCTCCAGGAGGAAAAAAAGGAATAGGATGTGCCTAATTCACTCTACTCTTTAACCCACAATTTCTTGATGTCAGAGGGTTTGGGCCAGATGAGGTAGAGGAGAGAACATGAGTGAAATGACACCACTTATCTGTTGCTGAAGCAATTGCAAACAGAGTTTGGAAATGCTGGCAGATCCTCCCTGCATTCTGCATTTATTCTACACCACAGACAGCAAAACTCAGGTTTGCTCGTGGAGCTGCATTTTGTACAAAGCCTGCAGTCAGTAATTTGAGGAGCCATTATTTCTTTTATAGGTGCCATTAATCTGAAAGATTTACCTCAAAGCAGAATGTAATATTGTTTTCAGTCCAGTCTCTGATGGTTGAAGATTTGCCATTACAGAAAGTAGCACAAAGGGAGACAAATAAATGCCAGTTTTGATGACTGCTTCAGGAAAAATGTGAGGACTGACCAAGCCCTGCCTCCTTCCTCATTTCTAGCATTGCACAGGTTGCACGGATATAGAGAGCAAAGAGAATTCTTTGGAAAATAGAAAAGCTGACGGTGATGCTGATTCTGTGTCATGGCAAGGGGAGATTTGAGGGATGCCAGGCTGAAATATTTCTCAGGACCCTTGTGGCATTGACCAAATGGATTCTCCACCAGCCCAGGGGAAGGAAGATCAGGAGATCAGATTTTCTTTCCCTTGAGAGTTATTTTCTTATTCTTTTTCTGTAGTTCGAAGTCCTCTGGGCAGCAATGAACTCTTTCTTACAGCAAAGGGGTTTTATTTCTAATGCTTGCCATCTCCTTATGCAGTTCTACAGATTTCAGGAATTTGTGCCCTGGTGCACTCTTCTAAGTTGGATTTTCTCCTCAGTGGGGAATAGAACCCTTTTCCAAGGGGTTATGTTCAAAGGGAAGACTGGAAATCTGTAGCATTTTAAGAAAAATACCTCAGTCTCCCTCATTCACCACAAAATTATCCACGCAGTCATTAGCTCTCTCAAATGTCATTAGAAAATTCATACATCGCCAATATAACCTGGTGTATGCTGTCCTTGTGATGGATGCTGTGGAGTTCAGCAGTGTCATTAAAGGTGGATGAATCTGGATGGATTGTTCTGTGCTAGCAACAATATCACAAGGCTCAAAGAAACCAATTCCAGCCTGGAATTCGTAATTGTTGAGTGTGTTGCCTCACACCTTTTCCTACCTACAATTACTGGCCACACAGTGAGTAGTGCCCAAGCCAGGTTAGTTTATCTGTCCCAGCAGTTTAAAACATGTCAGAGAATGAGACACTGATCAGATTTAAAACAGTCCCAAAAACCAGAAGCATCCAAGAGCTATTTCAGAAAGCAGAGTTAGAAACATAATTACAAGGCAGGATAATGAACAGCACCTCTTCCATTTCCCTGTGGCCCTTGCTAAGAAATTAAATCAAGTTTGTACTGTATAAGCACGACTGAACTGTTAGAAATGGGGGAAAGAATAAAGTGTATCTTGTAAACAATATATACATAATGAACAGAGAATAAAAAAGAAAGGGATTGTAATGACAAGAAATGAGAAATTTAATGGATTGTATAAGAACCAGCAGTTAGAATTGGTACTGGATAGTTCGAGTCAAGAGTTTATTTGGAATGAATAACTGAAATTTTGGAACTTGTGTGGGAATAGGTTTCTCTGATTTTCAAAGTGTGGTAATGTTGAAGCTTTGTTTCTTGAGCCAGCACCTGCCAGAAGAAGAAGACAAGATGTCTCTATGGATACAGAGGAGATGAAATACAAAACTTGTCAAAATCAAAAGCAATCTTTTCATTGATGCCATCGAGCTCTGCACGAGGCTTTAGCAAAAGGTCCCCTCTAATTTTGGGATTAGTGTCATGTGAAATCTCACCTTTTTGGAAGACACAGGAGAAGTTAAGCCAAGTGTAGCTGGTGAAACAGCAATAAAAGGTTTAGCACAGCTGGGAGAGCAGCAGTGACTCCAGTGCTGAGCTCCACCAACCTTCACGTGCTTTGGTTTTGTTGGGGAGCTGATTTTGTTGGGGGATTGATTCCATAACATTCCATGTTATTCCTTCTGATGTCTAACTGGATAACTGAGTTATAAACATGAGCATGGAAAACAATGACAATTCTTCCGTCTGCTTTTGAAGTTTAGATTCATGGAAAATATTGGTGTTTCTACTAATGCTTACTCCGTTTTCTATTTAAAAAAAGACAAAGCAACAGGCAGATATTTGAGCAAAGAAATGGAGTATAAGTCTTGTGGATATTTTTAAAACATCATATCAGGTCCCAATACCTTCTTTTTCAGCAATCTCAGTGCGTCTCTGTGTTCTGTTTAAGTAAATCAGTTTATTTTCTGAATACAATGATTGTCAGCACTCAGGATCCCTCTGTTTCTGGAGTAAAAGGAGAAACCAGCAATCAGACTGTGGAACTTTCCCAAACATGCCTAGAGTATGAATCTTCAGCAAACAACTTGCTGTTGTATTAAGTGATGCTACAGACACTTGCTGCACAAAATCAGAGGGAAGAGATGTCATGCTTGTAGCAGTTATCTTTTTTTAGCAGACTGGGTCCCTATTTATATTATGGGCTGTAGGAACTCCACAGACTTCAATACTAAA
>PYHW01010658.1:831776-844168 GCA_013186435.1 Turdus rufiventris | reverse complement strand
GAACACAGAGACTCTAAAACAACACAGGTGGTCGGCTCACGCTCCAGAGACACCACTGACCACACATGAAAAAAAAAGTTATGATGTCATTTGAGGGGAAAAGTCTGATCCAAATGTATTTTCATATATTGCACTTTCTTCCCTGCTCTGCTGTACCAGCACATGTGATTCTAAAAATGTTTCTTTATCTGCTGCCCCAAACCTGCATCATTTAGTGCCTTAGCAAAATTCCTCTCCTGGGATCTGTGCCAAATATTTAAACTCATGAATCTAATCTGAAGGATCTGAAAAAAAAAAAAGTCACTTAACACTTGGATTTGTGGAAAAAATATTTAGGTGATAATAATGTAACTTCTATGAGTATAATTTTGCATGCAAAGAGCGATGAGTCAAAAAAGAGGTTTGAAAAATAATGAGACTTTGTCTCAACATATATTATTAATTTTGTAGATATTAACACTTATTTTCAATAATTCATGACCTGTGTTCAGTTTTGTGGGATGTCAGTGTTTTCTAAGAGAATCCCACTCCCTGGCAAGGGAGGGATGAACAGAACAGAAGTTCATGTGTGGAAAATCACCAATTTTTGCAGCATTGCAGATCTGAGCTGCTACTGGGGAAGCCAACGTATGAGGAGCAGAACAAAAACCCATTTGGAGCCTTTAGACAGTTCAGTATGTAATTCTGGTCATATTATAATCTGCCATTCCAGGGCAGATTCTGTAACCCCTACTAGTGAGAAAAGGGGCCTGTGGTGAAGATACAAAAGAATCCAAGATTCTCTGTTAATAAAAATTTCATTATTTTTAAACCAGTGGCATAATTTATGGGTAACTGTGGGACAGGAGGGTGAATTTTAGCATGACTCTCATGCAAGATGGATATGCTTCATCCTACCCATTCATCTTCTTGAACATTGCCTAATTTTACCCCTTTCACATTGATGCTTTCAGGACTAAGGGAAAAATTCTATTCTGGAAAAGCAGAATCAAAGGGAATTAGGTAACTCTTGGGCTTTGCCAGGTTGCAATGAAGGGCTTTTCAAGGACCATCAACATATGAATAGGATTACCTTGGATGCACTGGTGACCAGACATATTTTTAGCCTTTGGCAGAGGAGAATGGAACCTCTGCAAACAGCATGACTGCCACTCAGAACGTGAGAATCACTTCAGAGAACATTACAGAAGGGCAGTTTAAACTTTTGGAGAATGGGACAAGGAGTTGGACAGTCTCATTTATTTAATTTTTTTCCCTTTCTTATTTAAAGATCATAAAATAGCACCTTCCAAATGAGTAACAAAGCTCTGCCTGGTGCCACTGCCCATTTGTGTTGCACTGATTTTGAAATGAAGAGGTTTATCCTCTTTTGGGTCAAGCTGGGGGTCCTGGTGAGAAATCAGAGCTGTGAACTGAGCAACAAGTTATGAGAAGCAGTGATTGCCTAAAATTTAAATCTGAAATGGTGTCCCTGCCACAGGAGGGATTGGCTACTGTTAAAAATCTTCAGAAGGAATTTTAGCTCTCTTTCGGAGTTTTACCTCCTTTTACAGCAACATTTATTCATTCCCACTGATTTATGAACTGTGCTCTGTATGCTTAAAATATCTGGGGTCTGCTAAAATCGGTGACAAAGCAGAATTCTCTAGGCTTGGCTGCATCCTCTATCAAGATATTGTAAATCAGTTTAAAGTACCTCTTGCAAATGCAGTGTCACTCTTAGTGCCGAGTTCATGAGCCTAAGTGGCATAAAACAGTCATGTAAATGTGTGATTGAATAAAATCCATGCATATTTTCAAATGTGTTTCACAAAAGAATTCTTTTTAAGCCTGACTAATGAATGTTGTCAGACTAGCTTAAAACAAGGCAAAAGTGAAATAATAATAATAAAAGAAAAAAAGACAAAATTAGAAAGTATTTTAATCCTCATGGAAATGAAAGTCTTAAAGTATTTTAATTAATTTCTGTTCTTCTGCCTTTATATTCCTGAATGGCATTACACTCAGCCATATCTCCACATATGGACACCTCATAAAGAGATTTATCCCATCAGAAAATCTGAGTAGACCAAGAATAGACAAGATGGGCTCCTCTTTGAGGATGCTGCTCTTCTGCACTGACCTCAAAGGGAGGGTAAATGAACATCTTAAATTACACAACATATGGAATGCAAAATTAAGGTGAAATGAAGACCATATTGATTTCAGATTTTTGGATAAATGTTCAGAGCTGGGGTTTGTTTAAGATCCCAATTTCCAGGAAAGTCCACTGGGCTTAAATGAAAAATTCTTTTCAGAAAGACTCATTTTATACCTGACATCATACATTACTTCTTCTTTATTTCTTCTCTAACCTGCCAATATAGAAATAAAATTTCTGGACCAGCACTATTTCTTTTTATATCAACACCATGTAAGAAAAAAAATCACTGATTTAATTCTTATTCTCTAAGAGCTGTTTGTAATAGGATTTATAAATAGTGATAAATAGAGTGCATGGTAAATTTTCATGTCATATTTATTAGCTTATTAACTGCTGTACAGCCTCCAGTCTGCTACAGTATGGAAATGCAAAAAAACCTCAAAACCAAAAAACAACTGAATAAAGGTTCAAGACTGGTTTTACTCTGGACTTCTGTAACACAGAGATGGAGTAGGTTTGGCAAATATAATTTATAAAGTAGCAGAAATTGCCAGGGGAAGAGACTCCACAGAATTTCCTGTGAAATCCAACTTGTAAAAGGGTCATCACTTGCTGATAAATGTGAGCTTTTTCACAAAGATCTCTAAAATGTGTGTGGGTTAGTGCAGGAGGGGACAAAAAACCTTTTAGCCACTGTCCAAGCACTTTAGGTAGGTTTACTTTTTTACTGGTGCATTTTCAAATGAAAGGTTGGAAACACTGAGGAGAAAAAGCCTACATAAGTTTTCTCCTCCCCCTTCCCTGAGTCCTGTGAATGTGAAATGAAAGCATTCTTCAGTGAATTAAAAAAAAAAAAAATTCCTATTTGAAAAGTCACAGGCCTTTTTAAAAAAATTACCAGCTTCTTAAAAAACCATTTACTGACACAGATCTGAAGGGTCTCAGTAAGGAATTAAGTTGTGAATACAGGCAAGAGGATTTTCTGTGAAAACACCAACAGCCCTGAGCCAAGAGGAGTTGGCAAATATTGAAAATGTGCTCACTGCAACCTGTAGCCTCTAACAGGGCAAGGAAGAGGCATTGCCTCCATTCCCTCCTGCAGCCACACAGGAAACAAATCAGCCAAGGAGCACGGTTTGTTTGTGCTCCTTTTTGTTGCACTGACTGATGCTTTCTATTGCACATCATTAAGCAGAAGGCACCAGAGGTGGATCTCATAAAAAGAAGTAATAGGGATGTATTTTTTTTTCTCTGTGGAAGAAATCCAGATGATTTTGAAAGCCCACGTGTGGTTTCATGACCAAGCAGAGGATGCCATTTATAATTGGCATTAGAGCTCATTAGAGCAGCATTTGCTCTCATCTTCTTTCAGGGATTTGGACCCTAAATCCCAGGGCTTTAGCTAAACCTCTCTGAAAGATTCCCTCTTGTCTCCTGATCCACTCCTGACCTGTCACTTTAACCTCTCTCTGCACTTGTGTGATTTTCCCTTTTGCAGAAGAGATAATGATTGTTGTTGTTTATGCCATTCTCAAACAGCTCTCTGGCCCAACACTCCTGAGTGGTTTTTTTTTGGTGTTTTTTTCTTTCTTTTTTTTTTTTCTTTAATAACTAGATGATCAACAAACTCTGTATAACCCCTTCAGAACTCCTTCCTCTTTTGTTATTGAGCTCATTTTTTTGGTGCAGATACAATGCCAGACACTAACCAAGATGTTTGTATGAGGTTAAATGGAAAATAGGTATTAACCTGTATCTAACACTGAAATATCTCATTTCCTGGTCTGTTTCTTGGCTCCTAAAGGGCTCTCCTTTCAGAACTGAATCTCTAGATCACTCCCCTTTACCACATTTTGATGATGTCATTGTGTCTCAGAACACAGAAACCAAGTTTCATTTGGATGAACCCAACAGGAAGACCAACCTAATCCATAAACTCTATTGATCTTTTAATTTAAAAACTCATCTAATGAGTGGTGTCCTGTTGGAACCCTAGAAACAGAGAGTTTTAGACTTTCTGCACTGCTCAGGAAAGCTTTTAACCTGAGGCATGGAAAAGGCTTCCAAAATTGAATAACAGAACTGAGGTCACTAGCGTGTAGTTGGCATAGAAGTGTGTGATATCACATAGTAGGAAACCTAGAATTTGAAGGTTTAGAATATAATAATGGGTATAAAACAAGGTGAAGGTTTTAGGGAGAAGTTTTCTTTCTTCCTCTCTTTCTTCTTCATAAATCTAGGTAGTATTTTTGTAATTAGATAGAAAATTCTGCATTCTGAGTCACTAGTGATAAGTTGAGTTAAAAATAAAAGTAATTTAAATATCCAAATTAGCCCTTCAAAAACCTTGAAGATGAGATTGCCATTTTTAACTTACTAACTAGAAATATTGTAAAACTCTCTGCAAATAAATATATAATAATAAACATCTAAGTCCAAACACAAAATACCATCTCTCAAGCATGTAACCCCAACTCTAATATAAAACACAATACTCTCCCAGACATTTAGCCCAGCCTAGACAGAATCTGGACCAGCCTCCAGACACAGCCCAGTTTCACAGTCAGACCCCACTCCTGGCAGTCTGTGCTCCCTACAAACATAAATCCATATGTAACACATGCCAGAATATGGAATATTGCTCTGTTTGCAAACCTTCCCCCAGGTTTTGCTCATGAAAAGAAGTCCAGGACAGCAGAATGACAAACACCGAGTTTAAACTGAGGTTTTGCTCTGCTGGGATCCCCTTTATTTACCACAGAACTTATTTCTCTCTTTCCCAGGCTTCACTGATGGAATCACAGCTGAAGCACAACACCTTAGCCCCAAAATTTTCCAGTTTTGCCTTATCCTGAAATGAATAATTTGTGACTTCCTGAGCCATCTCCTTCTTTCCGCCTCAAGAAATGTTTATGTATTCATTTCAGCATCCCATGAAGTTCCCACCTCACTTTTATTTTTTAAGTGATTCCTACATTTAATTGCCCCATTTTGCAGGGATCAGATTTTGTGCAACTCCATCTCTCTGTGGGACGTTATTCTCCTCATCCTCTGACAGCCTTCAGAGGTTCTATCACTTTGCATGACTCAAAATTCTGCTTCTTTTGCAGGGACAGCCTCCCATCTGCTCTGCTGTTGGCACTCCAAGGCAAAATACAGAGCAGGGGCAAGGGGATGTTGAAAAGGGCAGGAAAAGCTGAATATTTCACTGTAATCTCTGTTTATTAAATGTGAGGTCGATTGCTGTGCAAGCAGAGGAGCTGCTCCTATTCCCTGCGTGTATTCCAACTTGGGAAGGAGCTGGTAATTCATAGAGGAATCTCTGTTTTGGTAAAGTCTATATTTTTGTGGAAAACTATTTCTTTTTTTCTTTTTTATTTTCTCCTGAGAGAAAATTGTTTTTACTGCTTGCCCTTGCACAGCAAATAGAAATAGATTTTCAGAAATTGGATCCTTTTAGTGAAGTGATTAATTGAATCTAAACCCTTCATTTTCCAGTTTTCATAGAGCCACTTCAACTTCTTATTTCAACTACTTTTTGAAACAGAGAGGAGTTTTAAAACAAAGCAATTAAATTTACTGAAACTATACATTGATTACATAGAAATAACTTCTGCTTTACATTTTTACATATCTATTAAATAGACACGTAAATTTATTAAAAATTGTGACAAAAGCTCTAAGATTGCTCAGCAGGTGAAAATACTTTCAAAATATGGAGGTATTTTTGTTCATATCTCACAGGTCAAACTTCTGGCTGGGAAAGTTCACCCAGAACTGAAAATCCTGTTGGGAGGTTCTTGGCCCCCACTAAAGGTACGTGGTTTAATTTGGAGACACATAAGTTATTGGGGAGAGAACGCATATCTTTGGGAATTAACACAGAATCTTAATTCTAAAGGCTTTTAATTATGGTTTGAAATAGCACTGAATGCCATCGCTGCCTTTGTTCCAGCAGTGGCAATATGAAATGCAAGTTTTTGAGAGCACATTTTACAATGTTTGCTCTGGCAGTTATTTTAGTGCAGATATGTTGCAGGAAATAACAGTAAATTAAATAATTGGTAGCTTTGCCATATGGCATGAAAAGGTTTGATTCATTCAACAATTTGAGCTAATATTTTCATAATAAATATATATGTAAAGGAGTGTGTATGATATCCAGGTTCTTTAATATTTATGCAATTCTTGTAATGATTCCTAAGGATTCCTGTTTTAGGCTGTGGTGCTTTGGTTAGGAACTGTGATCTTCATTTCAATTTAGACTGTGAAGGCTTTGTGTGCCTTCGAAATCGAAATTTTCTTCAAAGGAAAAACAGATTTTTTTTTTGTCCCTTTCATCTTGTAGCTGTTTGGAAAAAAAAATATTTTGAGTAAAGAAAGCATTCTAAATGTTAAAATATCGATGTAAATAGTGCAAGGTGTTGGTGTAACACAGGTGCCCACTGTGCACAGGACTGGTTTTGATTTTCTGAACTTCAGAAGTATCAGACTGCTGCAGAAGGGGCTTTAAAAAGATCTGAATGACACAATTAAAGTTGTAAAGCATGACACAATAAAAGTTATAGAGCATAATGGCAGCATCCAGTCACAGCTCAGGAGCTGAACTTGAGCTTTTCCCACTCTCATTTCTATCCATTATCAGCTCTACAGAGCTACAATTTTTGAAGAAATACCCGATTTTGGTTCCTTTGTGTTTTTCTGTTTCTTTTTTCAAGGCACTTTACACTTCAGAGTGAATCACACACTTTAAACAACCCCACTGGCTGCTCATACATTTCCTGAGCCTTATTTGCCATCTCTAGATACAAAATAAGTTGCTGTAATAGGTTTATTGTCAAGAAGGAAAACTCTTGAAGCTTTAGCCTTACTTTTCCATCTTTTGACAGGAGTTTCATATTGCTCTGATTCTTTAGAAGGCTGGAAAGGCACAGAAAATTCCAAAGGAGAAGCAACTCTGTGCCACAATTAGGAAATACGGATTTCTCCCTTGCAGGAACTTGTGCTTGGACTTCTTTCCATCCTGAGTCTGAGACAGGGGTCAGGCCTGGCAGTTCTGGGTTAATTTTGGGGCTCAATGATCTTTTCCTAAATGATTTTATGATTCCATGGTTTGGGTCACCATTACTACAACAGGAAGCACACTCCCAATTTTTTGAGATTTGAGTCCTCCAGCACAGAACTTCCCCCTCAAATTATCCCTGGTAAACCAAAGTTACAAATTTCTCTTTCTGCCACGTCTGTGAAGATCTTGCAATTGCAGAAAACTATTTAGTCCTCATTTACTGAAAGGAAAATTCTGAGTAAATATCCAGTGCTCCTGACCTATAAGTACTTGCAGATGAAAATATGTATCTTTTATGCCTATAAAATGATGCATTTGTTCTGCAATATTTGCCAAAGCTTTCCATCACTATATTTAAAGTTCCATCACTATATTTTCACAGTTTAAATCCAGATGAGATCATGCTTCTTTTATCTCTCCATCTAGGTACATTTAAATTTAAATCTTATAAACTCAGATCTTACTGCCCTTCTCAAAAAGTCACTAATTAAAAATTACAGTTGTTGTGTCATAAAACTGCACTAATAGGTGGAAACTTTGCAATATTTCAGAGTCCACTGATGATTCAGTGGTGTGCCCATGAACAGCTTGTCAAACTGCTGTTAAAAACTGCAGCTTTTCATTAAAAATAAATATCTATATCCTCACATCATAACAAACACACCACGTGATATTTTCTTCCTGATATATCCAGATGCTTGCTTCAAAAGCAAGGAAATATAAACCCAAACAAGTTTTCTGGGCCAGGATCTAAAGGATACAGTCCTGAAAGCAGGGATGGGAATTTTCAACCCATATCCATGGATTGGAAGCAGCATTAAAAGAAATCACAAGATTATTGCCTTATTCAAAAGTGGCCTTCTCCACTCCACTGCTAAAACTTTTGTTTACAACTCTAAATCTAAAGAACTCCTAAATATAAAGAATTCCTAAATCTAAAGAACTCTTAAATCTAAGAACTCCTTTTTCCCCTGGCAGAGTCTTTCAACTGCTCTTTACAGTTGCAGAAAATTGCAAATGAGGGCAAGTCACACTCCCTTCAGAAGTAATGAGAAATTGAGGTTATTTTGGGATTATGTTGGTGATGGGAGAAAGCTTTGATATCTTTGTACCACTGTAAATCTAAACTTGTCTCAATTGCAGTGCTTGAGCATGAGGAGGATCCCTCTTATTAATTGTTAATATCAGCATGGAAACATCAGCTGTAATTTATCCCCTTTCTCCACCAACACCTAAACTGCAGCCCAGGAAATATATTTTGATTATCCACAGCAAGAAAATGGGGCTGGGGGAAGGTATTGACTCTTTGAAGGAAGACAAAAAGCAATGTAGATTGAGGAAGAATAAGAAGAAAAGGGGAGAATAAGAAGAAACATGAAAAAAGTGATGCAAAAAAAAGCATAAATAAACTTTTTATTTGGCTCCAAGGATGCATTAATTCAGTTTATTCCACCTGAGTGTAGGAAACTTGGATAGAATGCCAGTTCCCTCAAAAAAGTCCACATTTCACGATTGTTGGGCAAAATGGGGATCCACAATCTTGGAACCACCTAAAAAATAGTTATTTTTTAAAATTATTTTTATAAAGTTAACCTTTCATTTTGGTATATACAAATAATGGGTAGTTTGTGTCCACTATTTAGAAAATACTCAGTATTTTTTACTAGCAGAAAACAGGACATGAGAATATGAATCCTAAGAGTCAAAAATTACAAGACTGGGAGACCAAATGAGAAGACTGAGGATCCTAAAAACAGAAATCCTTTTAAAAATTTTAATACTTAGAAAATAGTCAGATGTGTTAATTTTATTTTTTTTTTTTTGCCTTTTTTGGTTATAGCAAAAATCTAGCAAAACAGATAAAAAATTATCATTTAACTACACTGGGGACCAAAGAAAGATTAATTATTCAAGAAAAACCCTGTATAAAGAGATGTTTGAAGATATTGGGTTTTCTCATGTCTCTCTAAAAGTAGAAATTTTCTTTTATTTGTACTATTCTTTTAAATAAAAAATTCAGTAGGAAATGGGAAAAAAATACCTGAGAATAATTAGGGAAGTCAACCTAATGGGAAATAAAAAGAGCTTTATTCCTTATTTTTCAGTGTGCTTAATTAAATGCCTTCCTGAAGATTTTAAAGGAGTTTTGCTCATCTTTGCAATTTCAGTGCCAGCCCAGTTAAAGAGCCTCTAACTTAACTCTGCTAAGAACCTGCTGCTTTCTCGTAGCCCAGTGCCACTGAGGGTGAGTTAAATATTCCCTCTAGAACAAATTAGAGAAAAGAACATGTCAAGCCTTGCACTAAAAGCCTTGGAAACTTCAGCAGAAAATCTGGTTTGTTTGAGGGCTGAATTGCCCTGTTCATTTGTGTCTGCAGAAATTAAACATTCAGGGAAATACCAGGTTCATCCCTAAACACCACCAACAATTAGCTCGTCATTATTGCCCTTGTGACTCCACATTGATAAATGCACAGAACTAATTTTGGTCAGTGAGGAATTCTGTTGGAATTGCACAATTCCATTTAGTTTGAGTCAATATCCTTCTCAAAACTGTAATTTTTGGCTGGATCCACAACAGGATCCTTCTGTGGGTACTTGCCCAGCAGAAAGACATCATTTTGTCAAAAGTAGTTCTGCAGTTCAATATTTGCACTCAGCAGTATTGGTGTGTGATTCTAAACAGCCTCCTTTCCCCAAACAGCATAAAAACTCATTATTTAACACCAGTTGATTAAATCTGTCTGCAGTTTTAAAAAGTAAAATATGCATGAATTGATTTTGCTCAAGTTTGTTCAATTATCTCGATAAATCAATGCAAAAAAATTGCATAATATGTTTAAATAGTCAAATAAATACTGAATATTTGCCTTTGGCATTCTGAGGGGAAGTTGCCCAGTAACAGAAATCCCTCATTTCTACTCCTGGGAGGAGGCAAAGCTGCCTCATAAAATGAAACCTAAATATTGGTGACATAACCAGTGACCAGCATCCACACTGATGGCACCGAGCTCAGGGGAGATAATCTAAATCAGCTGCCTGTGACTGGATTTCATCATTATCAACAGCTGTTTTCATTTTCCACTTAGATATGGTCAGCAATCTCTGGCTCACCTAGAGAACTCATTTGGATTTGCCAGCTCAGGGAGCTGCTGGTGTCCAAAATGGTAGGATTATTACAGGAATGCTGTGCATTTCCCTGCTAGGCAACATTAATGACAAAGCTGGCTCTGAACGCTGCTTGGTGGGGTAAGCTGGGATTCAATCACCCCTTAATTAATCAGCAGCCTTTACTTTGAGGAACTGCAGCAAAATGTGCAAAATTAGCAGTGACACACTCACACAGACTCAATCAGCTCCTTAGCCTACTCAAGTTGCAGAGCTGCTGATTTTTTAAATATAGATAATATAGAAGGCAAAGAAAATGAGGCTGTCACAGTGCAAAAATAAGCACCAAACCTGTCTTCCAGCAAATAATGAAATTGTGAATGTGTTTTCCAGGCATCCAGAAGTTAATACTCCTCAATGTTTTATCTGTCCTTCATCTTCTTGAGCACTGGTAAAATATATCCTTTATTATATATTGAAAATCATACAAATTAAACCAAGTATTTTCATTTGACAGTAGCCTACATCATGCTAGATGGGCCAGACAGAAATGACTTTGGTATTTAAATAAGCGCATAAATTATGACTTAGTAAGTGCTGAGAAGAATGAATTCCAAGGTTCAAGTTGGGAAACAAAAATTTTGCCACCTCAGTTCCAAACATTTTAATTTGCCTTCAGTGGCATTCATGGAAACTTTTTGTAAACCAGGATGTTTCAGCTCTCCCCTGAGCTGACAAAACATCATCAATGCATCCCAACTGGCCGTGGAATTAAGGGTGCTCCCTCTTCTGCAGTTACTGACCAGGCACTTCAGGCTGCAATTGATGTGAGGAAAAAGGAAAATTCTCCTTTTGCCACAATGCGCCCAGTCTCACAGCATCACAGAATTTAAAGAGGAATTAGGTCCCTGCTGGTGTTTCCTGGGTTAGGAAATCGCTTTTGCAGTTGTTCAGAGCTACAGCTTAGGAACTGGTTTCATTCTCACTGAGCAGAAAATCCTGTTTTTCTCCTCCTGCAAATCCCTGACGTGATCAGTGACTGAGGAACAGAGCAGCAGCAAGATGTGATTCCTGCTGGGAGCCCCCTGGCACGTTGTTCTGGAAGGGCTCAGGTACCACTGCAGTGAGCACAGCCCCCAATTCAGTGTTCCTCCAGGGCTGGGGATGAGATCTGTGCACTCACAGTGTGTGACTCCTGGGACAGAGCAACTAATGGCATTCTTAAAGGGAAGGCAGCCTGAAACTGTATTAATACATTCTCTCACCCTGCTTTACCCTTCCTGGGGCTATTCCCAGTAAATTTGGGTTAGAACAAATTCCTGCTGTGAGCAGCTTCAAAATTCTGGCTGCTTTATTAGACAGAATCCAGGAGAAATGGCTGCTGGTTTCCAAGAATCCAAGTGAAACACAAACAAACAGTCCTTTATTGTCACCAGTACTAAACCATAAGGCCATGTTCAAACTCTGGAGTGTTTGTTTTGCAGCTCACTCCTGTCCAAGACAATTGGCCATTTTATTTTGTTTTCCTCTGCTCATGTGGAGCTTGTTCTTCCCTTTACCACTTCTATTTAATTATCCTGCATCATTATGCTGCCTTTCAAGTCAAGAGCAATTTGAAATGGCTGCAGCAATGGTTGGCAAGCTTCTACTACATTTAGAAGACAAAAAAAAAAAAAAGAGAAAAAAGTAATTACACAACAATTTCATTGAAGTCAATAAGGCCATTCTTGGCATGAAGTGTTACTCAAGATTAAAGATAGCAGATGTCTGCTTTAAGTCCTGTTAAACACTGCACAAGAGTACTAAATATTGTAAAGGTTAAAGACTTGAATTTATCACAAGTTTATTATGGGAGCATGAATACTTTTACAACAGTAACCCCATAACAATATACACAGTTTATTGAGTACCAACAGTGCTGCAAATGTCAATTGGCTCATAAATAATTTATGTCTGTTTCATGTATACATGAATTTAATTGTTTAGACTAAGCAAATTTCCCCAAGATGCTGATTATTAGGGACAGTGGTGGCCTGGATGAAAATATGTCAATTCTTGGTGTAGAAGAGTTGTAAA
>PYHW01010658.1:753179-823382 GCA_013186435.1 Turdus rufiventris | reverse complement strand
TGAGTTCTGTTTTTAAAGTGAGGTTTTTCATGTAAGCTCTCAGAAGTAGAAATGGTTTATTGTTTAATATAACAGCCATGAGGATGTACTCTGTTTACAGGAAAAATCCAATGTTAATTTGAAGAATGATTGAATTAGGGTTTTGCAGCTCTGTTTTTCTTCATTTTTGTAGTTATTTCTATGACTTTGAGCATCTTAGAGTGCCTGGATAAGGCTAAAACATGTCAAAAATGACCAGATCTTCATTTCCATGGGTGCAGTGGCGTTTGTCACTTATGGCTTGCTTGAAGAAAGCAAATTGTTTTGACTGGCTTGGTTTTATTCAGATAAGCCAATTATAAAAGGATTTGTGTGCAAGTCTGATAGTTTTACACAGGAGTGATGCCCTTAAACAAAGTTTTTCATCTGTCTTAAGATGAATTCACTGAGTGGTAGCTCAGGGTGAGCTGAGGGACGTCTTTATTTCTTAGTGCTCTGTTTTAGGTGTCTTCTATGAGCAAAATCTTCTGCATGTTTCAGAAGATTTGGAAGACCACACTTGCCTCTTGGCAGGGAGAGAGGATTTGTGTGTGCTGTTGTGTGTTTAACCCAAGGACTTGTCAACAGCACGTCACTGACGTTGAGAGAGCTAATTGATTAAAAAGGCAAAGTCTTTCAAGGATTGCTTCATCAAACCTCGAGCTCTTCAGTGCATGTGATGTGATTAAAATATAAATGTCGCTTGCAGTAATTGGATATCTTCCCCACAGCACAGTCTCATTAGCAGCCTCCCTTGGGAATAAATGTTTATCTGCAGGCTAATATACAGATATATATTGCACACGTGTGAGTTTACAGCACTAATGCTGCCATCCTTTGTGCGTGTGCCATGCTCAGTTTCGGGTGTAAGTAAATAAAAGCTGTTTCTGTGCGTGTTGTGTTTCTTACAAGTTTGCAGTATTAATATTTTAATCAACTTATGAATATGCATTAAATAATCTGGTGTGCAGAGCTCTTTCAAGTAGCTTTCTTTGTCAGGGGATGTTGTTTTCTGGATATCCTGCATATGTTGCCTTTATAAATGATGCTGTGTATTGTCTTGTTAACACAGACAGAAAATCAATTACCCGAGGAAATTCTACAGTGCTGCACTTCTGCATTGCTCTTCCTCCAGACTGTGTTTGCCTTTTCTCTCTCATGGAGATGGGATCTTTGGAGGATAGATTGAGCTGACAATCGTGACTGTAGGTAGCAAAAGCAAGATGGTATTGAGGAGAAATCACCAGAGACGTTAATTTTCTCATTTTGACTCAAATGCTGTGAATTTACACAAATCAGTTGGATCAAGAATTCAGAGCACCTCTTAAGCCTCGGCTCTCTAGTTGAATGTTTCAAAGTAGGTATTTGGCCACTTCTTGGTGGTTTTGTGTCCTCTGTTCTCCATTTCGTTACCCCATAATTCTGACTTTTTTTGGAACCTGATATTTGGCTTCTGATCCTCACAGTCTTGGACTTAGTTTCTGTGTACTCTAATTTCTCATCAAGAAAACAAAGACAATCCTTCTTTTTCTCATCCTAATCCTTCAGTTAACTGATAAATTCTTTGTCATGAGGTAGCCAAAGACATTGAACATTTTGGGAGCTTTTTCAGTGTTGGTTTCACAAATAGTAATGATAATAGGAAATGAGAATATCAACATGTTTGCGAACATGTTTAAAAATAGGTGCATAGTTGTAAACCGTAATTCACATGTTATTAAAGTGAGGGAAGCATTTGTTTTGTGGTGCAGGCTGAAGTCTGATTCACTGAGTAGGGTTAATGAAGAGTTAAGGGAAAGACCTGCAGCAGAACAGAGCTTTTCTGGTGCTTAGGGTCTGAGAACATCTATCAAAGGTTGTTTATGGAGCACCAGACTTGTTCAGCAGAGTGGTGACACCATGGAAGTGATGGGAGAGCTGGAATGAGATGGAGCTCCTGGAACTCCCTGATACACCATAAAGTAACCTGGATTTTAACTTTGCTGGCCCTGTGTCCTTGACAGGTTACTGTGCAAACAAAAGGCCCTAAATACAATTGCACCCAGTGTCATGTGAGGCACAAACAAAACAACCGTGTGCCTGTCCTGATGTGAATGAACTACCAGGGAGCTCACAGGGAAATCTGGTATTTATTGGGTTTTATGGGCAGCTTTTGGTGGCAGGAGTGGCTGTGATGATCTGATCTCAATCTGGATTCTCCATCCCCCTGTACCACTGCAGGGGAGGGGGGAGAAAAAATTCGACTTTAAGCCTGGAGGGAAGGGTGGGAAAGCTGTTTTAAGGCTTAGATTTTATTTTCTCATTTTCCTGCTTGATTAGACTAGTTTCCCTCAGTCAAGTCTGTTTTGCCTGTGACAGTAACTGCTGTTCTTACCTTGACCCAGGTGCCTTTCACTGCATTTTCTCTCCCCATCCTGCTGAGGAGGAAAGAGATGAAGCAGCATCCACTCAGTGTCATCCTGCTGTTCAGCTACTTGGTGTTTCAGTTAGCTGGAACTTCTGATTCCATTGTTTTTGTATTTTATTTATTGGAATAGGGTAGGATTTCACTGACTCTGATAACAGTTATTCAGGAGAAATTGTACCTACCTGTCATCTTGTGCAGACTCTGTGCAAAATACAGACTGTTGTATCAATACTTTTGATTGTGGGACTGAGTTATTTCATTTGTGTTCCCTAAGTCTGGGGGAAAGAGTCTGGAGTGAAAGGATGGGAAGAGGGAAGGGGATTTAATGGCAGGAATTCTAATTGTCCTGCTAATAGGACAGGATTTACAATTGATCTCCATGGCTAAACTCACAGCTGACTAGATGCTAAAAGAGGATGTTATTGTAAATGCCAAAGCATCTGCTCCACATTTTTTGAGGAGTAAATGGTGACTTTGTGTCTCTTATTGAATCTTGTTGTTGAATCCCATTTACTCACAGGCTTTGGCACTTTGTGTTTATTTGCTTCTAGCCTGATTGAGGATGTTTTATAGTGAGAATGCTACTGATAGGGTTCCTGGGGGGAAAATTTTTCTTTAATAAATTGATTCTTATACTTTGATCTAGGCACAGTAAGATAGGGCACAACTGTGATTCTTTTGGGAAAGAGTTTAATAAAAATTATAGTCTTACTGCTGAGAATGTACTCATACCTGGCACAGTAAATCAAGATCTTTATGGTTTCCCAATCTTTCAGTGACTTTGAAAAGCCAGTACTTGGAAATAGCTGGCAGAATTATTGATGCTAAAAATGAATTAAGGATAATATTTAGTGTGTCTTGTAACTTTTTTGTATAGTAAGGACTGTGCTGGTACTGAACAGGGGATGCCTGAGTGCTGCATCTGTATTGGCAAGGATTAGTGGACAAGGACAGAAAGCTAAAGGCAACACTCATGTCCCTAATTAAAGTATTGGTTGTGATCCACTAATGAGCAGCAGGGACTTAGGCTTGGATGGGTAAGGAAAGCTTCACTCGTTTCTGGTCAGAAGAGCTTCTTTACAGCAGATCCAATTGCATTGTCTGCAAGGATCAGACAAAGTTGTCACCAGTTCTAGCACTTGAACAAAGATTTTCATGACTATATGGATTTTAAAGTACCTTCCATTCACATTTTTCCCTTGCCTTTAAATGTTAAGTTTGTCATCACTGGACCACAAATCATTGATATGTAAAAAACTCTGTGATTGATTGATTGATATGATTCCATAGAAAACTAGATTGGGATTTATTTTTTTTTTAATGAAATTGCTGCAGTCACTGTGTATTGTATTTGTTTGTTTCTCTGCATTACAAAACACTTCTAGTTTTACTACCTGAATTGCTAAACATTTTCCTTGTTAAAATACCACTGAACTGGAATTAAAAATGCATAGGAATGCAGTAAGTAGAAATTGTTTTACTGTAGGGTAGGCAACAGGGTAACAAGTGGTGTTTTCATAGTAAACTGATTGAGATTAATTATGCAGGTGAATTCCAGAGAGTTCAGGGGAGGAGTGAGGAAGATTGTAGGAGAGGTATAGAAAACATCTTTTTTTTTTTTTTCCTGGAAAAGGTAGAAATAATTCAGTTGTTTAATCTGAAGATCTGAGGAGGCAGGACAGAGATTTTCACTCGTGTAATCAGCTCCCTAAAGGTGTATGGAGACAACAAGCTGCTCTTCACATCTTCTGGGAATTAGAAAGGAAGCATTTTTGAATCTGTAGCAAAGGAAACTTAAGGTTGAGTGTGGGGAAATATATTCAAATATTAAGGACTTTGAGCACTCTAATAGAAGGCCTGAGTCCCCACTCATGGAAGTTTTAAAATGCAAGTTACACTGAAGTGTTTTAGGAGCATTTTACATCAAGTTTTGCTTTGCTGTGGCTGGTCCAGTGAGCTGGCACTGAGTGGAGTGAGGTTTGTATTTCCTGAGAGTGCCCCAGGGTGGGGGAAAAGTTTGAAGTGAAATAAGAGATTTTTGACTCATCTTGATGGGTGGGAAAGAAAATCATTTGGAGCATGTTTCAGCAACCACTGAACAGAAGCTGAGGGTCCCTTCTGCCCTGCCAAACTTTGTGCGCTAAATATTCTGCATTAAGCAGATTGTGGGAAAAATGAAACCCTAGATTAGGTGCAGTGTTTTACTCTGCAACCTGGCATTTCAGCCTTTATTATTGGGTGAGTTTTACTTCCTTAGCGTGTCTAATGGAGGTGCAAATGCTGGCTCAGAAGTGTTTGAGCTCTGAAGGGTTTGTGGCTCCATGCCAAGTATTGGGAAGCCCTGCAAAGGCAGAACAGCAGAGGGGAGTGTCACCTGACAGAAAGAATTCTGTTTTCATTAGCTGCAATTGGCCCTGATGGGAGAAGAGATCTAACAGCCTGTCTGTGCTCTCACAGCCCGCAGAGATTAATAACACAATAATAATTGTGTTCATCTCCAGGTGCTTCCCAGGAGTGTAACTATTGCTAATGGACATCAGTGAGTGCTGCAAAATGCAAAAAGTGATCTTCCTGTTCCCCATTAATGGATCTTCTTCTCTAAGTATTATTGCTTTTTAAATCATTACTAATAACGATTAAACTCTAGACATGTAGTTTGCACACAATTGTTTTTGGACTGAGTGATTTTAATATGGTTGGATTTTATTGGGAATATCATTAGGAGGAGGAATGAGGAAGGACAGAGAGAAATGAGAGAGGGAGCTTTTGTCAGAGTGAAGCTCAGCATGGTTGAGAGTTTACCCCAACTTTCATTTTGTGTCCAAGCATAATCAATAGTGTGTGACATGCAGACATAAAAAAAAAATAAAGAAACTTTTCCAGACTCAGCTCCATCAATTTTCTGTGAGGCTGTGTAGCTGTGCAGGGAACTGTGGAGAGTTTGACTGAAAACAGTTTGAGATGTAATCAAAATAAGCATTAAAAACATCAAGAGGAAAATTTTGACTGTCTGCAGTGTGTTTAGGTTCATTATTCAGACTTGTGCTTAGTTAATTTAAGCCTGTAATATGAATTCTGTTTTTCACTTTAGGGTAATGTACAGCTGCCAGCTTTGACACTTCTAATGCCTGCACAACTATTATTTAATTTCCCTCTACTTTCTCCTCCCCAAACACACATTCAAATGGATTTTGTGAAAACCTTGTATCATAAGGTATATTTAATGAAAACAGGACAGAGGCAATAACTGATACCATAAATAATTTCTTTTTGCAAATAAAATGAGAGATAATGCAATGAAAGCGGGAGCCAAAGTTTTCCCTTGGCTGACATTGGTTGTTTCTGTGAAACTACCACTGCTGGTTATTTCAGGTCCATTCCTGGATGGGCTGGGGAGTTGCACCTTGGCACAATGAGCAGCAGCTCTGACCCCCTTGCCTTGTTTCCAAGGGCAGCACTGCTCCAGGTGAGCAGGGATCACAGGGACTCACGGACTCTTTCACGCCAGGAGCAGCTAAATGCCAAAACAAAGTTGGTTTTGTTTCAGAATGGTTTATTTTATATTCTGCTGACCAGAAAGCAAAGCTGCAAGGATCGCTTTCAATATTAGAGTGAGGAAAGTTGTAAAAATTAAAACCAAGTCCTTCCTTTCACTTTGTGCCTTTCCAAATATCTGTGAGGAAGATATCATGGTGAAAATGCTGTATTGAAGCTAGTTAAGTGTTTTAAGGTCTGGAAACCCATTTTATTTCCATGGGATAGAAGTGTTCTAGATTCACTGTGGCAATAATGATCCTCAGTGATACTCACCTTTACTTGCTATAAACAAGGAGAATTCATGGCTGGAAGCTTTTGGAATCTTTCAGGTACACAGGAATAATTTCCTAGCTATGTTAACCTCTTGTTCTTGTTCATGCACGCTCAGATAATCCTTTCCCTTTCCTCTGTGTCACAGGAAGGAAATTTTATAATTAGAGAGAATCCAAATGCCAGGGGCTGAGAAAACAGGGACAGTATAATATAAGTGTAAAGAAAACTAACATTAGGATCTAAAACTCCACTCCAGTTTGTGCTTTCTTTTTCAGCATTGTGAAGAGGTTGTTGGCTTGCTCTTTCATATTAGGAATTCTAAGTATATATCTCATTTGTATGTGCTTTCATAAGCTGCAGGACCCCTGTTGTGAGTCTGTATTGTTTTTAGTCTGAGATCTGAGCTTTTGAGTGAGCCCAGGCTCCACAGCTGTTGCCTCCTCGCTGGGTGCAGTGTTGGCTGCAAGGAGGAGAGCACAGAGTGTGGCCATTCGTCTTTGGAAGAACTTATACCCGAATATAAATCTGTAAAATCAGTGGATATGTGAGGCAAATTTGGGAAACCTATCAGTGGGGCTGGAGGAAAATACTGGAAATTCTCCTTTTTTAGCACTTCAGGGAAATATGACAGCTGTGGTAATGTGTGTGTATTTTAAAACCACATCAGAATTTATTTTTAATCTTTTCTTAATCAAAATGATTTCTTATATATCTGAAGGGCTAATGGAGGCATATGTGCTAATTAAATGTCACACTGCAATTGCTAGCTAATTTAAAGTATTCAGAAATATTTTCCATCAAGTCATGCTGGCTCATCTGAAGCCAAAGCTACCCTCCAGAACCAGTCCTCTATTTTCCAGTGCCATTGAATAAAAACCCCAAAACCATTGCCCATGCCCTTTGACTTTATCAGTCCCCAAAGGCTCTATATGGGGGTTTCAAATTGCAGCAGGTGTATACACTGTATGGCATTGTGCTGGGAAATGAAAAGTTTTTAGCTGTTAAAAAGGGATAATTTATTGATACTGATGTTTCTGTGTCAGTGTGAGTGTACAGTACTTAATTGGTTTCAGTGCACTTAAAAAATGACATTTACAGTAACAAGTTTCCATAAAAGTCTATGAAGAGCCATAAAACATTAGGTCTGTTCTGATGGGATCACTTCTTTTGCATTCAGTACCTATTGTAATATAAATTGAGATATATATTTAAAATTAACTCTTTCCTTTTGATTTCTAGGGACAAGTTAAAGCTGTTGCTGAGTGTTTGTCATCAGTGCACACTTGGCATGTATGGGTACCAGCCCAATAATAAACAAACTGCAGAATTAAGGGTTCCTTTGATACTGGAATGGGTTTCCCTACCTTGCTTTGTAAAACCATGCCAGTAAATGTCAAATCTCTTGACACCCAGTGCTGTCCCTTAGCTACAGGGAACATTTCTTTTTCTATCAAAGCAGAGTTTCTATTATTGAAGTTATATTTTTAATTCATGCCAGCTCCTTCCTCGCTCATCATTTGTAATCGATGGCCATGTATGTTGTCTATGGATTGCTGAGGAGCTGTGGATTTCCCAAATTGCTTTGGATATTAAACGGCTCAGATCTCTTTGCTTGTGCTAACCTCTGAGCTGACACAAAGCTATCTCATCCTGCTGATACACACAGACAGCAGCATTTCAGAGTCTGAATGGCTCCAGCTCCATGGAGAGCAGGATCATGGTGATAAACCACAGGCATTGCTTCTTATCTCCCTCATCATATCCCCTCTCCTACAGTTTTGTTAATTTTACATGCCAGCCACAGAACTTTTCAAGCTTTTCATATTTTGTCTGCTTTTGCAGGAATTTGTAAAATAACCTCCAAGAAGTTATGATATATTTTTCCCATAATATTAGGTGGTAAACAAACCTAGGTTTTCTCATGGCTTGAGAGTAAGTTATTCTCTCCAGGTGCATCAAATAACATGACATGAATGCTCTCCCCCCTGTTAGTGTGCTTCAGAAAGGGTAAATTGAAGTCTTGAATCCAAATGTGAGCCAAGGTGATGCGAACAGTGTTCAGTGCACCCAGCTGATGCAAACTCTGGGCTGTTTCTCCTTTAAATCACTTGTGGGAAGCCCCTGAAGCCAACCCTGAGTTAGGGATTGTGCACATACTCTGTAATTAGGCCAATTATTGCCACCTCCAGCAGCACTGACACTGCTCACAGCCTTGCAGAGTAATTGATTGCACAATTTAACATGGCAGCTACACCAGCCAAGCTTTTACTCCCAGCTTTGAGACCCAGTCTGGGGAATTCTAGAGGAAATATCCATGTAAAACATGACAAATGGAGTTCCAACAGCCCAAGCACAGTTAGCCTGTGAGTTTGGGAGAGGCAGCAGTGTTTGCTCACGCAGAGTTCTGCAAGCAGGGAATAGTGGTCAGAGCCAAATATTTTCCCCACAAGCCCCCAGAGGGGATTTATAAGAGAAGCTCATGAACATTTGCTGTCTTTTTGTTGTTTGCCCCAATGGGGACATGCAGACAGACCATTTGAGGATAAAATCTGCTTATCAACAGATGAAGCTTAGAAAAATGGAGAGTCATTCATCAGGTGTCTGGGATGACATTCTGGGTGTCACAATCACAAATTCCTGTTCATTCTCTCCTGGTGCTTTGCCATCCCATGTGTGTTGTCCTCTCAGTTATTGTCACTTGGCATTTGGGATATGATTTGGCTGCGAAAGAAAAAGGCAAAAACCCCCAATTTCCTCCCTCTTTTGCCAGCCAACCAATGAACCACCCTTCAGCTGATGCTCAGCTAAATTTAAAATTTCAAACCTTGCTGTGTGATTTTTGCAGCTGAGGCCAGGCAGTGATGGGAACAACAAGGTGAGGTGCCAAAGGATATCCTGCTGCTGCTTCTGGGGGGTGAAAACCACCGTGGAAGCTCAGGTCTGAACCTCTGTGAGGATATTTATGCTCTGTTTGATTCCTTCCCTATCAGCGAATGGTTTCATAAATAGATAACCCCGAGTTATTGGTTCATATCATCACAAAACTGCTCTTAGTGTGCTGTTACCTGGCTCTGGCTGGGATGTGGGGCTGGCACAAAATGATCCTCAAGGGCTGCATGCTGTGAAATGGAAATGAAGTTAATGTACCTCGAAGGCCTTGGAAAAGAGCAGCATTTGCACTCAGTGTGCAGCTGAAAGCAGCAGTGCTGCCATGGCCAAAGAACCCCAGGGACTGGGACACCTGTTGTTCCCTGATGTTTTTAATGGAATTTGGGCTCCTCTTTCCCTTGGGCTGCTTTGGAAGTCACAGTCAAAGGCTCTGGAAGTTAATGGAAACCTTTTATGCTTTAAAGACACGCCATCAGGCTGAAGTGTTTGAAATTTTGCTTGCTAAGCTGTTAAAAATGTTTGGTGAATATGTAAAAATTAAGTAAAAGGCCAAAAAGCTAAGACTAAATTTTTCTGTACTAAAACGAAGCTTTCCCCCTGCTGCCAGGGGACACTTCCCTGACTAAGTTTGTACTTTGGGCCATGACACAAAGGGATCAAAACCAATTTTCTTGTCCAAGGACTGCATTCATTTCTCATAACACCTAGTCCTTTAAACAAGCTTTTGCTGGCTTATGAATAGTGATAGACTGTACTTTTGCTTGGGACAAAGGGACATAAATCACCAAGTGTCAGGCAGCTCAGAAACCAGCATGTCCTCATGATTGTTTAATAGAGAGCAAAGGGAATTGCCTTCAAGCCAGTGAAATCTCTTATCCACTCACCCATTGGTGATGCTTCAAAAAAGAAGAGAATTGTTCTCTTATGAGTCTTGGCATAAAAATTTAATTAGCAGTTGAGCTCTTTGGGAAGATTAAAAAAAAAAGTTATTCCTTCTTTTACAGTCTCTTTCCTTTAACTGTTTACTTTCTATTTCTGTCTTGTTCACAGAGACATCTGCTGCCTTCTACAGCTATTTTTTTTCTCCTTCAACAGGGATTTTAAAATTATTTTGCCCAGAAAACTTTTTTGTTAATTTATTTGTGGTTTTGGGGGTTTTTTTTGCATTATTTTGCACTAAATTTGAACACAGTTATGAGAAGATATTCAGAGCACAAGTCAAAGAAATAAATGAAAACCTAATCAAATTTAATATATAATGCACATAAAAGTGCCACTGTTCCATAAAATAATAATAATTACAGTCACTGATGGATTTATTGAAATTACTCATTCTTTATATGAGTCCAGATGAGTATATATTAATCAGAAAATCAGTCCTCATCAGAAATCAGATACTGTTTTTGTTATTTATTACATTTTCATCTCTAGCACATCTTATTTTGCTCTTAAAGGCACTAAATCTTATGACAGTACATATCTGCAGTGTCCTAGGATGTTTCCTGTGAGAACTGAGTTTGATTTTTTTTTAATTCCTCACATTTAAGCAACAAGAATTTTAGCTTTCTTACATCATGAGGGCCCCAAACTTTTAACTCTGTTGGCATTTGTTCATAATGCCAAATGTCCTAACATCAAACTAATTACATTTCTGGTGCAACGTGACAAATTTTCCAAAAGTGCACTGGTGTGTGGATGTGTCATAATCAAGGTGATTTTCACTAGAAATGCTTCAAATATGCTTTAATAACTTTTAATATACTTTAGGACTCTCTCTTAGTTGAAATTTGGAACCAAACCTGCTTTCATTGTCTACGAGTCGACCTTTATTTTTTGAGCTGAAAATTATAAAATGAATTTTTCATATGGGTGATATATTACTGTTCTTCTTTAGAAACGTTTCCTTTTTTCATGTCTTGCACAAGGCATTGTCTTTTAAACTTAATAAAACCTTTGTTTTCATTTGGAAAACACTGAAACAAATTGTTTTGACACTTCTGAAGTTCACCTTGGGAGAGCAGGCTCAGACTGGGTTTGGAGAAGCTGAGTATAACCATAAATATTCCCCTTGCAAAACCAGACTCCTTAAGCTCCCAGAACAATCTTCTTGTCCATGTGGCCAGTATAGGAAACATAAATCCTGTGACAAGTGACATGGCTGTGCTTGACCTTCTTTGAGATTTGGAGAGGAAGAGGAGCTCAGCTGGGCTCTTGAGTGTTGTGTGAGTGAGTCTGAGTGTGCTCAGTAAAGGGGCTCAGAGGAGAATTTGGGCTGGCAGATTCCTTTAAAAGCTCCCTGCTTCCAGCCCCATGCCTTGCTCCTGTTGAGGAAATTGCTGCCCCAGCTTGGTTTTTGAGTTTTGTCTTCCCTGGGGACAGTTGAATATGTGAGTGTGTTTTAATTTCACTCTACAAATTGCTTTGGGCTTTTTCTCTTTACAAAGTCACTTGATGTCTACTGCTGTAAAATCTGGGTTTGGAGAGTTTAAAGCCCTTGGCTTTGGGAGATTTACAGTAAAAAAAAGCTTTGGGCAGTTCCACCTCTGAGTTCTGGCTCTGTGGGTCTGTCAGGTGAGACCAGTCTGCAGAACAGTGATCCCAGCACCCATCCCTGGAGTGCTCATAAACCAGAGCTGGAACGAGCACTGGAAAGCAAAGACCAGAACTTCCCAGCTTGTCTGGCATTAATTCAAAGCCAAGAAAAGTTAAAGAGCTCTGGAGGACTCTGTGGAAAAGGAGTACAGCTTCAATGAAGTGAGACCATTTAGGTGGTCATGAAAGGTTCTGAAAGTTCCTGCTGCAGCCAAAGATCACAATTCCTGCTTTGTTCTGTGCATGACAAAAGACACCCACACAAATTACTTTCTACAGAACTGTGGAACCTCAACATTTTGTTTTGATGCTCTCAATTGCAAAATAATTTAATTACAGAACAATGAGGGGGTTTTTTTTGTGTATTTGTGTTTTTGTGTGTGTTTGGGCAAATTTTTAAATTTGTTTTTCTGTTGGTTTCTTTTGGGTTTGTTTGGTTTTTTGGTGTTTGCTTTTGGTTTTTTTGGTTTTTTTTTGTAAGAGGGCTAATAGACATAATAATGAAATTAAAACTGCTTTGGTAGAATGAGACATTTCTGGTAGACTTAGATTTGTCTTAAGCTTGACAGCCCATCCTGTTTTAGGAGTAAGTCTCGTTTGGAGATACTCTCTAAAGTTCTCTCTCTTTTCTATCAGGAGAAGAAATTTTCTGGGCTGTTTCTTTCTTTTGCTTTGTGATCCTGTAAATGCAGCTGCCATGCTTCGAAGTCTGAATTTTGACATTTTGAAAGACATTCTATATTTTACATTTGTTATATAATTTCTTCAGGGTAAAAGGCTGGATTGCATGATTGTAAATTGATAATAAATGACTGCATGATTTATTTAATCTCACAGTGTTATTTGCACACTTTTCCCACTGAAATTAAAAAAAAAATTCTCCACAGTAGTGTTTATAAAGTTTTATAAAGTTGTAGAACAACTTCAAGGTGTAGACTTTTAAAACCCATTTTCTGAAGGGTGCATTTATAAAGTTTGTATTACTAAGATGCAGTGAGGTAGGATGGCAGTGTAGCAATTTATTAATAAGGATAATTCATGCATGCTGTCATAGTAAAACTTGGGGGAAGTTCTAAATGAGCAGAACTCTTCTGGGAGTTTTTGCTCATCACTTAAAATTGGGAAAAAAAATTGTATCATTCATTGTGTTTTTCAGTTTTACAGAATTTTTGGATCCTTTCCAGCGAGTGATCCAGCCAGAGGAGATCTGGCTGTACAAAAATCCTTTGGTGCAATCAGACAACATCCCTACACGGCTCATGTTTGTAAGTACTGAAGGCCTGGGGTCATTTGGGGCTCTAAACTGAGGAAATGTTCATTTGATAAGCAGTAGGAAATATTTCACAAGTAGAGGATCTTCCTTTTATCCTAAAACCAAATCTTTTCCAAACCAATGCTGTCCAAAATGTAGCAAATTTTGGGAAGTCTTTAAAAAGCAGAGTTAACCAATGACTGAATTTGTGAATGTTGATTTTTCAGTTTAGGACTGAAAGCAGTGTTAGCTGAGAGGGATGAGAGAGAAATGAGTAGAGAAGCTTTTTCAATTAGCTGCTTGGGTGACCTGACAAAACCTTGCCATGCTCTTAGAAGGTTAAGTGCTTAAATTTTGAAATCCAATTTGTTTTAGCCATGTTAGGCACTGAGATACTGAACTCTGAATAATCTTTTTTTTTTTCCCCTAAAGGCAAACCTTTGTTTTAGCTTCTGCCAACACTAAATATATCACAGAGCTGCCCTGCTGTCGCTGCTCTGCTGGCTCTTCCCTGCTCAGCACAAGCAGACTGGATGGCTGAATTTGGTTATCAAACTTCCTAATTTTGGTAACCTTCACTGGCAATTATTAATGATTAATAATCTCTATATATAGAGTGCAGTGAGACAGAACACCTCAGAAATACTGAAATTATGGAATTATGCAGTTCAGGCTGTAAAAGTAGTAGTCCAGTCTTTCCAGCAGCTGCCTCAATGTTTTCTTTTCCTGAGTCTTCAGTGAGGCTGGGGTTTTACTTTTCAAACTTGAATTCAGATTAAATGCAAAACAGCTATAGAATTTCTATTCAGCTTTTTTTTTATAAATGCTTCAGTCATAAAAAAATTTTAATTAAGGAACAGCTGAAAGGTGCCTCCTGCATATGAGGTGACCATTTATATCCCAGCCTTCCTGAGTTTTAAATTTGCCTTTATAAACAAGAAATATTTTGTTTATACTGCATAAAGAAGCAGCTCTATTTTGGACTTTTTCATCCTGGATGGATGAAAATGTATCTGTTTTTCCTGAAATGGAAGACAGCTGGGTAAAAAACCCAAAAAACAAAAATCAAACAACAAACAAACAAAATAACCCCCAAGCCAAACATTAAATTCTTGTGTTGGGAAAGTCTGAGTTTAATTGTGTGATTTTTCCTTGTGCTCAGCATTACTTTCCTACATGGCTTCTCTGATCTGTTTAAAACTGAGGAGTTCAGGAACCAAGAGTAAATCATTGTACAGGGTTTTGCTGCAGTGGTGGAACTATTTCTGAAACCAGTTGGGATAATCATTAGTCCATCCTCTTGTTCCCTAGGCAGTAGGCACTGGGAAGCACAATTCTGGGACATAATTATAATAAATTCCTCTGATCCCATAGCCCAGATTTTGGCAAAGTTTGTGGTGGGTGGAACTTTGAGGCACCTCTGTGTCAGTAACATTTGTATGGCTCCTGTTCTCTTTCTGGCTTGGATTTTAAACAGTGAACAGCTTTTTAAATTAAGAAATATAGGTAATTTCTGTATTCTTTTATTATTCTTTAAAAGAAGAAGAAGAATCTGACTCTAGCATTGATCACAAGATCGAATTTGTTGGCACTACTGTACTCTGATATTCAAATATATCACTGTGGCTTATCAAAAACCAATCTCCAGGACTTTATGAATTGTTGGATTTCTATGAGAGCCTTGAATTCAAGAGAAATGTTGTGAATGCACATCCAAATGAGACAAAGCTGGCTTCTGCATGGGCAGCCAAAGCTGAGAACAGCCTGGTTCTGTCTCCCTGCCCGTGGATATTCCTTGGAAAGTGCAGGTACTGCCAGCTGTCCCCTGGAGGAATAGAATGGTGTGGTAGTCCCTTAACTTCAGCACATCTCTGCCTTGCCAGGATGAAAAATAAATGGCAGAGATTTTGTCCATGTTTCACAAAAGCCTGGCAATGCTGGAATATTTCAGTGCTGGAAAAGGAAACATAGCTGGGATGTGTCTGAGGAGAGAATTGCTCATTAGAATGTTGCCAAATCTGTTTTAGATATGAGCCATAGAGGAACTTCCTTGCGAAATAAATAAAAAGCAGTCTGTCACAAGGCAGAATTTGTGTGTGCATTCTGCTGCAGAATGAAAAGCACCTTCCAGCCAATGCTTTTGTGGAAGGAGCAGCAAAACACCATGAACATGAACAGTTCATCTTCCTCAAAAATTCACATGCTTGTAAAATATGGGGAAACCTGCGGTTTTACAGATGTCTGAAGATGGATGGGGAAGTGGTTTGGAACAAGCTGCCACCTGGATGCTATTCTTTGTTGATAATTTCTGCTGCTCCTGCTTGTTCAAAAGATTTCTGACTCCATTAAACCACCACTATAAGCCTGTCAGCCTTGGCTATATTTCTACATGTTCTTCAGCACTGGAATGCAGATATTTTTCATCTTTTATTTTTGTTGCTTTTCTGTTGTTTTGTTTTGGATTTTTTTTGTTTTGTTTTTCCTGGTGGCAATCCTTATTTTTAAGAATGAAACTAGAAATTCTAGGATTTGTTGTAACCTTTTTTTTTTTTTTTAATTTCATGATCTGCCTCTGAAAGCAGAAATTAAACTGTTGATGAGGACAGAGAGAAGTGAATATTTCTGGAGCAGTTGGCATCCAAACTTGAATCTCACATGTACTTAGGGAGAGATTTTAAGTGGAAGTGACTCCTCTTTTTGCACCAAACTTGGTGCTTGCCTTCCTAAATGTAGAAGAGGGAACAGACTCCACCCTGTGTTTTAATCTTTTTAAAATTTTAATTACTAAAGTATTATTTTAATCATATTTTGCAGATGCAGGTGAGGACAATGTGGTACAGGATACACAGCCAAAATAACAAGTGCAGTGCACTCTCGTGCTGTTTGTTTCCTATTCAGATTGTCCGAAATCATGAAGTGAGGACTGGGATGTGTGGTATGAAAAGAAGATTGAGTTGTGTTTTTTGCCATAATAATCTGTCTGGTCTGGTTTTTGTGTCAGGGGAGTTATTTAAGAAGTAAGGCCCAGTTCATCTTCAGTAAAGAAAGAATAGTCTTGTTTAAGACCTGGCACCCCTTGTGCATTTTACAGCTTAATTTTTGCCTTGTTTAATGAAAAAAAAACAACCCAACAAACCTCCCAAACCTCAACCAGTAATTTTCACTTTTTTTTAAAGAAAATAAAGTGTGTTCACTGAAGCACAGATGCCATTTCAGGTTCCTTGTAGGAGGATTCCTGTCCTCCAGCAGTGACAATTACAGGATAAGGTTTAGTGACTAAACCTGTAAATGCTCAGGTGATTTTTTTCTGGGTTTGAACAAAACAAAGCAGCTCACTCCACATCCGAACACTTGTAAACAAAAGAACCATAAAGACACAGCCTTCCTAATGCAGTCAAGTGTGACAGTTGAAAATAAAACAAAAAGTAAGATAAAGAGCATTTTTAAATGCCAGGAGGTTGGTGCTGCAGTCTGCTGTGTTGAGCAGGGTGGGCTGCCTCCCTCAGCAATGCACACTGAGGAAAAAATGTCCAAAATCTGTATGGATCACTTTATGGACTTTGTGGACATTATAGACTGTTACTTTTTCATTGGAGAAGCTGACATTTTAAATGCAGCTCTGGGCAATTACAAATCAATTATAGCCAAGGGCTATATTGGAATATTAATGTGCTTGTCACCCTGGAGTTGCAAAGACAAATCATCCCACTTTGCATAAGGTCAGGAGTTTGATAAAGATCACTCAGCCTCTCAGTTTAAATGGAGCTGGCTGCAGCTCATTATTAATCAGCTGGACTGAGAAGGAATTGATGCTCTCACCCATGGTGTTTGTTCTCTCTCACAGGCAATTTCGTTCCTCACGCCACTGGCAGTGATTTTTGTGGTGAAAATAATCCGTCGAACAGACAAGACCGAAATTAAAGAGGCTTTCCTAGGTAATGTATGTCATACTTCAAGGTGGAAAAATGTGTGATAGCTCTGAGAGATTGATTCCAAGTGCAGTCCAAGCCTTGAAGAAAGCCTGTGTCCATTAGAGCCCATTACAGCAGCTCTCAGTGCCTTGGGTTTATGTGTTTGTGATGTACAGATCCTGTGCTTTAATTCCTCAGCCCAGCCAGCAAGGACTGGAATTTGATCAGCAAAGACAAGTCCATCTGAGAGACTCTTCAGATGTATATTTTTTCTGTCACACCCAATCTATTATTTACCTCTTATTTTTACTTGCAGCTATTCTGAATTAAGGCTTTGGCTGTGCAACTCAGCTGTTTAGTGCAGGAAATCGCTCCTCTCATTGTTTTCTCTGATCTTCTCCTGGAATTTACTGTTACCCATTGCAAAACCCATGCTCTTGGCTCAGTTTTTCTAATTAGAAGCTGTTGTTTCATCTTAAACTGCCAGTGGAATTAGCTGTGCACGTAATCCTGGACTGTGAGCAGTGGTGGCTGTGCTCTGGGTGAGGTCTAGACAGGTGTGACAGAAAATTGGAGCAGAGGACAATGGAGAGGGTAAGCTTAAACCTGTTCCAGCTAATTCTGGCTGTGCCCATCTCTTGAAATCTTACAGTGTGCTTTATATATATGGTTTGTATATGTATGTGCTTTATATATATATAATCCTTTTCACATAGGTATTGCCAGAAACCAATATTGATTCAAGCACTTTCACTGGCAAGGGATACCTTGAAGCACTAAGAGCTGCAAATGTTTTTGTTGGCTTTATGTTTGGAGTTTGCGTAATTCTGAAATTCTGCTTTACTGGCTAATTCACACTTTAATTTATTGTCCCTTACACAGTAAAATCAAAGCAAAACTCAGCCTTGCCTTAGCTAGATAGGATGTAAATGGCACTGTGTAACTGGAAAAGATTTTTTAGGCATTCCCATAGATTATTCCTTCTCCATTGCTCTCTCACGAGTGTGAAGCGATCCTAGGTTTGTTTTGACTGCTGCCAGTCATTCGTTCTAAGTTCTGAAATGTCTTAGAGTGATACTTCACTGGCAGGTCCATTCAGTGGAAAGAACTCCTCATTCATAAAACACACACAGCCAGTTCTGTTGTGTAAGAAGGAAAGGAGCTCAGGCTCAGTTTCTCCATCACTTATTTTCACCTTTTTGTTCTAAAAAGACACTGTTTATTTTTTTTTCCTGCTGTTTTGCCTTCTGTTGTTATTCCCTCTGTAACATCTAAGAGAAAAGTTGCCAGCTTCCCCAGTATTCCTCTTGCTACCCAGAGCAAGGAAACACCAACCTTGATGTTCTGTTCAGTTTGTGCCATAATTGTGGAACTTCTTGTGGCTTATTTTTGTTCAAGTGCACTGCACACAGACAATATTCAGCATCTGGTGTGTGAAGTTCATTGGGTGTGCTGGGTCTCTGATTTGCTGAGATCTGGCACAGAATGTTCGTAAAGAATATTCAGGAGTACCCCAAAAAGTTGATTTCTTTAAGCATGATGCATGGAGGAGAGAAAAGGTGAAAAAGAGATGAAAATTCTTTGCCCCTCATATAGCCATCAATACAGAGAAGGGATTCAATACACCTGGAGTAAGGAGGAGTTAATTTAGGTGCCCTTAAACCTTCCCCTGGAATGCCTAAATCTCTCACTGACTGCATTATATGACTTTAGATGGCAATATGAATCTGAAAGGAGACAACAGCAATGCAAATAGAAATTATTTTTTTTTACCATCCTGCATTCACACTGTCACTTGATGCTCGGACTGCCACTGTAAGGAATGTGCAGCACTGAAGGCTCAGCTCTGTCAGGTGTGCAAGGAACAATCACGACAAAACCCAGCAAAGTCTGAATTTTACTGCCTGGCTTCAGAAGCAGATACATTTTTTAAGGAGGAGAGTGTAGTGCTGTGGCATTGCTGGTCATCCGCATTTGATTTCATGGAAAACTTCCCCATGCAATTTCTATAAAAAACTGAGATAAAACAATGAAGGGGAAAACCAGAGAATGGGATTGAGTGGTGTCTGTGAACACAGGTGTTGAAAGAGGAGCAGTTTTTTAACAGTATGGGTGTCTCTAGGATTGACTTGTTCTTTCATTTTTGCTGGCAGCTATTGTTATATTCTGAGAAAACCCTTATTTTTGCTTTGATGAAGGTACCACTTTTTTTCAGCTTTAAAAAAATAGATCCTATAACACATTTTTATGATCCGTAATATCCTCAGGCAGAGGTTTTATGGAGACAGGATGAGTGCAGCATCTGCCCAAGGAGAAGATAGCTCATATGGCTGTCATAATCAAAGTTATATTACTGTAAATGTTCTGCTGCAAATCAGACATTTGCCTGATAATTTTTTTTTCTGATGGGAAATAAAATTCATTGGCTCCTGGTTTGCAACAGGGAGCTACAGTGTGGACTGCAAAATTAAATCAGTTTTAATCTAAAATGCGTGTGTGTGCAGGATGCAAGTGTCAGTGAAATCAAGGCAAAGATCTCCACAGGCTTGAGATGAGGTTCTTTGGAAAAATCTAAGGACTTGGCATAGCACAAATGGAGAAGATGATTAAGCCTTACCTAGCATGACAGTTCCTTCTTTTTCTCCAATTTTATTAGAAAAAAAATTTTAATCATGGGAGCAAATGTAAGGGGAAAACACTGAAATATTTAAACAAAACATCCAAATCCTTTTGAAAGAGAAATAAAGTCATCCAGTTGTAGTTTTAGCCAAAAGGCAATTCTTAATCTGAAAGTGAAGTGTTTAATTGCATCACACACACACTTATATACATGTATACACGTGTGTGGATATTTCTATATATCTTGTGTATTGGTCCATACAGGAATTCTGCTTGACATGAAGAGCATGAAAGTTTAATCTGGTGAATTACAGAACTCAAAAATTGCAAACCCACAGTACTTAATTCTCTATTTTTTTCCCTATTTGTTGACTTATGCCTGTGCAAATGGCATGGTAGGAAAACTGGCTTTGTGCAGGGAAATAAGAACAAAGTAAGTCAAGATTACTATGATGCTCTGAGGTCTGTCCTTAGTCTGGCTAACAAGAAAAACAGTAGGCTGGAAAAAAAGATCACAGTTTTCAATCCAGCAAAGGTTCAAGTATGTAAATCAAACGTTGTAATGCTGCAATTTATTGCCTGGTACTTAGGTTGTTATTGTTCTGTTTGTTCATTCTCTTTTGTAGCTGTTTCCTTGGCTCTAGCTCTGAATGGTGTCTGCACAAATACTATTAAATTAATTGTGGGAAGGTAAGTCCTGTCATGTTCTAAACCATGGCTTGAGAGAAGTGGAGACAGATTGGCAGCAACAACAAATCTCAATAAATAGAGAGCTGCTGTTCCAGGGCATCCTTGGCCTGGTGCAGGTGTTGGACAACTTCATTTGGTGACATCCCACTGTGCAGGAATCCCAGCCTCGTGTTCTGCTTTGTTCCAGGGGCTTGGGAGGAGTGCTGGGAGTGAAATCAGTTCATTAAATTGGCAACACAGTCCCAGCATGGGGGAGTGCAGATGTCAGTGCCCCCTGTCTGATTAAACTGCAGTCAGCTGAGTCTCTGTGCAGCACATTTTGTGGGAAGCATGGTCTGTGTGCAGGTGACATCCACGGCAAAATAAACCTGGGAGCTAAGCAGTGATCCCTGGGCAGAACATTTCTTCAGGGAAGTATTTTGAATGAAGGGCTCAGAAAAACCCAGCAAACAAAACTTCCTGGAAAATATGTTTTTCGGTACTTTTTGCCTCTTTATCAAAATTTTGAATAATTTCAGTTGAAAAATACACATTTGACTTGAATTCTTACTCTATTTGCCAGAGTCCCAGTGCTGCTTGTGTTGTTGGGATGTTTTGTAGCACTGAGGAAGCAATATTGGTGTTTGTTTTCTGAGGAGCCCTCCCTGCTGCAGAACTGATGCCCTGACATTAATGGCACTTGGCACTTTCATTTGACAGGTGCTTTTAAATAATTAAGAATCCACCTTCTTCTTTAGACAGGAATAAGCTCATTTCTCCTACACCCCAAGCCAAATATTTTGCTGTCAGCTTGTCTCTGAATCTGTGATCATTCATTTTTCTTCTCCACATGTTTTTTTAGCCCAGGATCAGTATGACACCAGTCAAACCTACAGGCCCAGCTCACAGTAGGGTCAGGAGGAGCTCAGAGCTTTGCTCAGAGACAGCATCAAGGCTGGTACAGGTTTTGGTGGCTGTTTTTAGGGTGTCCTGAGCTGGGTGTTTTGGCAAGACCTGTGAAAATTTGGGAGTCATTACACTTTGTCTAGACTAACCTGCATGTGTGTGATAAGCAGTAAATGTAATAATCACTTTGAGGTTTGTTTGTTACTACAGCTTTCGTATTTTTAATATCCATGGTGTTTTTTGTAGACCGCGTCCCGATTTCTTTTACCGCTGCTTTCCAGATGGAGTCATGAACTCTGAAATGCACTGCACAGGTGATCCAGACCTGGTCTCTGAAGGCAGAAAAAGCTTTCCAAGCATCCACTCTTCCTGTAAGTTCCCTTGAACACAGTGCCTCTTTAGATCAAAGCTGTCCTTCCTGCGGTTTGGGGTTGCTCTTTTTCTTCTGGAACATAAACCTGATTTTTGCTGGAGGAGTCTGGATTTCTGACTGTGAGAAAGTCATAAATTTCTGTCTGGAAATAAAATTGTGAGCCTGTGAGCCTTCCTTGCCTTGGGACCCCCCTGAGATCAGAGAGAGCCATAGCAGAACTGTCAGCAGGTAACAGAACACTGTGATTCTGAGGGGCATCTGTTCCCAGTCTATATATTACTTTGTCTGTATAGTAAATATTTATTTTGTTATGTTCCAGTGGAGTATGAAGGACAGTGCAGTCACTCTTCTTTTGGCTTTGAAGTGGTCCTCCATCTAAATCTCATGGTTTGATCAGATACTCCCAGTTTGTGCTGTACCCTGATGCTTTTTTTGAGAATTCATCTATCTGATTTATTTTTACTAACTTAGATGTTTGTAAAGGTTCCTTTCTCTTTCTTGAGAAGATGATTTCTAGTGTGATTTATGTTGTGTCTGATAAAACTTCTTTTCACCTGCAAATAACTTGATTACTGTAAGCTTTTTGGGGTTTTTTGGCCAGTAATGTTTGCTGCTTTCAGCTGTTCTAAGAACTGCCAACTGAGAACCAGTAAATGGCATCTATGGACTTTTTTTGAAAGTGGTAACTTCAAATTGCCTAACTGTGCAGAAGAACACACTGCAAACAAATTGGGTGATGAGATGAATGAAACTGTGAGCTGAGTTTGCTCTTTCTTTCTTGAGTCACAGAAATAAATGAGTGTTACATGTTTGTGGATGTGTTATCAGCTTTAGTTTCCACAGAAGGAGTCCTGGGGTTTTCCTTTCACCTGGCACTGGTTGTATGAGCACGGAGTTACGGTGCTGCAGCTCACACCAAATTTATTGGAGCAGAATGATGTCCCAGAGTATTTAGATCAAAATTATGAGAGCAGCTTTCTCCATCACTGACATAAGATTCGAGTGTGGCTGAGTTGACTGTATCTCCCACCACAAAGCCTTTTATTTAAATGTGATAAGAATGAAGAGATATATTCAGTAATTTTTATCACTTGGTACGTTAGAGTGAGGCAATTCTGCAGCTGCTTGAACTGCTTAGCTGTTTGAAGCCTGATGTTATAATATCTAAGTCTCAGACAAACCTTAAAAATCCATCCCTATTTTAGTTTCATAATGGAGAAGGAAACCATTTAATTTGACAATCATACAATGCTAGCTCTTCTTCTCTGCAGCAAAATTATTTCGATAACCAAAATTGTCAGTTTTATCAAGAACAGTTTATAGTTGTAATAATGAATTTAGTTTCTTGCTATCCCTTCATTCCCAGTCTTATAAAGAGTAGAAACCAAAAAGGTATTGTGGGAAGCACAGCATTATACTGCTTTCCTACACCTAGGAGGCAATGAGGATGTTTGGGATATAGTAATAAATGTTTGCAAATTGTGCTATCATTTTCCATTTTCTTAGCTCAGTTTTAAAAACTCTCCTTCCCATTTTCTTACTGTGTAGGTTATGAATTTTCCTTCCATAATCTCAGTCTCAAATATTTTCTTAGCACCTTTCTCCCTTCCTTCAGCACAAGATTGTTACAAGGTAAAGTGAAGGAGTTCCACTCCTCAGATTTCTGTCATCCCTTGAATGTGTGTTGTGAAATTCATGAAACAGCACCAAAAAGTGTTTTTGCTTTTTGTTGGTTTTTTTATTTTATTTTTTGTTGTTTCTTTTAGTGCTTGGGGGATTATTTTTTCCATTTTCGTGACTGCAGCAATGGAAGGGGTGAGGATGAGAGCTGACATAAACTGTAGTACCTCTCTTGCTATGATGGTTACAAGTAGCCCACTACAGTTTGGTATTTCCTACTTCACTTGAACCCTGAGGAAAATAAATCACAAGTAAAAGCTGCCAGGCAGCTCATAGAGAAGGGTTAGAAGCTTCAGTCAAGAGCCATTCTCATCTTCAAAACTGCTTTTCTTAAGGCATTTCTAGGGTAGGCTGTCAATCACAAGCTTTGTTATACCAGAATCTAAAACCTCATCCATGCAGGACGAGTCCTTTAACAAGAAAATCTGTGGTGCTGTAAATGGGGAGCTGGGAGAGTGTAAAATGCAGGGATGTGCATCAAGAGTGACAGCACTGGCACTCCCAGATGGCCTGGCCTGACCTTGCCTGCTCCATAAAAATGCTGGGAACAATCTGTTACCACTCTCAGTGCCCTGAAGGAGAGCTCTCCCTCCTTGGAGCACGGATGATTTTCTTGGCTTCCCCTCCCTGGGCCAGGAGTGCTTGTCATACCAAGAAGAAAGATGTGGGAGCACAGACTGTTACATAAAGCCAAAGAGGGACTTGCATGTTCCACTGGATCAAAGAAATCTCTGCATCTTCTGCATTGTTTGGAACCCATTTTGCTTTTTTTCTGCCGATCTTGTGTGAGGGAATGGCTGTAGGGAGCCCAGGCCCCTGTCTGTGTCCAGCAGCTCAGAGTGTTCCTGAATTGCACAAATGTTGCTGCTCTGACACGCAGAATAACTCCTAAATATACATTTGTTTATTCCATATTTAGTATTTCCATGGTTTTAAAATCTGTTGGCAATTTTATGCTAATTTAAAGCTAGAACCTGTGATGGTACCACGCAGCCTCTCTTCCCATACTTCACCAAAACAGTGATGTTTATAAAGATCATAAAAGCAGCATTTTTTCCTGCCTGCATCCTGCCTGTGTGCCTTGTGAGGATTTTTCTTGCAGAGACCCTTTGGGCACCCATCTCTCCAGATGTTTTTCCCTCCTTGCAACGAGATGGAAGCAGCAGCAGCAAGAGAAAGATCAAAAATGAACAACAACCAAGTGGATGGACATACAGACAGAATGGCTGTGGAACAAACAGCACAAATTGTGCAGAAACCAGTGGAAACCTTTTACTGGTGATGATTACCCTGCATAGCAGCTGATGAGAAATGTGATGTATGGATAAAGAGAATTTAACTGAATGCAACACATGCAAGAGGAAAATTAGGGTGAATGAACACAGAACATTTAATTGGACAAGCCACATGCACAACTGAGACCTGAAAAGATCACTGAGTTTGCAGGCATGCATTAACTAATGGGATGGATAGACAGCATTTCATAATTGATTTCTTCCTTTTGACCGTATGTCTGATGTCATTTTGACATTTGTGTCAGGCTGACAAAATCTCTCCACAAAAAAAAATAGGAACTTACGAGTCCTGGAGTGTTATTTCTCTAAAAATCAATGTACATGGGAAATAAATGCTTGTAATTCCAGGTTTGTATCCAGTAGAGCAGTTCCAGGTAGGCCAGATATGCAGTAATTAAAAATGCAAAAGAAATCAGTAAGGTTCATTTAATCAACAGTTCTTTGTTACTTTGAGTGGCTTTATGCATTTGCCAGTTCAAGGAAGATTTCACAATATGCCACTCTTTATACAGGCTACAGCAGGTGAGTGTTTGACTGTCTGTTATTTGTGTGGACAGGGAGATCTGAGTTTATTCTGGTGACAGAATTTAGAATTTGTATTATTACCGTGGGGCCATGAGGGAGAATGTCAGCTTTCTAGATCCTGTGTTAGTCTTAAATTGCAATTAGCTATAGTTTGCTATAATTGGGTGAATATCTTTGTTTGGAGAATATACCTAAATTTTTTCAGGGCACATGTCCAGCTGGGGTTTTTCATGCTTGTAAGCAGAGGACCATATGTCAAGAACATGTTTCATTAAAGTGACAGCAATACTGAGTGTGTTTTCCATATCAGAGCTCACATTTCCAAAAGCATGTAAGGTTCATGAGTCGCAGCTTAAAATTGTTGCAGTGCCCTGGGACCTCTGAAGAGTTTTCAGAGGAGAGTAGAAGAATATGAGCAGTAAATTATCTGTGATGTTGCCACATCACCAGTCAGGTGGCTGGAAGGAGGGGGGAAATAAGGGGGCAAAATCTCTTTTTACTTTGTGTCCTGGTAATGGCACAGATATAAACTGGTTCTACCAAATTTTATCAGTTGGGTTTTGTCCTCATCTTTTTCCAGTTGCTGTCTGAGATGAATTCTGGCTCAAAATATGAGTCAAAATCATCTTTCCAAGCTGGTGATACCAAGTTTTGGATACAGAGCTCCAAATCAAAGGAATAAAAACCTGATCCATTGCATTCTAACTGAATCTCTGACCCAGATTTCACCTGCATAAATGAGAAAAGGGCACCAACAACAAGCAAAAGTGCTGCAAAAATGTGTTTATGTTAAAATAGATAATAAATGAGTCTTGACTTATTGCCAAACCAGGACAACTCCATGGTTACATCCTAAATGTTTATGTTCATGTGTTATCAGAACAATAAATAGCAAATTGGCATCACAGCCTTGCTTCAAATGTTCAGTAAAATGAGCTCCTTAGCTTGAAAGAAAGAATGAAATCGTAGACAGGGAGATGTCCCATTTGCTGCTGTGATTGTAGTAATGGAGTCCTTGGACAAGCAAATGTGGGTAAATAATAGTAACACAGCACAATTTATTTAGAAACACCAAAAATCCTCTGTGAATTTAATGCCAGATTCTTGACCCTGTTTGCTTTCTTAGAGGAAATGATTAATTCTTCATGATATAACTCCCTTCAGGCTCTTATTCTGCTCAAAACATTTGCAGGCAGATTGCTGTTGCCAGTTTTGGCTTCAGCTTTATTTAGTGACTATTTTTAAATGTGTTATTTTCTGAGTTGGCCAGAACTATTGAAGCTGTGTTTTTCAGCTAAGGAATTCGATTAGAGGAAGTTGCATGAAACTGGTTTTGGTACCTTTTTACTGAAGCAAAAATAGGTGAGAGGTTAATTTAACCTCCTTGGAGCTTGTACTGCTGAGTGTTGGTGCTCAGGGGGGATTGAGCCCATGCTGGCCATCAATACCACACAGACATCTTGAAACTGATGTGTCTGCTGTGAAAAAAAATTAATATTCACTTGCTAGTCTGGTTTATATGAATTTATAGTTGGATTCACAGAACTCTGAGGATAGAGGTGCCTCTGGAAATTGTGCAGTTCCGCCACAGCTGAAAGTAGGGTCAGGGTGAGAAGGTTCCAGAGGAAATTTCCAGCTGAGTTTTGATTTAATGTGAAGATTTCACAAGCTGTCTCACAGGTCCGGTGCCTGACCCCTTTTTCAGTGAAAATGCTGTTTATTATATTTAAATACAATTTCCTGTGCTTCAGTTGGTGCCAGTTGTCTCTCCACCTTGTGCCTCCCAGCAGAGTTGGGTTGTTCTTCCCCCAGTCCAGGAATTTGTGTTTCCCAGTGCTGGACTTCAGGAGATTCCTGCTGGCATTGATCCCTGAGAGAAAGATCCCATCAACTGAGTGGAAGCCAAACTCTCTAAAAATTAATCACTTTAACATAGTGGCTGCAGAGATAATTGAACTTACAATTTCATGTTGGATTGGATGGATTTATGGGAATAAAATAAATTAAAAATTAATATAGCCTGTATGAAATTGCTGTATCAGCAGCAAAATAAACACTCATGTAATTTTTATAACTGCAGTTGAGTTACTCAAATTAGTTTGAAAAGTTCACTTTTGGCAAAATTGTGTCCTTTTTTTTTTAAATAAAATCTTTATTGAGTCCTTTATTGCAAGGAAGAAGTGGAGTTTTGAAGAAATGATTTTCTGATAGCATCTCAATTTTGTACTTTCAGAACGAGTGTTAACACAGAGCTGTGCTATGAGCACAGCTTTCATTTCTTGTGTGGGTGTTTTTGGTTTTTTCTTCTTTTTATTATAATGCTGAAAGAGGTTTGTAGAGATTGCTGTTGAATATCACTGAAGAAATCAGAATTCAATCAGAAATCTGAAATGAAGAATGCAATCAGGCTGTGGGGACAATACAGTGACTTGTGTTGTATGTTTTTTTAATTACCTCCTTGATGAATGAAGGTTTTGATATGTTTGGGAAAGTAATGGCCCTTTAGAAGTGAAGAAGAAAATTATTTTCTTTGCCTTTCAAGCTATAGTTTAGACTTACAGACAAAATGGAAATATGTAAAAAGCTGAAGTTAAAGTGAGCTGCAAGTGTGAGTAAATCTCTGATCTTAGCTCCAAGTTTTCAAAGCAGCTGCTGCTGTTTCTTGGTTATTATATCTGCTCATTTTATGCTTTATCTCTGTTATTATATGCTTTCATCTGTGCAGGGAAGGAGCTTAATTACTTTTTAGTTTAATTCTTCCTTTCTTTTTGCCTAACTTTATCTTTTTAGGCAGAATTTGCAAGTTAAGATAAAGGCTTGGTTTCACAGGCTGCAGATTTTGTTGAGATGCTGTAGATTTGTGCTGTATCTCAAGTAAAGATCATTGTTCTTCTGCCTGACCTTTTCAGTTAAAAGGACTCCGAGTCACACCAGAGATCCAAAGATCAATTTCCATCTGTGAACTGTAGTGACAGCTCTTCTCTGGAGTGAAATGGGTCACAAAGCACAGGTTTGATTTGGAAATGGAGGGCTGTGAACCCAGGGGAGGCTGGCACATCACTTTCTGACCATCTTTAAGGAAGAAATCTCACTACAGTACTGGCAAATATTGAGATTCCTTCAAACTGCCATTGCAGCACATGGTGAGGTCTTCCAGCCCATGGTAAGAATAAATCAGAATATTCAGGAGAGTGTTCTGCCTATATTAGAGCTACTTGCAAATAAACCCAAATATTCTGTGTCCGTGAGGATGTGAAACTCACCTTTATAAGCTGGGGTGGGTCTTTTCCACCCTGAAAGAATTAGTTGTGATCAGTCTCCAAATACCTTTTGAGCAGCAAAAGGGATAGACCCGACTCATGCCAGATCATGTTCTTCTAATGCAAATGGCTCTGAGTCAATCTAGAATTATTTCATTGAAATCAGGAGTACCGACTACAATTCTGCTATAAGCAAAAGAAAAATAACTCAATAAAACCCTTGAGACTGAATGATGAAGTTAAAATGCCAGGCAGCTTCCTTTAGAGGTGGCTGACTGATTTATCAAACAGCAGAAATCTCAGTCATAACGTTTTCTGAAAACATTAATTTAGGTCTCTTGAAAGCGAGGGGATATTAAAAGGCTCTTGAGATAAAAGTTATGAGATAAATGCAGGAAATCAAGTGTACTATTTATGTCAGGAAGAAAAAAAAAGCACCTGCACAAGCCTCATTTGGATGTTGCTAATGCTGTCATTTCTACATAGAAAACACCAGCTCTTGCAGGTAATTTTTTCCCCCTTCCTTCTGCAGAAGACTGAACAAATAATGACATCAGTGTTTCCTCAAACAAAACCAAATATTTATGCAAAACTATTTTTAAAACTAATACTGCTTTGTTGAAAATGGCTGATTTGTCTGGAGTTTTTCTCTTGAGACTTTCAGGTTTCCTTTGTTTCAACCTGAGCTAAGACAGTGGATTTAGAATTCTCTCAGTCTGGTTCCTACATTTTAAATAAGCAAGTAGGAACTTTTGGAGAATGATTATGCTGAGGGTTCTAATCATGTTGCAAGGCAATGCAAGTTGGATTTGTGGATGAAATAGGATGAAGTATTAAAAAAAAAAAATCACTCACTCGGGAGGTAGGGGGAAGGAAGAAATCTCTGGATGATTTTATTGAGGGAATTAATTAGAAAGTAGAAATCAGAATGATTGACCTGATGTTTCTGCTATTGTAGCATTTCCACAGACACTTGAGACTAAATATGATTTAGAATAACTGCTGGGTCGTATAGAGTCTTATTTTAAAAGATTTAAATATTACTAAATATTTAAAACATCCAGTGACAGAACACGTGGGAACGATTCCAAGCTGTGCCAGGAGAGGTTCAGACTCAATATTGGAATAATGTCTTTACCAAGAGGGTGGTCAGACACTGGAAGAGGCTTCCAGAGAGCTGGGCAGTGTTTCCCAAGATTAAGAGACATTTGGACACTGCTGTTAATAATTTGCTTTAGCTTTTGGCAGCCTGCAGTGGTCAGGCAGTAGGAATAATAAATGTTGGTCCCTTCCAGCTGAAATATTCTGTTCTGTTCTCCCATGTTCCCTGCTCTGTCTTCATTGCTTGCTTTACATCAGTAAGTTTGTGTGGATGAGCACAGGAAGATCCTGTCTAAACAAATTGAACTACTAGTTGATGTAAATATCAAAAAAGTCAATAGGCGACGTTTAAAAGATGTTTATGCTGTCAGACAATAGGATATGAAATTGCTTTCTGGTGTTGTTCAGTATGGCAAGGAGGCTGGAATCTCAATAAAAATATCAGTGTATGCAGAAAATGCCTCTTGCAGCAGGGGAGGTGATGGGTGGGAGTTAAATATGAGGTGCAGGAGGATAATTTGGATGGGAATATCCATGGACCTGACCTTGATTCTGTGTATTGTTCTATGGTATTCCTGGGAAATGAGCATTTACCTCTAACATTTGCAGTCCTGGTTCACAGACCATTTATTTGGAGGTGTCCCATTCCCCCAGCTGAACTCTGCTTATCTGGGCTGAAATCTCAGGATTATTCCTAAATTAGGTTTCTGTCTAGTCCCCTCCTTGGGTTTGAGAAGAGAGAAATCTGTTGGGTTTTTTGCTTTTCTAACCAGTTATAAATTCTGTGGCAGCAGCCTGGGTGTGAATTGTCCTGTCAGCCAGGTGGAGACTCCACAACAACTCTGAGAACATCCCAGCACCTTTGCTGGTTCATATTTTATTGTCTCTATCTCTTCACAATTTACTGCTCCACTCAGTGTTTGTCACCGTATTTGTCATTGCTGTTGCATTATCCCCCAGGAGGTGCCTCCTCTGATGATATCAAAGCTGATTATATAATTTATGCTCACACTAGACTAGTCTGATGAAGCTCTAATTAAATGAATATAGCATTTTTTGGTGTTTCTTGCTGTGCCACTACAAAGGAAAAAGGTGACTGGGAAATATGATGTCATTAGAATGAAAGGACAGGCAGCTCCTCCTCTCCTTTTCCACTAAATAATGAAAATTAGTCAGTTGCTAGAATGAAAATATTTTTGCATGTTAAAAGACATCCATTTGTTTGAAAAATGAAAGTGATTTATGTGCTTCAGAGTGAAGAAATTATTGAATTTCAATAGAAATGTTTGCTATTCTGTGATAATTTTTATAAAATATTACCTCAGTACTTGTAATTATAGTTGGGTATCTAAATTTGAACTGTTAATTATCTTTAGCTAGCAATTTCATGGAGGATAATCATATTTCCTTCAGTTGAAAATGAACATTTTAAGTAACAAATGAGCTACAAGCCACAGGTTTTTGGCAGTAATTGCTGCTACTCCCCTATTTTCAAGATAAATCTCTTAATTAACAGCTGTATGGCACTCTCTCACTGAAATATTTCATCCTTTTATAAAGGAATCCAGGGAAATATGAAACAGATTTCTTAGATTTGAAAGGGAGAAAAAAAAAAAAAGTCCTGTGGGGTTTATTGGCTTCTTAATTCAAACTCTGAGTGTACTCAGGAATGGTTATTTTTAATGCTTCTGCCTCTTCTGACATAATTACCTGTGAATGCTCAACAACAAGAGCTGCTGGAATTCATGAGGGGCTTGTGAAATGAACTCCTTCATGTTTAGTTTTCCAGCCTTAATAATAAATCAGCTCTTCCGAGCCTGTTTGAGGCTCAGACTATGTGCATACCCCAAAAAGATTTTCCTTTTTTTCTGAAAAAAAAAAAAGAAAAAAAGAAAAAGGTGGGTTTTTAATTTTTTTAATTCAGGAATCCTGGTGGTGTAAACCAGTGGTTCCTCACTGGGATTTATCCCTTGTGGCCAACATGTTCTAGGAATTTGTTTTACACTAAGGATGTAGGGTCACTGCAGAGTTTGGGTTGGAAGGGACTTTAAAAATCATCCAGTTCCACCCCCTGCCATGGGCAGGGACACCTCCCCCTCTCTTATTTAGCACTTTTAAAAATTGTATTTTCTCCCTTTTCTTTGTGTGTTTGAAGGTATTAATCCCAAACTTACTGTGTACTCCAGAACAGAGAGCAACTCCAGTTTTGCTCTCTTCAGATAGCAAACTTTATTTTAGACTGAATTGGGAATGAAGGTGCCCAATTTTCCAGTCCCTGATTTTCTCATGAAAGTTATTTAAAAATCTCTCTCAAGAGAGTTTTTAGCAAGTTTGGAACCCCCTGAATTCAGTGACAGTGCAGTGCAGCCACTTTTTCCTTGGTGTCCTGGTTCACTTTGAAAGTGGAGGTGAAAAAAAGAAAAGCTCAAAGTTATTTGTCTTCCCCGTCCAAACCCTACTTCTCTACATAAAACCCCAGTGAAAAGTTCTTCTCACACACTGTGGATAGATCAGGCTTCATTGCTTTGCATTGCAGGAATAAATAACATTTTCCTGTTCCTGCTGTGAGTCACACCATGAGAAGAGAAGCAGTGATTTTCTATATAAACCCTCCTGCTCAGCCTGGGCATAGTCCTGAGGTTTCCTAGTTCCTTTTTGAAGAGTTTAGAGGGATTATTTGCACTAAAACTGCTATATTCCAGTACACTGCTGACCATGACTTTGACAGAATCCCTGTAAAAACTTTCTATCCATGGAGATCCTCTTCAGCCTGTCTCCTAACACTATTTTACATGTCAATCTGTGTGCTCAGGCCAATCTCCTTCGAGCAAGTTTTAAATGATGTGCACATCCCTGAATGAGTGATGCAAATACTTGGCGAGGTGAATGGAACAATAAAAGGTTGAGGAGGATGTGATTCTTGTCCAGGATGCTGCTGCTGCTGCAATTACAGCAAAGCAGGACAGCAAAGACTAACCCTGATCCACTGGCTGGAACTTGGTATCTCCCAGGAAAAGAAAAAGTTGCTCTTGGCAGGGATTATGTGTTGTTAAATATCTCATAAGTGCCCACATGGCCATAATTTGCATTAGAGCTGAAGAGGCAGTGATCTAAGGCTTGTGCCTAGATACTGTGCTGGAAAAGAGAAATTATTAAAGGTAATTCCAGGGTCTGGGTTGGTTTAATCTTCTCTTTACTGTGTTCTCAGAGAAGGGAGATTTTTTTCAAGGTTTTTACCCACAGAAATGGAAAAGTAGGCTGTGGAACAGGTTTGCTTTAGGACTTTTTGTAAAAGGTCTCATGAACTGAACAAATCAAAACTTAATTCTCATCTTGTGGTGGCAGTGAGATGCAGCCTGAGGCCACCTTAGGAATTTCAGGTGAGATGAGGTATCTGGAAAGGTACATAAAAAAACATGTCACCAAAAAACCCCAAGAAAGTTCATCAGAATTCACTGTGACAGTGATGCAAAAACAATCTCATGATTAATGCTCTTGCTTTTCAGATAATATAAATCTATTTTTGTTCTAATATGTCTCTGTCTCCAGCACTTCTTTTTTATTTCCCAAGTTCCTGCATACATTTGTTTTTTGTGATGTGCTTTTCATGTTGCTTCTGCTGAGCTGTCTTTCCCTGTGAAAAGAAATTAATAAAGCCAAACCAAAGGGAATGTGATTGACTGTCCCACTTGGAAAAAAAAAAATTTAAAATATTTTGTGATAATAAGCTCATGACATTCTTTGGGAATTGTACTTCTATAAAATGCTCTTTGAATAGAATTTCAGCATTAAAATTGATGCACTCATTTGGTATCATACTTATTCCTTCAAGAAAGAGAAATGTTTCAGTCTTTGAAGAGTGTGAAACTGAAAACATTCAGCAGTAGCCCTAGCTGCTGGAATTCCTCAGCAGGAATTGCTGCTGAGCAATTCCAGTGATGAATAGTCTGTGTTTGCATTTGGGAAATGTGCAGTAATCGCTGCAAAAATAAAGCATTGCAGACAAAGAGATAGATGATTTTATCTGATCCTTACACAGGCCATTCAGATTTTTTTTGTAATTTGATGTCACTTAAGGAATTTGAGGGGTTTTCTTTAGTTCAAAAACTGCTTAATGTAAAAAAGTCATTTATTGTGTGCTTAGCAAAGCATCCATTAAACCTTGAGAGGCTGAAAATCCTCCTGGGGTAGTTTAAATTTCAGAAAACCACTCACAAAAGCAATTACATTTTTAAATGAATAATTTATCTGGGGTGCTTTAGATCAGATTCTTGTTTACAGTTTCTCACCCTATGCATTTCAGCTTGGTAATTGGTTTGGTGTGCACAGAAAGGGTTTTCAGCTCCCCTAAATCCCTGTCTGGAGGGAATCAGGTGTCAGGATGGGATCTGAGGTGTTTCTAGGTGTTCTCATCCTCCTTATTCCTTCTGAACCCATTTTTAAAAAAGAACATCATAGAAACAAACTGAACAATTGAGTCCAATTTTTTTTTTTTTTTTTTTTACTGCAATAATGATAATGCATTTTCAAGCATTTTAACAAGCCATGACAGAACCTGTGGTTTGTCTCAGGAGTTTTTTCTGAGTTCAGCAACTTCTGGCATCAGGACTTTGATTTGAGTTAGCTACACCAATTGTTAAAAATATCTCTTTTCCTCATTCCTTTTTCCTCTTACAACATTTAAAATCAATCAAATATTTGCATCTGAAATTTGTATCAACATGTTTCTTGTGTTAACATTGTTTTAAACTAAATCCGACTGATTTTCTTCGATTCATTTACATCAATGTCTCCAAAAAGGGATGGTTAGTATTTTATATTGCTTTTCCCTTCTTTATAGAGAGAGAGTTTGAGTGTTTTTCTGGAAGAAGGCAGCTTGAAAATGTTTTCATATTGCTTTGCTGAGTCTTTGGGATCTGTCTTAATAATTTTTACGGGGACAGCAGGCAGGGTGTAACCCTTCAGGGCATGTGTGTACTTGCCTTTGGTTTGTGATGCAGTGATGTATTGACTCCAGCTGGTGCAGGAAAAAGTGCTCAAATATATTCCACTGATGGACCAATTCTTCAGTGTAAATATCACCTTCAGGCCCAGGACTCTTGAAGAGTGAATTGTTTTTCTTAATGTTCTTGACTGACATCTTCAAATTGAGCCATCAAGCCAACCTGCCCACATGGGGTGCACAGCAATTTTGGCTTGAGTTCTGTAGTTACTTCTATAATGGATATCTCACATCCCAGAGCATTTTGCTGTTAATTCTGTGCTTTTTGCTGCTGACTCTGCATGCACAGGGACTGTTGGATCAAGCAGCCCTTCCTGGGTGTGCACACTCCAGGGTAAGGGAGGTCAGTCTGAAATTCTGCAGTGCAAGGCTCCTCTGCACCCTGTTAGTTCTACAGCCACAATGAGTGTTAGATATTAATGTATTATGAGAGTGTTATATATTTATTTTCCCTTTTATATTAGGTGTGGGTGCCCTAGAGGAGTGTTTGTGACTCCTTTCTGCCTTTTAGTTCAGAGGAACACATCAACCTCCTAAGGCAAAATCTGCCTTTGTGTTTATTACTAATATAGATCCTGCTGAACTTCCATGATCTTCCACAAGCACCTCCTTCTGGAAATGTGGCACACCCTGAAAAGAACCCCACACATTTGGGGGAAATAGTATTTTTAAAATATCACCAGATTCTCTTTAAAGCCCTTTTAGCTGCTGTGCTGTGCTGTGCTGCTGTGCACCGCACTGACAATTGCTGGTAAATTTGCCTGGTAAATGGTAGTAATCCTAAATATGAGTCTGTGTGAACACCTACTTTATAGTTTGGGCAATATTCCTTTACTTTTTGCTGGGCATTGCAGATTGCCTGAAAGTGAAACCACCAAGCAAATAATTCCTCTGCCTGGCAATTCTGCCCCCAGATTTCAGTTCACCTAAAAAAAAAATAACCCCAGGTGAAAAATGGAAATACGAATACAAACTTTTGGAGTGGGAAAGTTTTTGCTTCAGGATTGCATTTGATATTGCAGATCCAAGACAGATTTCATTTTGATCACTCCATTTACTTATCTGGAAGATGAAATGATACAAACAAGTCCTTTCCTTGTCCTGTGTCTCTCTGGAAGGTGTAAGAGCTGCAGCAGGAGAGGTTCAGTGCAGAAATTTGGTGCCTGAGTTCTCTTGTCACTGCCACTTGGGCATGTTCTATAGAAACTGGGTAATGGAATCTAAAAATCTAATTTAAATGTAATTCAATTACGGTGCAAACTGTCTGAATCCTTTTCTGCTTTGAACCTTAATGTTTTAGAATAGGTCTGAGATCAGGAAAGATGTGCTGAAGGTTGAAGCATGAAAAAGCTTTTGTGACTCAATTTAAAAATTTGCTTCAATGCTTAATTTAGTGTCTGATGTCTCCCCCAGAGGAAAAGGGTAAATTGCTGAAGAAAGAAAAAAAATTAAATTTCTATGGGATAGGTGAGTGTCTAGAGGCAACACAGTGTTTGCTGACATGTCAGATTATGTGAAAGCTGAGTATATCTATTTAAAAAACATCAAATTGCTTCTGAGTGTTCCCTTGCCTGGTTGGTTGCATTGCTCCACAGGTAAGACCGCTGCTGTGGAGAAAATATGTATGTCATGGATCTTGTTGGGGAATGCCTTTTCTTATTCACTTCCTCAAAAATGTGATTTTTTTAGAGTTTTCAAGATCATAACTGCTTTAATTAAAAAAAAAAACAAAAAACCAAAAAACGCCAACCAAACCAGTGCTAGTGACAATTCCTGTAGTGATGTGTTTTGCCTTATCAGTTGCATTTTCAGGCCTTGGCTTCACCACCTTCTACCTGGCTGGGAAGCTGCACTGCTTCACGGAGAGTGGCCGAGGGAAGAGCTGGAGGCTCTGTGCAGCAATCCTGCCCCTCTACTGTGCCATGATGATTGCCCTGTCACGGATGTGTGACTACAAACACCACTGGCAAGGTGAGAAATGCACACTCCCTTTTTTACTGCTTTTTTTTTTCTTATTTAGCCATGTGTTTATTTGATTTTTTTTATTTTTTTTCACCCAGCACATCATGTGAGTTAAAACACGATGGTGTGCTGTAGATTTTCCTTGCTCCTGGATTGATGGCTGGGGTTTCCTAGCAAGGTTGAATAAGCTAGCACTGACCTTCAGAGCTCCAGCAGCACTCTTGGAGTGCAACACCCAAAATCAGCTGCATCTGTCACTGTTGTCTCAGAGTCCTGCAAAATTCAGGTGTGAGATGCAGCTGATGGAAAGGCTGTGCAGTTTATCAATTATACGCTCGTGTGGTGTAAATGTGGTAACTGCCCCACTTAATTAGTGCCTTGTCTTCATTTTCTTCTGTCTTCACTCAGAGTCAGGATTAAAACATGAAGGGGATGAATTTCTCATTCCAACTTGGTTGTTTGTTAAATTTTATGTGAAGTACAGAGAGTTCTGCAACACCTCCAGCTACCAAGTAAAAGTGAGCAAAATGGAGATGAATCGAGCTAGATACAAGGTCTTTTAAACTAAACAGTCCAGTAGAGAATTAACACCTATATTATTTATACTTTTGACCCAATAACCAAACTCCTGTGACCCTCAGTGCAACAACTGTCGAACCAGAAACTACCTGAAATCATGAAGAAGACAGAAAGGAGACACCACCCAAAACCCTCCATCTTGTCCCATACCTATTCCTATATTCTAAAAACCTCAAATTCCAAACCCTTCACCATGTGAAAACACACACTTCTATTCTAACTACACACCTGTGATCCCAACTCCATCACTCAGATTTGGAGCCTTCTCCAAGGCCTCAAGAAAAATGCAGTGTTCTCCAGGGGTCAGTGTCAGAAAGCTCAAAAATCCCAGGTTTCTGGAAATTCAGACAATTCAGAAAACCTTGCCATCAATTATTTCTTTTACCATTTCTCCATCCTCTTTATGGCCACCTTTTTATCTTCCTTGCTTTACTCATGTCTTCTGCTAAGTAAACCAGGCTGTAATTACTTTTCCCCTATTTGTCCCTGTATTCCTATAAGAAATAGCATGGTATTTCTGCTGCTGTTATGTAGGTCATCCTGGTTTTCTGGTATTGCTGGTGCTGTACTGCTGGCCTTGCAAATTGAACTCCCCTCAAGGTCCTGAGTGCTCTTTTCAATTACCTGACATTCCAATTTCATTCTGGTTACCTGCTGTTTCCTGTTACCAGCACTGTGGTGGGCTGACCCTGGCTGGACACCAGGTCTGTCACTCCCCTCCCCAGCTGGAAGGGTGGGAGAAAATGCAGTGAAAGGTTCGTGAGCTGGAGGGAAGCATCCCTCAGCATTGCTGTCACAGTGCCTGAGTATCTCCTGCCCCTCCTTCCTCCCTGACCTGGCTCTCAGCAGGGCTCTTTCTCTCACATGTCCTCACTCCTCTCTCCAGCTGCCATTGCAGTTGTCCAGATGTTTTTTTCCATTTTTTTAAAATCTGTTATCCCACAGGAGCTCCCCCATCCCTGCTGTGCTCAGCCTTGCCCAGTGCCAGACTCACCCTGGAGCTCCTGAATTCCTGAATATATCAATTCCCAATATATAAGTCCCTGTATGGGCTTATAATTCTAAAAATGTTGTGAAAACTATGGAATACAGGAGAATTTTGTATGGAAAAAAGTAAACTTAAACACTGACAATGAAAGAATATTCTTTGTCTTTTATGGACAAAAGGAAAAAATAACAAGAGGAAAGTTATTTCTACCATGAAATCAATCAAAAGACCAATTTTTTTTCCCCTAAAAACAGTTGTTTATGTTCCCTGTGTTTTTGGTTATTCCCCCAGTTAAGCAAGGTCAGTAAGACAGAAATCTTTGGCATGAATCAGGTAGTGAATTTGTATTATTGTGGTGCCCAAACTGAGGCCCAGAGTTGCATAATTTGTGTAAAGGTTTTGAAAGTAATTATCTGTGCAAGTTTTCAGCAAACCTTAAAATCCCAGGAAACTTAAAGAGAACTGGAAAAAAAAATCTGGTGTTTCTCCATGATTAAAAATAGGAATCATAAGACTGACCTGATTGTTAAGCAAAATAGAAAAGCAGCTGGAACACTATTCAGTCAAAGTTGGATAATCTGAGAATTGCACCCAGCACAGGTTTATAGAAAATTAATCTTGTCACAATAACTAAGTTTTTTGTGAGTTGATTTATGCTGGACAGTGAAAATTCTTGCCCTCAGCACCTTTAATACCATTGTAGTTTGGTAGAGACAGGCTGGTGAAATCAGTCACCTTCCAGTGTGGGTAGGATAGATTACTGTCTGCACATAATCACCTTTTAAATTCTTGTTTGAGCCCCTGTTACATTAATTTGTGATGGATTCATTATGTCCTTTTGTGTGGAGGAAGAGAACATAGGGTTAGAAGGCATCTCCTGGGTAGTCCTGTTTCTCAAATGTGAGAATTTCTTAAATTTATCCATGTATTGAATTACAGGATTAAATTTTTCAGGTTTTCTTGCCCTAGCCATTCCTGATAAAAGGCACCTCGCTCCTCTGATGATTACAAACTATCTATTACACACTGAAAATTGAACCATGGTCTTTGTTCTAATAAAAATCACACTGACAAACCAGTGTATTTAATCTGTATTTAAGGACTTTAGACAAAAGTAATTTGTATTGATTTACCCTTCTTTCCCCATAAACTCAATGATTCACCACTTTTATTACACCTTGGGTTTTTTGAAATTGAAATAAGGGAAACACAGGCGTACACAGATGATGTGGTGCTGAATCAGTCTTGTTAAAATAAAATGTGTTGTCAGGTCATATTTTAACCAGTGCCTTTTGCCTCACTTCATTATTCTTCATGCTAAATCTGAGGCTTTCACAGAGCATTTATTTGCAGTGAAATTTCTCTCTTTGATTGTAAATGAAACATAAGATGAGGTGAGTATTTTAGCAAGAGGCAGAACCAGAAGCAGAAGGAATCCTCCATAGAAAATTTAAAATTGCCCATGTCTGAGAGCTACAAATATCTCATCCAATAGCCTTATTTTATCTTACTTTATTTTCTGATAGGGGTATGGGATAGTAAAAAACATCAAGGAAAGATATTCTAAAGGTATTAAATCAGTTAACAGGCATGCTTAGTCTTTAACCTTTCAGATGCTTTTGGTAAGAATTCATCCAGTTTGAAATTGTTCTTGGCAGTCTGTGGGAGAGGATCCATGGGCTGCCTACCCACAAATGGTCAGCAGGAGCAAGTCCCCAAGGACTGATTTTATGTGTCTGGTGTGATTGTGGTATTTGGTTCCATATCCTTTATGAAAATTCAAAATGCACATTTTCTGTGTTAAACACTTCCACATCAACCAAATGTCTTTATTTGCAGTTGTCACTCCTGGCTGCCCTTCCCCTGGTAACGTGCTTCTGGTTTTGTTGCTTTTTTTTTCCTCCAGATGCTTTTGTTGGAGGGATCATTGGCCTCATTTTTGCTTATATTTGCTACAGACAACACTACCCTCCTTTGGGTAACACAGCCTGTCACAAATCTTACGTCAGCCTGCTGGATCAGAATTCTGTGAAGAAAGAAGAGAGAGCTACAGCAGACAATGCAACTGGGCTGCCTCTGGAGGGAATTACTGAAGGTCCCGTATGACTTTGGGAAATGTGCAGAATGAACTTTTAGCCTTCTCACATTTCCTCCAAACTGGTCTCTTAACAGTGGTTCTTACTGTGCATTTTTTTTTTCTTTTGTTTCTTTCCTTTTTATAAAGGGAATTTAGATGTTTTATTTTTAATGCCATCGTACTTTTAAAGTTAAATTTTCAGTTCATACTGACTTGCTGAATTATCTGTTTTCAGTCTACTGCAGATAGGTAGAACTACCTGAGGAAAGGGGAAAGAACATTATTAAAAACATGTGGAGGATGATTAAGAGAGTAATTTTGAGGTGTGGTTGAGCATATATCAGATCTGGAAACAGATTTTCTGAAGTACTGAGTATCTTTTACAAAGTTCTGGTCATCTTCAGCACTCATTGATTTCGATGGGTGGTGAATACACAGAGCATTTTTCAAAATCTGTAATTGGATCATTTAGGGCATCATCCTTATGTTTATCTTGCTGCCTTCTGACATTAACAAAAATCTCCACGTGATTTGTGGGACTTTGTATTAATTGTCAAGTTTTGCCAAGGTCATTCTGAGCTACTAATGACTAAGAGAAGGCAGAAGGTGTGGATGGTGAAATGCTTGTAAGAGCCAAGCCTTGTGCATTAGTAGCTCCAAAGGGTGATTCTCATGTTCAAGAAATTCCATGCTGCTAAAATTACCAACTAAGAACAACATCCAAGATGGATTAGAAACTTGGTATTGCATCATCAGCAATTTCTGAGAACTCTTGCAGTATTTACAGTCAGAGCAAATCGAAAGAAAAGAACACCCATTGCATTGAACAAGCTGAAGTCTTGCAAACAGATGTTTAAAACCCCCTGAAACTGGGAGGATAAAGAAACACAAAGTTTTCTGTGTGCCATGTTCATTCTTGTGTAGTGACTCACTGCAGCATTGGTGATTGAGGAAATGCAAAGATTCTCATTCGTGACTTTGGGCTCACAACCACGAATGCTCGTGATGGTTTCCAGCACTGTAACACATCCAGAGGACGGCTGGAGACTGTTTTCCACTAATCCCACCCCTCATCTTCAGCTCTTGCCACATTTTCAGTGCTTGCCAAGGTTGGCTTGGTACCTGAATTGGAACTCACCTGAATCAAACCACTGTTGGCATGGAGAAGGTTGACAAGTGTGACCTGAGTTTGATTTTTTATCAGTAGGATTCTGTTTGTTAGGTATGCACTATGCAGTATACATCCCATTCCTGTGAGATGATGTACCTTTGGATGGCAGAATGTCAGATTCCAGGTTTTTTCTCCTTAGGTATCCTGTGAAAAATGCAGGCAGAATATTCCAGACCACAGCCTGGCAGTTGAACATTTCTTGGAGCAATCAAGATAATGTTGATCAACGACCCCAATTACGGTGCTTCAGACTGGAGGAGACCGCTGCCACGATTATAATTTCTGTGTTCCTGTTGGAATATGCATCAGCCTTGTAGACATTTTGTGATTCAAACAGCTCAATGTCTTTATGTAAGGCTTGTCATTCACTTTCCTCAAAGCTAAGCTTTGTAGATTTTCTTTTTTTTTTTTTGAGAAGAGCTGCTGCCTGATTGGCAACACTTGAATTTTTGTAAAAAAGCAACTAAATTAGGGTCCCATTAAAAATAAACCTTATAACTGTGTACAAGAGGATGCAACCTTGCTGTGTATAAACTTATATGATATTTGGAAATGAATATAAATAGGAAGTGACATTGAGGAACAGAATGTAACAGGCGTGAACCCGGGAGGTTCTGTAGAAATCAGGCCTTGCAAAGCTGGAACAGTTCAGCTGTGTGGAGGGAGGATGTTTCACTTGCAGTTACAGAATTCTGAGCTCTACCACAGGGACAGTTGGATTTAGCTGTGGTTTTCCTGGTGAATATACAGTAATTCACAATACCAGCATCAGCAAAGCAAAATTATTTGGCATTTGCACTGGATTTAACAGAGCACTCCTCTGGTGTGGTTGAGATCTTATTCTAGAAATCCACAGAGTTCAGTGGAGGTTTAATCTTCCTACAAATTTTTTTAAACCATCCTACAGAATTCTGTAACAAATAGTTTTCTATTACTTCATGTGGAAGGATTTCTGAAAGCCCCAGGGTCAGGGTAAGGCTTAGCCATTAGGTCTTTCTTTCAGCAGGAACCCTAGTCTTCCAGGTTATATGCAAAAGTTAAAAAAAAAAATCTTCAGTCAAAATTAGGAGTTTAATACTGATGCATAGAGCATTTTGCATGTTTTTATATAGATCTGGCTTGTTCTCAAAATGGAGTGGGGCCTTCTGACTGTGCTGTACACATTGTTGGTATTTTGATGGTTTTTGATACAAACAGGCTGTCTTTGGGATGAGGAAAAGCTCATACAGCCCTCAAGTGAGTAGTGGCTGTTAAAGGGCTGGAACATGAAGTGTAATACAGCATAAAATCTGAAATTGGGAGAGTAATTGGTGACCTGGAAAAGCAGTAAAGAATAACACATTTTAATGGGAATAATTAAACCGAGAGTCATAAAGTAGACAATGTAAAAGGTTTGATTAAAATGTATTTTAAATTATGAAAGAATTAATGGAATGAAACTTGTGGAGGGATCTGTAGGTGCCACAATCACCAGTGCAAAGTCAGCATAGGGAAGGCATTTTCGTGGATCAGTGTATTTTAATCTCATGCTTTCTCAATGTGAAGGAAATGTAATGTTGTAATGCACCAATAAAACAACACATGAATGTGGGTTTGTACATCTGTGTGTTATCATTTTTTTGAGAAGAATAGAATTTAGCAAGTTATTTTCATTAATAAACCATGTAGAGCATCACACACAAAAAAAGCCCTAAAGAAGCAGATAAACAGTCATTATTGATGCTATTAAAATGGAACAACCTCCCTCCTTTAGCCAAAATAATGCTCTTGCTTTCCTCCAGGCAAAGGCACAGTGAAATTTTGGAATTGTTACCCAGCTAAACCAAAGAGGTCCCTTTCCCTTCCATATCTCAAATTACACTGCAAGTGCCATATTTAATAAGAAATGTGGTTAGACGAGAGCAGGAGAACAATATCAAATCAACCACAGCAGGGATACCCTGAAACCATGAGGCTGGGAACCAGCAAAATGTGAAATTCAGACACTGGGTTAGGAATAGAGCATTTGTGCTGATTCATTCAGACTGTTGCTTTTTCTAATTTGGCCCTCTATTTTTTTCCCTGTGCATAGAACAAAATATTTCTATTCCATGTGAAAAGAGAACCTCATTTTCCTTCTTTCTATCCGTGGCAAAAAAATAAAAAAACACTTTACTGTGGACTGGGGGAGAAAAAAGTCACCCCAAACCTTTGAAAAAGCCGTATTTTTGTTTTGTGGTACTAAAATCTAATGACTTTGGGATAGCTGCTCTGGATCACTAAGCACAACACATCCTGCAGGTGGAATAAAGCCTTCACATGGGTTTTGCTCACAGGCTTAAATTTTTGAATTTGTTTTAAAATTGCTAAGCAGGACCATGTTGTTGGAAAGTTAGAAGTAGGATGCACAGGCATTATCTGAAATCAAATTTCTTACTACTCTTACCCATCTTTACAAGATATATATTCTTACCTGCTATCTCAGAGTACACTCCATACCTCTCTGGTGAGCAGAATGCCTAATTTCCTGTCCTAAGACGCTAAAACTAAATTAGAAGTTTCCACTAGGATGCACCCAGTTTAATTCAGTTTATTATACAGAGAACTCCTATTCTACAGGTGTGCAAATTACTCCCTGCTCAGGAACTTGCTCTGAACAGAGAAAAATTATCATTTTGCCATTAAATTAAAGTTTGCTCATCATGTATAAAATTAAAATGACAAGACGGGGTGGGTAACTCCTGATGCTGAATTAACTGAGATTCTTTTTACAGATGCTACAGGATTTTTATTTAAATTTGCAGAGGTAACAAAAAAGAATTCAAAAATCAGCATTCAGACTGGTCCAAACTTCGAACCTTATTTGAACCCAGGTAACTATAATGAAAAACTTCTGAGCTGCATGTATGTTGAATGACATTAAGATCTGTATTTTCTGAAAATAAGCTTTCCAAAGGGAAAAGCAAGAGGCTTTTGGGATAACCCACCTTACACAGTCTGAGTAGCAAGGTATGAATGGGGGGTGAGATAGAAAATCCTCACCCAGTGCTCTGACTTGGTAAAAACAAGAGTGATGCATTCAGCCAGTTCAGGAGGACTGTAGAAAGTCAGGCATGAAAAACATGATTGAAGCAGCTCCATAAACCTTAAACCTTTGCACTGAATGCCTTTGTTAGTTTGCCAAAAAAGCTCTTAATTTCCCTGGCAGATCTGTAGCAGCCATGCATTATTCTGCCAAGCCAGTAGATTTTAACAAGTTTATTTCTAGGAGAAGATGGGGCTGGGCACAAGGACACTCTGGTTTTTATTCCAGTGATTATCTATGTCTTGCTTTTATTTGGCCTCTCGTTCACAGATGTAATTGTGCTTTTTAATTACATCCCACAGCACTGTGTTCTCTGAGCTCCTTTGGGTCTCTGGTTCTTTCCATCTGCACAGCAGCTTCTCCTGGTGATGAGAAAGGGAAAAGAATTGATAGTGACACTCACACACCTTCTGGATGGTGTCTGCCTTCCTTTTCATCTTAATTAGACTTTGCAAGTCTAATTAATTCACTTATATATAAGCAGCATTCTCCCAGAACACAGAGTGCAGCTCTAAAAAGGACCAGATGTCATTGCAGAATTGCCCAGATGAATCCAGACAGGCTCCAAAAGGAGCACTCAGGTTCCCATTGTCTAATACACACAACATCTCACTTCTTAAGCCAAAGGGCATTTTAAAGAATTTTAAGGCTATTACAGTCCTTAGTGCTGCAGTGAGGAAGGGTAGGCAGTAAAGGAAAGTTTCACTCTCAAGTTCAAGTGAATTCTCCCCCTGATTCTCAGCTGGAGCAAAAGCAGATTTCTGTTCTTCCCATTTCTCAGGTTAAAGGCTGAGCAGACTCCCCTGATCTGGGAGATGCTGTGAGGGGCTGGTGAGTGCCTGTCACACATCAAACTCAAAGCATTCTGGTTAGCATCACCCTCAAATGACCTTCTGACCCCATTCAGATTGAGAGAAGAGCTGGTAATTGAGATCCAAGCCCATCACATAATTGCTGGAAGAGATCTAAGCCAGGGAAAGTTTGATTTATTAGTTCCAACAGGTTTGCCCTGTGCCCCTTGCTGGACACACAGAGTAGGTGGCTCTGAAGGCTCCCAAGAGTCAGATTATTGTCAGAAATCTCCTTGAGCTTTTTATTAATTGTTTTTGTGTGTGTCAGGGTTATTAGGAGAAAGGAGTCCCCATTCTATTGAGGATCTATTTACAAATAATTTATTGCTACTTAGCAGACTGTTGCAAAGTATCTGCTTTACCAGGCAGGCTGAATACACAATTGTGTTGTGTTAGTCTGCATTCTGTTCACATCAGCCCTTATCAGCATTACAGAGCATTTGTGTATACAAAAACCCGTTTCATCTTCATTCCCAGTCCAACAGATTGCAGTCACAATGAAAGTTTCAGACGTGGGCTCCTGCTGAATTCAATATAACACTGTAAAAAAGGAAGGGGAAAAGAACATTACAGCAATGTCACAGTGTCACTCTAATCTAGGAAGTGTAAACTTGTCTAGGGAGTGAATGTGATGGAATTCATATCTGCAGCATTGTTCAACAAAGATAAAACAACTTAAACATCCTCTGTATCACTGAGTGTGGAAAAGACTGGAGCTGGCTTCTTCAAACAAATCCTTGCATGGAGTAAAGCAATAGGGGTCATATTTCTGAGGCTTGTTTGGGAAACAGGAACTCCATTTCATAAAGGCTGGGAAATATTTTTGATTTCATGTGTTAACAAAACTCATAATTTTAAGAATATGCCAATGGAAAAACATAATCTCTTGTTATATCTCAGTATATAAAGACTTTTTCCAGCTTTGTGGAAGAATTATTTCCACCCTTCCTCTTCTGAGGCTTCCAACCTTCTCACATCAAGAAATGCCCAGAGTAACGGAGTTGTTCTTGAGTGGGTGAACTGTTAATTCCTAATCTGCTCATTTCCTAATTCCATTCTGGTCTGGCTGACTTCCCTTGGAATTTCAGTGCAACCCCTCTGCTTCTGTGAATTGTCCTGATGGGAAATAGTTTCATTTTAATTTTTGACCAGTTTATTTTCAGCATCAGCTGGAGTCTCCTCTTTTTAAATACTGAAAGAAAACTCCTGTGCTACTGACCCCAGAGGGGATGAGCACAGCTGATCTAAGGCTTCAGTTCAGGCTAATGGGGAGCAAGGATTGTCACAGAAAAACCCAGCTCCTGCAGAAACATTTTGAGAAAGAGCTGCCAGGGGAGGCTGGTGCAGGAAGAGGTGCTATAGGAATTATTTGTAAGTGGATTTACATTTTCCATGAAGTGATGAAAGCAGCCTCTGCTGTATTTGGGATTTCCCAAAGTAAATGGAAATAAATCAGCTGTGAGTGCATTCCAGCTGGGAATTCGTGGAGTTTAAGCACTGCATGCCTTGATATGGAGAAACTGTGGGGCTGTGGATAAAGGGGGGAGCAGGAATATTGACCTTGCTTCTGTATGGCCCTTACTTTGTTGGAGGTTTCTGCAGCAGAAAGAAGCAGAATTATCACCTAAGAAATTTTTCAGCTTTTTTTTTTTTTTTTTTTTCTTCCCACCAGTGTTTGTGTTTTCCTATCTGCTAATAAAAAAAGGCTTTTAACGCAAGCTGCATGTACTGGTTTATAACCAATCAATATTATTAATCTCTTCCATCCTTACTTTTATTGAGAGATTAAACTGAAGAAGCTGGGTTTTTGAACACATATTTATCCAATACTTACAGTATTTAATACTTATACTTCCCAGGAATTATAGAGAACTGTTATGCAAGTAAATATGTGTTTTGTCATAATGCTGTCCTTGCAAAAATGAAGAGGAAAAGTTACACTACTTCTTCTGCCATCTTTCTGTAAAACTGCAGTGGTGAGAGCACGGTTAAATGAGTTTAATGGCACTGGTAATGGCTGTGCAATAAGAAGCATTTATAAAGCAGTAAATGCAGCTATGAAGAAAGGTGCTTACAAGGTAAATCACAGAGGAGTCCCTCGTTAGGTTGTGATAATCGTTAAATAGCCAGAGCCAGGGCAATAATTAACATTACTGTTCAGAATTTGATGTGATCTGCAGCCCCCTCCTAACCTAGGGCAGTAAATCCTCAATGAGGGGCTGAGAGTTTGATTCCTCTGCTCTCTCCTTGCTGATATTCACCCAGGTGCATCATCATGGTGACAAATTTGTTTAAACACCAGAACTAACAGGTGCAGTAGGATCTAAAACCATCCTGAGACATGAATTTCAATGGCTTTGCTGCCAAAGAGTGGGACAAAAATACATTTTGTTGTCAGCACAAGTAGACTAAAAGCTTTTCTGTCACTTCCCTGTCCTGGTGAATTGTCATTTCGTTTCAATGTGAGGTGTAATTGAGTCTCTGGGTTTGTTAAAGGAATAAAGGTCAGGTTCCAAGGGGGCAGCTACTCACACAGTGCCCAGGGAAATAGAGGGAGATTCACAGACACTGCTCTCCTCTGTCCCTGCCCTCAGTGGAGCATCACAACTCATATTTTATGCTCCAGTGATGTGCTTTCAGGAAACACGCCGTGCTTTCCTCCAGGCTAAACTGTGTGTTCATGCTTTGGTCATTTCCAAAGCCTTGCATTAGTGCCCCCAGCAACTTTTGTGAGCTGGGGCTATGACACAAGAAAAAAGTCTAGAAGCTGAGCTTTTAGGTGTGAGGCTTTTAAAAACAGTCTCTCAGAGTCTGTAGTGTGCAGGGATTGCTCTCTGCTATTAAACACTGATCCCCCAAGGTGATGATTTGAGAAAGTGAGATTCCGCTGCAAAGCCCTCACTGTTTCACTTAAATGAAGGTTTCTTGCTTGCTTTCACCAGTGCAGGGCACACAGCTGAGAGGTTCAGCTTCTATCCAGAGGAGCTGGAGCTGGCTCATGTGAGTGGGGTCTGGGCCAGGTTTTTATCAACATCAGACCCTTAAATGGGGTTTGGGGGCTCTGGGGGCTCTGGGCTTTTTCACAGCCAACAGGGAACTCTGTATCCAGACTGCTGCAGCTCCAGGGGAATCCCTGATTAGGACAAATGCAGATTTCTGCTTACAAAGCTGACAATGGAAAGTTTATATTGAAAATAATGTGGTGATTAGGAGAAAGAACTTCCTTTGATCTCTGCTGAAATCAGTGGAGGCCAAATCAAGTTGGGGGATCCTGGCATGAATCCTGTGCATCATTTTCTGTGCATTTGTTTGTGGGAAGGTGAGCTGGCAGGCACGACAGAGCTCCTAAAACATCATCATAAACTCCAAGTAGTTCTTACCATGAGAGAAACTCTCCTGAAGTCCAAAAGTGGGTCAGTCAAATTGTTCCATTTCAACAAATCTTAATGTCAATTATTCAAACTGGTACTCAAGGTCTAATATAGGCTTTCACTCTTTCCTGCTACCCAGGAAAAGCAGGAGGGGGATGGATGTTCATCTGGGTTGAACATCACCTTTATTACCTATGAGAGTTATTTTTTTCTGATTTTTATTGGTTCCTGATACCATCCAAAGGACATGAAAGGGCTTGAGGGATGAAAGTAGCTCTCATCTTTCATTCCACTCTTCTGGCATTAAACTCCAATAGGCAGGAGCTGGTTTTTGGTTCATTCTTTGATCAATTATTTGTTTAAATGATAATTTTAGAATGGTAATCCAGTGAAAATGCCTTCTTCTCTCACATGGTGTGTTCTGAGGAAAATATTTGTGTCATGCGGGGTGCCTGGCAGTATTTCACACAATGTTTGCATGAATATCAGCTTAGAGGGAATTTATTTGCACTGAGCATTACAGAACTATTCCTGGGATACTCTCTGGGCATTCAGGGAAGTATCCCCATCCCATGGGAAAGCCTCTATTATTTCCCTCCATGCAGCAGTGGTTAGAGACGTTCTCTACCTCAATACAAGCAGGAAGGACTGTGCTGAGATTTTTCCCTCCCTCTGGCCTCGATCTGAAATCATTCATTAATTTAAATCACTTCTGAAAGAACACCTTTAATTTTTCCAGCTTCATGCCTCCTAGCAGAAAAGCATCTCTAAACAATTTTATTGATGAATCTGGGAACTTCTCCTCTGTGTATGCTCCAGGACAAGAACATCTGGAAAGCTGCAGACAGTGACACTAATAAATTATCCTGCAAACTTTTTCCATCCCTCAAACCGTGCAGCCTGAATTTGGGTTGCTCATTTGCAGATGAATCTGTCTCTCCCAGGCTGGATGGATGTCCTGTAATGACTCCCTGGCTCCCAGCTCCAGGCCATTTAGGTTATGGTTAAGCTGGCTGCTTTTTTTCGCTCTAGCTGCTGGCCAAAATTAAAATCAGAGCAATGTGTAAAGTGCAATAATGTCATACAATGTGACTGCAGCAAGAAATCTGACCCTGAACCTGTAAAACACCTGGCAAAGCCTGGAATGGAGAGAAAATAAAATAAAATAGCAGGAACCAAGGCGGTGCAGAACTACCTGTCTGAGTACCTCTGCACTAGAAAAAAGGCATCTCTAATTTTTTTTTTTTTTNATATTAAATTTCATAGAACCAAGCATGTTCCATTTCTATGGTCAACCCTTGCAGGTGCCATCAGTATTTCTCACATTTCATCTCATATTTCTCATCAGAAGAGACTGTTTGAAAGGAAATATTACTTGATAAAACCAAAACTAATTGCTCAAAGGCTGACATTTTCATGGCAGCACATTTTGTAGCCTGCCTATGTAAGTTCCACTAGGAGAAATCCTGAATGGTGCTGTGAAAATAGATAAATCCTGTGTTTCTGGAGAAGGAAGAGTTTGCAAAAGTGCAGACCCTGAGGGACACAGAGCTGAGGAGCAGCACTGCCTGGACATCCTGTGCTCCAGGGACTCTGCCTGCTGCCACCCAAAGCTCCAGATGGGTTTTGGCAGGAGCTGTGAATTTTGGCTTCCTGAGTGGTGCTTCTGTACCTCTGGAGTTTTTACCAACAGTTAATGTATAATTAGCTTTTATTTCCTCTACATTAATTTGTCCTGAATTATCCAGCATAAATTATATCCTGAAAATTAAGTCCCCAGAGTGGTAAGTCAGGAAACACCCAAGGAAGAATATGCCTCCATTACTTGGAAAGTTGGCTAAGTAGCCAACATTAATATTTACAGATGGAATTTAATGACCAGTGGCAGAGCAATCCCGGTAATAGGGCAGCTCTTGCATTCCAGAGCAGCTTAAGCAGATCTCAGCTCAGTTACTGATGGCAGGAAAATCTTCCACAAATCTTTCCTGCCAGAGATAGCACATGTTTGGCACACCTCACATTGACAGACTTACCTGGCCACTGGCTCAAAAAATAAATTAGAAATTTTAACAAGGTGTTTGGGGTTAATATTTAACCCTGAATATTTAATCCTGAATGTTTAACCCTTAATATGTAGGACCTGGCTGAAGGTCCTACAATCTGATATTCCACCAAAGCTGAAGCATGTCTAAAGTAAAAATCAAACTTGGACCAAGAACTCCTGGTAGAAATTCTGACCCAAATAATTGAACTGGTAAAAAGGTGAAGGGACATATTCCCAGTATTTTCTCATTATAATTATTATTATTGTAAGTAATACCATCACTATTTGAAGACATCAGGTCTGTGTGTCTTTCTAAAACACATGCTCTAATTAAATCCCAAGCTGATGGGAAATCAGGCTGGAGAAAAATTATCACATATTTTCATGTCAAAAATCCATTACTGTGGATAGGTCGATGATTAAACTGACAACTAGGAGACAATCTCTGGCTTTAGGATTTGGACACTGGATTTCTCACTCCACAGATTTTTTTTATTCATGAGAAATACATGTTTAATTTTCTAAATATCAAGTACAGAAGCTATCAGGAAGAATTCTTATTGTATTTTTTCCTACCTATTTTTATCTACTAGGAGAGGGTGGTTTTTTTGCAGGTCTTTTACACTATAATTCATTGATATTAACCTGGTAATGTACATAAGAAAACAGGCATGTATCTCACATAGTAGTTTAATCAGAAAGAAGAAATTAAGTGGCTTTTGGCTCTGGATTCATGAGCTGCAAAGCAAGATCTACACAATGCACTGAAGAATTAACATTCTAAGTGACTTTTTTCCATAACGTCTGCGAGCTCATCTCCGAATTGGGGAGCAAAACTGAGTCAAATTACTAAATTTATATTAATTTAAACTTGATACTGATAAAAATACCTCAACAATAGGCATCATTATGATTCTTACCACAATTTCCTGATTAAGCAACACCTATAAAATCTTAAACCCCCCAAAATAGGAAATTGTGCTTTTTTTTTGGTAAGGATTTATCCTGAGCCCCTGCCAGGGTTGTTCCTCATGCCCTGCTCTGGTAGTTCAGCACCTCCCACAGGGACAGTGGTATCAGCATTTCTGGGCTCTTAGGGATGTTTGTGCAGGAGCTTTTTTTTTGCATTTTAGAGGAGTTTTTAATGCACACACACCAGCTGCCTAAAGCCTTGCATGTTCTGCCTGTATTTATACTCCTACTTACACTTCCAGTGATATTTATGCCTGGGGGTGTTGGAGAATTAGGCAAAACCTCCCCATAAATAGAACATGAGGGCCAGCAGTGATGGACGTGGATAGATTTAGGTTTAGACCTTCAGCCTTGCACAGCATTATTGCTGTTAGCAAGACAAGCCTTATCTGGGTAAATAATGAACAATAATTAAAAACCAGCTTAAATGATACCTGGGAAACCTGGAGGAAGGTTTGTTCAGCAGAGGTACAGGTCAGCTGTGTTTTACAGGGTAAGAAACTACATTTTCAACGTGGGATGTGTCCTCATCCCATCAGCTCTGTGGCAATGAAGACATCCTAAATTTTGGGCGTCTCTTGAGCTGATCAGCAGCCACTCATCAAAGCAGTGTGCTTGTCACTGATGGCTACTTGGAATCCCTGCAGGACATGCCAGCCATCCTTCACCTGGTTCAGGGCTCAGTCCTGAGGTGCAGTTCCACTTTATCTTCTTCTTCAGGCAAAACACATCAACAGCCTCCATAAACCCCAGCGTTTGTGCAGTACAGAGATCCTCACTGCAAATCCTCACGAATATCCCTTGTTTGATGGTTCTGAACCAGCAGCACTGCAGCCAGGAGATAAACTCCCCTTGCCTTGGCTGGGACACCTGCACTGCAGCTGTCCTGAAGTTTGTGCCCCTCAGATCTTGCTGAAAAACTCAATTCAGCATTTTCTGTGCACCTTGGGGACTGCAGGTGACCTCGGCCAATACCCTGTACCTGTGTCTGGTGCTTCAGAGGGATCAGGATTTTTTCCCTGAGGACTGACTGACATCTCATTACAATAGAAAGACAAAGAGTTAGGTGGATCCCTACAAAACAATTCTAACATGGTCATCTTACATCTGGGAACCTTATTGTAGCAAGAGAGAATTTAATACTTAGTTAACCCCTGTTTCCTCCTGATTAACACCACCTTGAGTTGCTAATTGTCTCAGAAAATATATGAACTGCAGTGATAATGTGTCTGCCTCCAAGGGCAGAAATGTGTTTGTATTGCCTGATGGTTGAGTGAAGTTCAATAGATATTTTTACTGTGCCAGTCAATAAAGAGATGAGCAGAAAGGCTTACTGCAAATCGTGTGTTTGAGGAGAGTCAACTCATTAATCTAATTATCTACAAGCCCTCTAAAAAGGTGTTATTGACTGTGCTTGCTGAAGCAGCAGCTCAAACAGAACTGCACACACTGAGCTGACAACTCCTCTCCATTCTGGAAGAGCAAATTCCAAATTCTGGTACAAATTCCCATTGCAAAGCCAAGGGCAGCAGCACTGCACAGCCAAGTGTTTCTGAGAGGAATGAGTGGGGAAAGAAGGCATCCACCCCACAGAAAAGTTACTTTTGGTTAACACTCTGTGTGCAAATCATTTGCTGATTATTGCCCACCTAACAGCCAGTTGTGCATCCCACGCTGCCTGTGTGGTTTTAGCTCAGTAAAATATAAAATGCTGGCTGAGAAAGCAAATGCATGGTTTATTCTGCTTCATAATTGTGGAACTTAGAGGGGCCAATCCTAAGGCCCACAAGCACTGGGAATTTTTCCTTTTACCAGGCTCTCTCCACAGTTTGTGCTGTCTTTTTTAGAGGAGAAACAGCATTTGTCAGGGCAGAGAAGTGACCTTGGCTCTAAGTGAAGTCTGGACATGCTCCTTGGGACAAACAGACTCCAGGCAACATCTGACTTCAACCAGCTTGAGCTCTGAGGCTGTTCTGAGCTTGAATAAAATGCACAATTGAGCATAAAATGCAGAATTTTGTCTCTAGGTGCTAGCTGAGAGAACCAACCTCACTGTGTGGTGGGTTCAGCGCAGAAGGTTTGGTCCTCCAGCACTTGGTTCCTTTAAAGCAACTTTTGCTGATGTTTTCAGAGCCAGGAGGGCTCAATAAAGAGTTGTCACTGAACACCCCAAAAAAGCAATAGCCCATGTGGAAATATGGGCTTTCATTGTGAGGATTTAACCCCAAGAAGGATGGATGTTTCTTTCTTCTCTAGAAGAAAGAGCACTCAAAAGGTTATTAACTCAATGGGGACTTTATAAGGGAACTAAACACTGATGAACATGAAATTAAAATTTTACATAAGTGCACAGGTTGATTGATTTTATAAGCTTAGCTTTATGGCTTAAATAGAAGAAATCCTTTCCCCTTGCCAATAATGCTAATTTTAAAGATCTTGATACTTTTATAAATACACTGGGTAAAGAGATGTTTTTCTTAAGGAATATTATCATAAAACCAGGGAAGTGTTGCATGGAGAAAATGGTTTTAGGGAGAGCCCTAAACCATCATAATATGGGCCACAGAAGTGGTGCCAAGTGAGCTGTGATGATTTGCCCAACAAGTCAAAGAATATCCAAAGCTTAGCCCAAAATAAACACAGAGATCTTTAATAATCTACAGGAACATATTTAAAATCAGCAAAGGGACCTGACAAAGTGCTGAAAGCCAGTTTCATAGAGGAGCTTTAAAAATGCACCTGGAGCTCTGGTGAGTGCCTGATTGAGGCCCTGGAACTCTCTGCCTACCTGTTCTAAATGGAAAATTTGGCTTCTAATGACACTTTTGTATTCAAACAGAGACTTAAATCCTCCTCAGCTCTTTTGGGATTGCAGATAGGGGCTCCAGTACAAAATAAACAGATGAACCTTCCATTTTCAGGCTATTGCTAATTTGAACTTAATTAATAGTCTTTCATCTCTAATTTTTTACAGTCTGTAAAAGGCCTGCAGTAAATATTTAACTTGGTCCATCATGCTAATAGAACGAAGTCTATTTTTTCCTCTGTAAAGTCTTCTAATCTGAGAGATGTTTGAATTAGCAATAATTTCTAATAGTTTATTAAAATTTGCTATTTTCTTGAAAAGAAACTTCTCCAGGTTTTAGTCTCACATAGTAACTTGTTTATTTCAGATCTTGATTTTCATTCTTTTGCTGTGTTGTATATACAGAAATGTGAAACTCTTCTGTTTTCTCATCACTACCTAGGAGAGGTGTAGTTCTTGTATAGTTAAATGTAGCAATTTTTTTCTAAAATTCATTACCTAGGAAATATTTATGTCTCTTATATCATCATTTGTGTGATGTGAATTACTGTTATTGGGTGTAAATTGTTTTAAACAGCTTCTAGAGTTTGTCTCCTACAGTTTTTTCCTGATACCCTGTGTCCTACAGAGCTTTCAAACTTTTAACCACATTTTCAATAAAGATCTGAATAAGGGAGCTCAAAGCCTTGCACCCAGATGTTTTATTTTGAAGGAAGTGATGCAGTACACAAAATCCTGGAACTCCTGAAGCTGATAGGAAATTTGGACTGGCTCAGAATACTGAGTGGATTTGCGATTTGTGTTGCCAACACAGATTTGCTCTTCATTTGTGTTGAAAGACTGAGCAAACCTATCCTTCTGTCAAAATAAGCAATAGTTCTGTATCAGGTCATTTGATTAAAAATTTAAAACCCATGAGAGGGACAAAAGATAACTTACAAATCAAAACTTGGGGGGATAAATGGTGTATTCACCTGACATGAAACAAGATCTGTGAGTTTACTCAGACACTTCAGTGAGCCCAGAAATGGGAGCACCATTCTGATTTCTCCAACCTGCAGGGGCTGTGATGCTCCTGCCAAGGTTAAATCCCTGCAGCAAACACTTCCCAAACTCTCCTGGCAGCATGGATATAATCTCTTTGCATTTCTATCCCACCAGCAAATCACACCAGCATTAACAGCAGTTTTGTATCATAGGAGGTTAATGAAAAGGAAAATAGAAAACATTCAGATTTTGATTCTGCTCTGAAAGTGCTTCTGTTTATACTGCCATTATCTTGGTCTTTAAGCATACTAAGAAAGAAGCCCCCAGTATTAAACAAGTTTAATAAATTAATTTAAAAACAAATATTGAAAAGGTAATATTAGAATCATTGTATGGAGTACAAAGCTAACCAGGGAGTAGGAACCCTCAGCAAATTCACAGGCAATTACCCCAGGCTGGCATTCCTTGGGTCATTTCCATCCATCACTTCGAATTTGTTGTATTAATTCCACCAGCTCAGCACAAAACCTGGGGATTTGTCACAGGACTCACACTGCTGCTCATCTCATGATCCCTCCAGTCAGAGCTGCCACCAATTTAATGGCACCGTGAGGAGCTGGGGGTGAAAAATTGCCATGTTAATGCTGGAACTCTGAATGATTTATTTGTGTGTAAATATCAGCATGGTTTACAGGAAGCTTTTAAAGACTGAACAGCTGCAGGACAGCATGCAGGAGCAGAAGCACTTCAGTTTCTGTGGGTTTTTTGGCACAAACCTTTAGATGTCCAAGTGTGGAGAGGAGGAACCAAGAGGTGCAGATCTGTAATTCACGCTGTCACACAGCTCTGTTTGATTCCTCAGGTAGCTGGGATCCACAGTCCCTCAAGAGTCCAATTTTCTGACACTTTTCACCATTTCTGTAACTTAACTGTGCCCAAAGCCCTCACAAATCAGCTTCCAAACAATGATTTTATTTTTTTAAATTTTTTTCATAGCTGTAGGGCTGCACCGTTTCTCGTGCATCTGAAAAATGTATCACTCTATCTGTAAAATCTCTGCATCTCAGAATTGCAGGCATTAGGAAAAAGTTTCTTGGCATATTCTGTCCTCAAATGGCAAACATTCCTGAACTTTTATTAAATATAGGTGGTTCTGATAAGCACAGTTAATGCAGAAAGGGAGGGCTTGCATGAGCTGATGAGAGAGGGAATTGCCCCTTTGATTTTACTGATTAGCCTAAAAATATTCACTGTGGATAAAACTAAAAGTCAATGGGGGAAAACTGGATAATCATGATCTCAAACACTCCAGGATGTGTGTTGACTCAATAACCAGTTTGGTATTTTCTGCAAGTACACAGAAAAAATGACACTGAGGCTACTCAGTGAAGTTAATAATTAATAATTAGGTATGTTTAGACTGCACAAAAATGAAGATACAATCAATTTCCAGAGCTTACTGCCAAAATACGTATCTTTTATTAAGATATTATTGTGAAGGGTCTGATTTCCCTTTTGTGTGCTTTTCAAAAAGATATTTTCTTTCGTTTTTCCGTATCTCATATGGTAACTCCCAGAACAGCTGGACACAAACACCTCAAATACGCCACTTGAAAGAACAAAAAGTATTTTCCAAGTGAAAGGAGGGATGTAAATGCATGGGAGGGTAAAAGTTGATTTCCAGTCTAATCATTTAACCACACCAAAGAGATGCAGATGAGAGAGAAGCTTCAAAAGGAAAATGTTGGGAGAATAAAGCAAAGAAAACACATCTGATCCTACTTCAAGCAGAGCTCTGGTTGAATTTCTGTGCACCTTGGATATGAGTCCATTGATTTATGCAGGACAATTGCTCCTTCAAGGAAGCTTTTGGGTCACTGCATACAAATTTGCTTTATATTGAGCTTTTCTTGCAGACTTCAGCTCAGAATGCTTGATAGAAATGAAGAATATTGTTCAGCAGCAAGAATAAAAGAGTAATTGCTTTATTCTTTCTCTTATTTCGAACAAGGAAAAGATGGCAATTTACAACTATGGGTTAAAACCAAAAATAAAATGGGGGATAAGTAGGGAAAAGGAGTTTTAGAGATCCTAGTGGGATTCTCAGGAGTCTGACCTGGAGGAGAATTCCCCTTCCCTGCCTTTGCTCTGCAGGCCAGGGGTAGATGAGCAGGCTCCTGCTGGGTGGAGGGAGAATAAATTTCTGGGCTGGAAAGGCAAATTCACAAAATTGTTCATAGGAAGTGCACTTGTAAATGGTTTCCTCTGCTAGTAATGCCCTTTCTAGCCACAGAAAGCTGATTTCTGGAGCTTTCAGCAAATCCTGGTCCCACTGATAAAACTTCTAGGAGCCTGGAAATTATGGAAATTCAGTGGCAAAGTTCCAATTTATAGCATACTCTTACATTTTAATGTCAACTTCTTCCCTTTAAGCAAACTAACCAAGTTAGCCTCAGCTGTTATTTGCTTTTCTATAAGTCACTTTGAACTCTGCTGGTGGAAAAACACTGCGTAAGAGCTGGGTATTATCATTATATATAAAAGAAAAATTCTGTATTTAAGACCTGGGCACAATATTTCACACAGTAGTGGTATGGGTTTGTGTTAACCTAAATTTATTTCTGAACCATGAGTTATTGCCTTTCCTGCATCCTGCTCTGAGATGGAGAAAATGAGGCATTGAAAGATTAAAGCCAAATGAGCTTCTACTTAGTGGTAAGCCCATTTTTGGTGGGAATAATAAAACATTCACCTTCCTTACCAGCTATCCTTTGCTTAAAACTGCATTTCTGAAAGATGGTGTGGAAATTTCAGGATATGGATGCAGAGTTGGGGGCAGCCCTCTCTGTAGGAGGCAGGGGCAACACTTGAGAGAAAATGAAACCCAGAGGATGGAGAGAATGCAAAGAAACCTCTGAAATCAGGCAGTTCCTCACTCTGAGACAGGCAATGCACAGGAATAAAGAAAACTCATTCTCTAGCAGTAGCTGCAGAATATTACACTTGGGAAGGGAAAGCCATGGAAAACAGAGTTCAAATGATCTATGGTAAAATAATGCTGAAGATCAGGATAGATTCTGGAGGGACCTTGGACACAAAGGGAAAAGGAGGTGGAAAATATTAAGCTGATCTTTGGAGGTATTAAGGAAAATGAGTACAGGCTGGGGGAAGTTTTGCTCAATGCACAGTCCATTTATGCAGCTGATAAGCTGCTCAGAGAACTTTTAGAAATTTTGCTCTTTCTTTTCCTCCTCCCCCCTTTTTTCGTTTTTTTTTTGTTTGTTTGTTTTGGTTTGGTTTGGTTTTTTTTTTGTTTTTGTTTTTGTTTTTTTGGTATGTTTTTGTTTTTGATTTTTTAAATATTTTTTCTGTGTTTTTTTGGTTTTTATTGTTTTTTTTTTTAATTTTTTTTTTAATTTCAGCGGTGTTTGGAGTAATGATTCCTCTTCATAGAAATCTGGGCTTTTCTTTCCATAAATAGTAAGATCCTGTACAAAATTGCACAAACTGGTGCTCTTAGTGGTTTCCCAGTGTCTGTAAGAAGGGTTGATTTGTGACTCCCCTTTTTTTTTAATCCTGTGCTATGCAATGGATATATTCCCATTCTCTGCCTGTGATTGTGTTCACCTGTTTCTCTCTTTGGATTTTAAGAGCTTCAGAGTGTTTCTTGTATTTATATAAACTACAGATAGAGATGAACTTTCCTGTGATTTAATCCAATAATAAATAATCCTCCATTGGCTCCCCTTCAGTGACACAATTTTCTGTCTTGTCTTAACTGATTTGGAGTAAAAGAGGATCTGTGGAACCTTGCTGGGCTTAGAGAGGACTTTATTATTTTTATTCATTATCTTAACATCTGTGGAATAGAAAAGGTAGAAAGATACAGTTATGCAAAATAAGTGGTAAAATGTGTGAAAATTATCTCAACAATTTTGGTTTGTTTTTCCATTGCATTCTCTCTAGGTAACAACATTATATTTCTTACTCTTCCCACTGTTCATGAATAAAGTAGCTAATGATCTGGTATGTGTAAACAAAGTACAAATATTTCCAAAGGCCTTGATATTTCTTGGTAAACACTGCATGAAAAGGGATTAATCTGAGCAGAAGCATTTTCTGATATGTAATTATTTTGCTGTTTCATACTGTGATCCAATATATCAATGAATCATGCATTTAATACCTCCTTTAAACACCTTCAAAAATGGAACATAGAGATTATTTTTCCTGTTCCTCTGGAAGTGTTTGCAAGCTTCTTTTTTTATGAAACCATAACAGGGTTTTAATGTCTGGATGCTTTAACTCCTTGAGGAAAATGATGGAGTTGGAACAAACTACAGGACAGGAGATTGTAAGAACTAAACTCTTTGCTTGTGCTCATCTGGGACACAGGATCTGAGATTTCCAGGCTGTAATTAATCAAGGGAATCCATGGAAGAGATTTCCTCCTGCTTTCCCTGTCACCTGAGGAGAGATGCAATTTGCTGCTCCTTTATCCCATCTGCTTGGCAAACAATCCACAACCACCTGAGGGAGGTTGTGCCAGCTGGGGCAAACACTTTTATTCCCTTTGCCACAGCTCAGGATGGCTGATAACTGATCAGAGAGGCTCCATTTGCCTGCCTGGTGAATCAACAGCACAAAAGAGCTTTACCCAGCCTGGGCAGATCCTCACATGGGCTCAGGCACTGAGCTGAGCCAGGAACAAGTGCCAGCAGCCCAGGGCTGTCCATCTGTGCTTGGGAGCACTGCTCTCACAGCCCTGGCACCTGTAGGAACCCCACACCCAGATAAAGAGGCAAGAACTGGAGCTGAAAACCTCTCCCAATTTATACTCATTACCTGTGCGGGTGGAGTTGTGCAGTGATGGTGACTCAGCTCTCATCTGCCTCTGGACAGCCCAGCTGATTTATGAACTCATTACACTCCAGCTCCTTGCTCGTGACCAAGACCTCCACACAAATCTGCTGGTAGGTGAATTAAATGCAGGAATATTAAAGAAACCAACCTATCTCACAGTAATACATCCGGCTTGGAATCATCATAAAAAGTTTCTGACTTCACTGATAACAATACAGATACTTTACAGATACTTCTCAGCCAGTTTCTTTTTACAGTCCCTTGGAAATAATGGATTCTGCTGCCTTTTACACACAGTCGTGAACGATTGCAAGATGGGGACACTACTTTATGAGCATTTCCAAATCATTAAAAATACATATATCGAGCCACCCAGTGCTGTAGAACATGAGTCACTGTGCAGCTCATGAAAATACTCCTGAAGGGTACAAAAAGTGCCACTCTTTCCATTTTTAATTCGTTTCTTTTGTGCTTAAGAGCCTTTAACAATGAGAAGGTGGCAAGTTCATTCTTTTTGCATGCAGGCAGAATGCACCAATAGAGCATTAATAAGGCAGAGCCCTTTCCCTAATCCAGGAGATTTTTACTCTCTAAGATATCTGAATGTTTATGCAAAACCAACTCATTTGTGAGCCTCCATCATTAAAAGTGAAATGTAAATTGGAATGTAGAAGAAAATATGAACTGAGTTTTGGAGGTCCAAATTCTGATTAAAAATCGTAGGACTCCTTTGCTTCCCTCATTGTGTCACAGGAGGAAAGAGAAATCACTGCAATATCTCAATTGCAGATCCACAAACACAGGTAAAAACATGAAAAAAAAATGCAGAATTAGCATCCAAGATACCAGAAACCAATAGAGAAAGTGATGGCAAAAAGCTGTAGTGCACCACCCTGTTTTTATATATTTGAGTACAAGTTCAAATGGGTGTTATGCCCATTCCTGCATTTAAGTATTTTATTGAAATTGTATTCCTAAGACAAATAAATTGAGAAGCTGCTTCAAAGTTTAATGGATCTTTAGTTACAAATGGACTGGTATGCAACTGAGAAACATTCCTTCTGAAGAAAAGCAATATAAATAGAAATAAAACCAGTATTTCTTGAATGACAATGTTCCTCTGGGATATCAGAGAACTTTGGGACAAGTGCATCCGTTTTAGTTGCCTTGAACATGCAGTAATGCAGGGAAATAAAAACTAAATATATCATTAAAATATGTTAAAAATGTCCCAGAATAATTGAGCCAAGCTTGATCACAAGCAGCGAGGGTGTGATGCCACAGGGCACTGAAAACCCTGTTTCTGCTGCTCTACCTCAGCACCTGGACTCTGCAAGAGAGAAAGGGGCAGAGCCTTTGGGGTACTGGGATTTAGAGACACCTGGTCAGGCTCATTTTCATTTCTCTGTGTGCTTACCCCAGAGAGATGGCCCAGACTGTGAAGGGAATTGCTGATCTGTGTCCATAAATCAGCTCCTCTCTAAGCTGGGCTCTGGCTGAGCTCAGACTTGGCACTGGGCAGCCCTTGCAGCTCTGCCCAGCAGATGCCGTGTGCTGATGATGCCTGTCCTGAGCAGCTCATTAAAAGGCACTGGGAAATAGATGACAGAGTAGCTGGCAGGGGAACCTGTCCAAGGGTGGATAAACAGGCTCCAGTTATTCCTGCATGGCTCCAGGCACATGGCAAGGCAAAGGGGCAGCTGGGAACTCAGGAACTTATTCCACATGGCAATAATGATCATTCCTAAATGCTCACCTGGTCACTCTGCTCTTGAGAGCTGCAATATAGGATGCTCAACCCTCCATTTTACTATATTTTTAAAGTGAATTTTCTCATTTAATTGCTTTTGCAATTTTTCCTTTCCAACACTTGGGGAAAAGCCTGTGAGAGGAGTGAAATGCAGACTCCCTGTGTGCACAAACACAGTCCTGACAGGGTCTGAGTATTCCATGCCTCAAGCTTTGATCACTGTGTGGGCTCCTGTGCCTTTTTAACAGCCCTGCATCCACTCTGCACTGAAATGCTGCAGGAACCCTGCAGAACAATCACAAAACCCCCATTTATTTCAAGTAATCAGCTGCTGATAAATCAGTTTAGTGATTTATTTATCAGTTTATTTATTTATGGGAGCCCTGTGGGAGCAGCTGTGATACTGTGCTATCTTTCACATGCCATCCTTTTTACACAATCACGTCTTTGGACTGTGGCTGTTCTCCTCAGCACACCACCAGCATTATTCATATTATTGCATAATATTAACACTAAAATTGGTGACACACTCATTCCATCTGTTAGGTTCTCATCACAGTCACTGATAGCTGGAAAAGCTGCAGGAGCCAGTATTTTCCCTTGAGAAGAGACCACTGGCAGGTGACAACTTCTAGATTGTGGTGAGATCTGCCTGGGTAAAAAGCCAGAAGAGCTCTGGAACATCAGCAGAGGCAAATCTGAAGAGCAATCACACAATGAGACCCTGGGAGGCAGAAATATTTCATCCAATTGGGAATATTAGAATATCAGTGGAAATTCCACAGGAATTGATTTCTTTCCTAAGCGCTTATTATAGAAATATGGTTAAGGTGGATTTCTTTAAGAAGGGAAAATATTTGCACAAGTGTATTTGGGGAAAAAATTCAAATTGTAGGATTGTTTTCTGGAAAACCTGAAAAAAAATACAGGCTGACATTCTTATTAACCCTCTGCAAACTTCATTTAACTTAATATTGACAGAGGGAAACTGCTGAAGTGTTAAAGGTCAGAAAAATAAATTCATTGGGATATAAAATTCTTCCATGTCCCTGTTTTACTGCTAATGATGGCAGTGAGAAGATCTGGGCAAGATCTTGGCTTTGGGGAAGGTGTTCTTTGTTCTGTTTTTTACAGAGTGCATCTTTAATGCAAAGATGAGGGAGGATGAATCAGTAAATAAAACCTGGTCTGGAAATCTGCCTAAGATGGGGGCACACCCCTTCCTAACTTAAGTTTTTTGGAAGTTCTATCTGGCCACTTAGTTTCACTATGAACATTTTATCCAGCTTTCATTTTAACTTTACTTTTTAATGTTTGCAAGAGAAACTCTTTGAAATATATATCTGAAGCTTCTTTCTCTTTTGGCATTATTCAATTTTGGTTTTCATAGCTATCAGGTTATAACGCTTACTAATTAGATTTTGGTAATTTTTTTTTCCTTTAGGTGAATATAAAATTTTGAAAGGGTAAACTTTTACTAAAAACCTATTTATAGAAACAGTCCCTTTTATACAACTTAATCACTCAGCTCATTATCTTTCTGGCTTTGTTCTCCTCCACTTCTCCTCCTCCCCATGGTTGTCAATCCAACTGGTACCATGAGAAAATGTAAAAATTTTCTGCATGTTACATCACTTAAATCTAAAAAACCCTTAGAATTTCAGAATTTTAGGAATGTTTTATTCACTTTTTTTTTTTTAATTTTGGAGCATTTCAGAAAGCTATGCATGTAAAATTTATAAATGTCTCATCTGGTAGGGATGAGCTTCAACTAGAGTCCAAACCAAGAACTGGTTCCAAATAATGGATGCACTGCCTGCACCTCTCCTCATCTCCTCAGTTTTCCCCCACAGCTGTCCTTTCTTCTCAGCTCCTTCTGATAATTCTCTGAGAGAACAGATATTTCTATAATAGAAATTATTTTGATAAAGTTTTTTCTTAAAATACCTTGTGACCCTAAAGTAAATAATGGGCAAATTTAGACACGTGCAGCATGAATAATTTTAACACATATGGCACTTCACTTTTTTTAAAAAGTGCTGGTGTGGATGCTCATGAAGAATTCATTCCACTGTTCTGATTACCTTCATTATTCCATTATTGTGGAGCACTGTGGGAACTTTCTCATCAGTTAAACCAGTTGGGATTTAGGGCTCTGCACGCAGCACCTCCGGTGTTTGATGGAGCTCACCCCTGCAAAGTTGTCACGGGCCAAACCTTGTCTCAGCCTGGCTTGGAGCTGCTGCTTCCCCCTCCAGCTTTCATCTCTGTGCAGCTCAGCCTTTGTACCCAGCCAAAAAACAGATTCAAACCCCCCAGCTTCAGAGCAGCGCTCAGATCTGTATCCCAGCACCTCAGAACTTTGGGTTGGAATGGACACCATGAGGACATCTGCTGCAGTGCCACAGCCAGCTTTGAAGGCAGATCCATTCTGAAGCTCAATCCAATGGCTCAGCTGCTCCTCCAGCCAAGCTTTCAGCATCTCAAAGCTGCAGATTCCACAGCTTTGCTCCATGGCAAACCCCTTGCACTGGGAGAGGCTTTACCCCAGCTCTGAGCAATTCTCCTTGCTGTAAGAGGTGTCCATTGCCTCCAGCCATCTCTGAGATGTCTGTCTCTGCTTCCCTACACAGATTTCCTCTTGACCTTCACTGCTCCATCTCTCTCCAGGCTTCCCTCTCCATCCCCCAGAGACCTCATCTCATCTCCTTGGTACTCAGCAGCCTCCCTGGCAAGGATGGCCTTGCCCCACTGTGTCAGTGCCTAGAATTTCACTCATTACAAGGTTTTTTAAAGTTAAACGGTCCAGTTAAAAGTTAATACCTAGATTATTTTTCCTTTTGACTCAATGGCTAAACACTTGTGACCCACAGTGCAGCATTTTCTATCTAATTAAAAAGCTCTACATAAATCTAAGAAGAAGAGGAACAAGAAGGAAGAAAAGAAAACCTTTGCTTTAAAACTTCCACCTTGTCCTATACTTATTACTTTATTCTACAACCTCAAATTCCAAACTTTTCACCATGTGATATTACACACTTTTATTTAACCTACACACCAGTGATCCCAGTTTTATTACTCAATTTTGGAAGCTTTGTCCAAGGCCTCTGGTCAAAAGCAGTGTTCTATTGGGGGTCAGCACCTGACAGCACAGAAAGTTCAAAAAGCAATTTTCAGGATTCCAAAACCTGGTTATTTACTGTCAAAGAAACCATCAGGATTCCCTTCCCTTCCTGGGAAATACTTGGACACAATTTTCTAATTTTGCTAGGGAGGAGATGAATAGGTCAGTTCCCCACTTTTAATTGCAGTTGGGTCTGTGAAGATGAAATACTTTGTGCTGCTGAAACCTCTGTCCCCATCCTACCCTAAAATCACCTGCACAGGCACAGGTAAATCTCATTGTGCAGAGTTTGCACAGGCAGAAGTCAGCATTCAGAAAGAGCAGATATTTTTTTTTTCTAGAGTACCTTTATTCCTCCTGGATTAGTACAGCATCCTTATCAACAAAATATTTCTCATTAAAGTTCAGAGACACTGCACATCCTTTTTTGTTGGTTGCTTTCCCTCATGTCTCCTCCTGTGTTTTAATAATCTGTGCTATTTTTATTTATCATGAGCAAATAGTCACAGACTAAATTAAGCAAACCACTAGGACCTTAATTTGCCAAGCATTACCAAGGGTTTTTTGTTTAATTAAAAATTCTTGAAAGATTCTGACTAAAAAGGCCAGGGAATAGTAGTCAAAAGAAATGCTATCTAAAAAAGTAATTGCTTATTTCATGTGGGCAGCTCAAGTTAAATATCTCAAAGGAACAGCCACATTTTGAAATTTTGAAAGAGCTAAATTACTATTTCTGAAATGAAGAAGGATTTTTCTGTAATTTGATTCATTAAGATCGAAGTACACAATGCTTGTTGCTTTACCTGAGGTACAATTACCTCACCACCTTTTTGATTTATACAACCTGTTATCTAAGCATGCCTTAAGCCAAAGATATTTCCAGATTTGGTTGGTTTTTTTTTCCTCAGTGATATGTTATGTTAATAAAAAATAATATTCAGGGGAGAGGCTGAACATTCTGAAGCTGTAGTTTATAGAGTAGCAAGTAGAAATGTTCATATCTAGATCTGTGTATCAAATATTTTCTGGGAATTTTACAAAATACTTGAGGATATAATTAGGTGTGTTTATAATGATTTGGTGTCTGTGGAGCAGAGCCCAGCTTTGCCCTCTGAATCTCCTCCAACCCTTTCCTGCCACCCTGGCAAGCACAGGAGCTCTCAGCAAACATTTCAGGATTGCTTTTCCCAGGATTAGTGGACTGGCTTGGGGACTTTTTGCTTCTGGTTGTGCATTTTCAAACAGATTTATAACCCCATATCTATTTAATGGGAAAGGATAATAGCAGAGGAAGAAAACTGCACGGCCCCAGGTGGGTCAGGGGGAATTTGAACACTTCATTATTTAAAAGGCTTTTCCAACCCAAACAGATCTATGATTTATCAGCATGGCCTGTTAGCCTGGAATAAAAGGATAACACTTCCAGGGTGGTGATAAAAATGGGGAGGCATGTTTACTAGACACAGAGGGCAATTTTAGCTGTTCTTTCAGCTGTGTCAAGGAGTGCAGGTCACTGAAGGTGTCTCAGCACTGGTGTGTGATGAGACACGAAGATCAGCAAAAGGGCCTGCAGGGGAAGCTGGGGAAAAGGAAAATATGCTAAAATATAAAATACAACCAGCCCTGGGTTTTTGACACCCTGGTAGAGCAGGTCTGAACCTTGGGTAGAGATTAAGATTCCCATGGACTCCCCTTCCCCAGGAGCAAATCTGCACTGTTTCCTCCTCCTCCTCTTCTTCCTCTTCCTCCTGCATCCTTCTCTTCCTCCTGCTTCCTCCTCTTCCCTCTCTTCATTCTCTTCCTCTTCCTTCCTCTTCTTCCCTCCTCTTCCTCCCTCCTCCAGCTCCCCCAACTCCTGGAAACTCCCCATATCTGCTGGCCTAGATAAGAAGCAGCCTGTGACTCAGTGTGCATTAAAAAATAGGCTGTGTGATTAATGTTTCTTGATTTTTCTCATTCCTTGTCAGTGCCTTTTGAACAATTATCATATTAATAAATGATCAACTTGTCAGGGACTAAAATAGCGTTTGAAGAAATTAGTGCAAATCAGAAATCCACTGCACTGGTGCTGGAAAATGATGACCAATATAGGACTTGAGCACTTGACTTTTTCCTCCTTCTGGCTGGCTTTAATTGGGAATTTAAGAAAATGCTTTGACCTTTTGATAACATTGCTCAGATTATTTACAGCTCTGCTTGGAGTACCAGATTTCTTTTAATTTATAAGAATCCAAAGCTACTCTAAGATTACAGGAAATCAAGGTCTGGCCCTCTTCATCAGACTAATGATTCTGTATGGGAAACCCTTGGATGAGAAACAGTATAAAAACTTGTGATAACTTACAGAATGCATATAAACTAGAGAAAAAACCTAGAGCTGGTATCAGGAGGAGCCTGACTTTCAGTTATTTGGGTAGGGCCTTCTATCAATTCTTTTATTTTCAGCTGTGAAATGAATCAGCAGGCAAACTTCTTACCTCCATTAACTGTTTGTCAGGTATATTGTTTAGGAAAGTCAATTTTTTTGACGTTTAGGAGCTCTTCATATCCTGGAGAAAAAGACCACCAGCATCTTTAAGTGCTCCCCTGACCAACTGTGCTCAGTTTGGAGTCTGTGGGGGTGACAGCCATGCAGAGCAGCACACAGAGGGAATTGGGGACAGCTGATGTCACCTTGGAATGTGTTTGTGAAAATCAAAGAGAAGGGATCCTAAGGGATCTTCCATTTTACCTGTCTTCTTCCCTCTAAACTGCCTGGCTAATTTTTTAGTTCATCTTCTCACAGCGACTTTCAACAACAGCTCCTGCCTTCATTTACTTTGTCTGTTTTTATTTTCACCACTTGCCGTCCCAGTTGATGGGTTTTACCCCTCACCTTTGGCATACCATGGAACTGAAGTCCCTGATGTCCCCTCCTGAGCTCCCTGCACATCAGACATCCCAAATTACAGCACCAGTTCACTCTGCAGCTGTGACACATCTGGGCCAGGGCAGAACAAACCATCCCTGAAATCTTTGCAAATCTGAGGGGAAAGATAAAATTCTTTCCAGCAGCTGGACACTGACTTTTAGAAAATTCATTAAGATGTAGCCCAGCCATTGGTTTTATTTCTCTTAATGCTTTCTTAATTGCTCTTTAGAGCATTTAAACTATTCAATACACTGAAGTACTCTTGTGAAGGAAGAATCCCAAGGCTGCTTCCCTCCAGAAGAGCAATAGAGCCCCAGGTATGGTCTGTGAGCTGGCAGACTGCCCAGGAGAGCAGCTCAGAGCTGCTCTGCTCACCAAGTGAGCAAGTCTGTGTAGGTGTGCTCAGGAAATATCCAGGCTGGGTAGGTACAGGCAGCCCAGATAAATAATTTCTGATCAATCAGAGTTCTCACTCCATTCCTCCCTCCCTCCTGAACACTGCCCTTGACATTTCAGTGGTTATCAGTGGGCTTGATGGGCTGCAGTCTGTATTTCCAACCTGATCTTATTAAGCAGAAGTGCTTAACATCAGCAATAATTTACAAGATAGATAGGAAGGCAGGCAGTGGTGACAAGACTTTCTGAGCAAGAGCAATTTTAAACCCAGCAAAGGTTTCACCTGCAGAAAAATGTAGCACAGCTCCAAGCTGAGGCAGACTTGGGTGTCATTTCAGGTCAATCACTGTTTTTTTTTCAGCAGTCAGATGAAGTATTTAATTTATCTTGGGGAACTTGGGCTTGTTCTTGGTGATGATTTTTTTAGACAATACACAATTATTCCCATTGAAAGCATAAGGTTGGGTTTTGCACAAAGCCAAAATGCCCACACCTCATGTACATCCAGCAAGTACAAATACATCTAATTTGAAGTCTGAATTAATGCTATGCAAAAGTGAAAATTTTTTGTTTACTTAATAGTCTTATATCCAAAAATGCAACTCAGAATGTTATCAAACATGTTAATGTCTCAACACTAAACTGTACATTTAATATAACATGATAAAAGTTCTGGCTGCATTTTATCCTTGAAAACCCCAAATTTTATGCAAAGATGAGTTTGCTTTTCTCCTGACCTGTTTAGTAAGTATGTGAACTAAGATCTTGTTACAGAATCTTTCATGGATAATAGGTTAAAAAATAAAAAATTAGCACCACCCATGATACTGTCAGCAGAGATGGCAATTAGGAGAAGCCACCAAAACAGAGTTTTTTTGTTAAAAGGTAAACAAATCCAGCTTTCAAAGAAATGCATTTAAAAAAACTCTCTGCTTTTTTACACTTAATCATTATATAGCTTTTAGTATTTGTATATAGTGGCTGTTACATGCTTTCAAAAATCAAGTGACTATTATAAGATATAATTTTTGCAGCTGAGCTGTTCACCTAAAGATGAAATAAATAAAATAAAACCCACAATCATTTGCACGCAGAGATTTGTTCATCTGTGAATCCCCTAATAAAACCAATGTGGCTCCTTGCAGATACCAGCAAACAAAACAAGTTGCAAGGCCAGGATTTGGAATTTTACAACATTTTCATGCAGATTTTTTTCCCTCAGCTGATTAACATCGAGTAAAACCATTCCCTGATTTGAAAGGACACTCTGCTCCCATTATTGTCTCTTCTGCAGTTGGCCAGGCCATTGCTCTCCCCTCAATTAAACAGGTTTTGCTTTCTCCTTTGTGCTTAATCCTCACTGCAGATGCAGTCTGACAATGAACTGGTCCAGGGTGCTCTGAGCCCTTGTTTCTGCTTTACATCTTAGAAAATTAAACAAAAAGTCCCTGTCCTGTAAAGCCCCCAAGGCTGAAGGCAAGCTGAGTATGAAATTTGCTCCTTCCCAGCATGGTGCTGTCTAGTGATGGATGAGGAATTCTGTGTGTCAGCTTTCCTCTGCAGCTAATTTCTTAAAGATCATCCCTGTGCTGCAAGAGGGAGGTGGTTTTTATTACCAAACAAAAAACAAAAGCCTATGTTGTCTGGAAAATGTATTGGCAATCCTGCTTTGGTTCTATTTCACCCGGGAAAAAAATAAAATCACCCCAATTCTGAAAGTGGGGAAAAAGCTGAGCAGGACCTGCCCTGTGTTAGTAAGATCATCACTTTTCTTCCCTTTTGTGCTTTACTGAAGCACTTAAAAACTAAAGTTCTTCTGGAAGCGCAAAAAAGTTTCATTGACAAGTGTAATCAATTAATTTTCAGTAGACAACTCTTCATCTGTTTCTGTGTAGACCAAGAACAGAAAAACATAATCTGACTTTTTTTGAGCCATTCCCATACCCTTAAGGTAATTTTGGGTAAGTTTGGTATCATC
>PYHW01010658.1:718600-745757 GCA_013186435.1 Turdus rufiventris | reverse complement strand
AATTTTGTGTGTGGACCATGCTTTTTCTTTGAATTGCTTCTATTTAAATAAGATTGTTGTCAAACAAGTGATGTGTTTCTGGGGATCATTTATTACCCCTGAGTTTTTCAAATAGAAGTGGCTTCAGTTCATGGCTCTGCTGGGTCAGACAGCAATGCAGTAGCTGCACGGGATTTTGAGACAAACATTTAACTCCAGCATGTGCTTAGACGTGGAATTGTTTCATTTTCTTGAGCTACAATTCCAGTTTGGAATCTCCAGGCTCAGCTCAAGGTGGAGCCACCAGGTCTGAAACTCCAGTGGGTTGCTGAATAATTCACTGCCACCCCAGGACACCGGGTTTTAGGACACACATCTCCCAAACCCAACTTCTCACTGCTTTTCCAGATGGAAATAACCCATTATCTCTGCTAGTGGAAGAGGTTCCTGGTGGCAATCTGGGGCTGTGTGAAATGTCTGCAAAGCCAAATCTCACCCTGGGGATGCTGGAGCAACGTGGCATCCACAGGAGCACCTGCCAAAGGTTTATCTCTGCAGGACAGCCCTGACAGCCCTGACAGCCCCCAAATAAATCCTCTGGATTTATTCCAGAAAGAATGGAGATTCACTGGCTTCAAGCTCCAAAAGACCAGAAGGGTTGCACTGGTGCAGTCAGTGTTAATTTGTCACTGCTCTAGGAATAAATGAGTGATGATGAGAAGTTGATGAGAAGTTGTTGAATTCTTTGCCTCCTGCAAGCCAGAGGAAAATGCAGCACAGCATTTTCTTGAATTTGACACAAGAACTTGGGAGAAAGAAAGAAAATGGTACAAAAGTCTGGAGGTAGCTGCTGAGGGCAAAAGCAGGAACAAATAGATTTGAAAGAATTGCTGGCATGGTTTAAGATCTGCTGGTCTGGAGGCTGGTGGAGACCAGCCTGCCAGAGAACCAGAGAACTTCATCAGGGGAAAACCTGAATATTCTGAAAGTGCTGTGAGAAGCAGTAACAAAACGAGCACTAACAGGAGTGCACTGCCAGCAGGGGACTTTCATCTCAGGCTACAAAAGAGATGGGAAACATAAATATGATGGCAACACAATCCTTTCAAAAGACATTTTTTCCTCCAATTAATATTTTTCAAACTACCATAGATATAAAAATACGTGTTTATGGTGGAAGTGAGAGGAGGCTCTTTGAGCCTAGAACCACAGCTTGCAGCAATATTTGACTCTGACAGAGCAGGGGAATTGCATGGAAAGCTGAGAAAGCTGCTGCAAACTATTCTGGCAGAGAAGAGGGAAAGTGGATATTTCAAAACATCTATTCCTTCTGCTGGTTTCCAAGAAAATCCCAGACCCTTAATGAGCTGCAGGGACTCGATGAATGTGTGCTGAGTATTCTGGGTATTTAAAGATCTGATGAAATGAAATGTCACAGAGAGCTGAGTGCCTTTTCTCTGCAGCCCTGAAGGTTTTATTGCACACTGAGGTGAGGAGTGGAGACAAAACCACATCCTGGAAAGCTCAAAATTCACAGAGGCAGAGCCACAGGAAAACTGGATCAGACAGCAGTGGCTAGGGGGGAGTATTGTTGAACACAAAAGCCTGCTGGAGATGCTGCCTGTGCCCCGGAGGAGCAGCCAGCCATGGGTTAAGCACATGACATGCACATGGGACAACCAGACTGTGTTTTTTTTTAAATTATTTTTTTAATGTATGTGAAAATTTGACTATGTTGAGTAGAAGGCGTTCTGGAAAATCCACCTCAAGGTTAATTCCAGTTGATCCCAGACTTGTGTCTTTCTGGAGAGGTGCTCTGACCAGCACATTTCCATCAGTAATCACAGTGTCTCATTAACAGCCACAAAGGTTGTTGTAAGACCACTACACATTTACACTACCCTGCACTAAATATTTGCTCAATTAAACCTGGTCTCAGTATCAAGTGAACTCATGGCGACCCATTTAAAGCCTTGCCACACTTTCTAAAACTCTCTTGTCCTCTTGGCACATCCTCAGTGAGTGTGAGCATCCCCTGCTGCAGCCAGAGCAGAATTTCAGCCACAAACCCAGTGCAGATCTGGGGACCCAAACCCCAGAGCAGAGGCACATTTTTGATGTGGAGTGCAGTGAACTGCTGCTCCAAAAATTGGGCATTTGAAGCCAATGGGAACCCAGCAGTGTCATGTCCCATCCTCAGGGACATGGCTCACACAGGAGAAGTTCTTATCTATATTTATTTTTCTGTTTTATGGGTTGTTTGGGTGGCTTTTGTGCATATGTTTTATTTCCTTTAATTAGAACATTTTAAATGTGGGTCATTTTTATTTTATTTTTAATTATGTTCTTTTGAATGGGCTGGGTTCTGTTGCTTATTTTGAAACCAGCACAATAACTCACCCTCCTGCTTCCTTGGAGGCTGTGTCTAACAATGCAACTTTGAAGCAGCAGTAGAAAAATGTAAGTTGATTTTAATTCCATATATACATGATCTGAAAGCAACAGGGATGGGATTTGTCTTTCCACTGAGCTCTGCATGTGTGAAAAAATAACTTTTCTTTCGTATGTTAAGGAAGAAAATGAAATCTCAGTGGTTTTAACACTGGCTGTTGATGCCAGCTTAAGAACACTCCCTTCTTGCAACTCCTTTTATAGAATCTTGTGAATTTTCTGGGGGCAAAAAAAGTTCTATTGGGGCAAAGGGAATTAAATTTTACAAGCTGGTTATTAATTTTTAAATGCTATACTTCTGAGTTGTATAAGAACTGAACAGAAAAAAAGAAATCCCTTCACTTTCTTTCTTTTGTTATGCATTTACTTTTTGTGAAGAAATAAGCACACTCTGCTTTCCCCAACAGTTCTATCCCTCGTGCCCTTTCTCTATTTTCTTCAAATCAAGAAATTCTGCTTCATCCTTGAAATTGTTGCTTCTTAGATCACATTGAGCAACCAATTCAGCAGATGCTGAACATGGTAGAGTTTGATAAAATCAGAAGCTGTGGGGAAAACCAAGGAAAAACTAAAATGAAAACATGAGCTTGCTCAATGGGGAATGAAGCTCTTCTAAGAATCCTGAGGAATGGAAAGCAAAGGCAGATTTCATTTTCTGCTTGGAAAACCAACCCCAGTTAATCATCATTTGAAATTATCTTAGTTTATCTGCATTTTTTTTCCTTGGAGCAAATTTCATATGTGGTTACAGATGCTTCATATTTCCAGGGTTTCAAAGGCTTGGGTAAATTGATCCTTAACTTTTTTGCTTGTGTGTGGATGTTTCAAGATCTGGAGGTGCAGTAACTGTTCCTATTTAATGTCTGCTTAAAATCTTGGTTTTTGCTGAGTACAATGAGGATGTTGGTCACTTGTGAGCTCAGGTGGGTGACAGATTTGTCTGAGATTTAATAGAACCAGGAAATACTCTGCTTGGTTTTGGGGGTTTATTTCTATGGATTTTTACTCCTGAATCTGTTTTCTGCACCTCCCTTGCCATTGCACTCAGTGGTTCGAGTCTAAAAATTGGGGTTTTTTTGATATATCAGTTTATTTTTGGATTACACCAGTTAGTGCAATAAAACTTATTTTTCTACAACCTGCTTGTTTTAGTATTCAGAGGATATCTGAGGAGGGAAATAATAAAAAAGTTGTCTCCTTCTGTTTTTAACACCCGCCTTCAGGTGCCACACCAGGAAATCCAGCCTCCTCTTGCTTTACTCTGGATAAGGCTGTTTGAATAGAAATTAATGTAATTAGCTCCAGATTTCAAAATATCAACCTGTGGAAGTGCACCCTCCACATGAGCATTGATGAAGAACACAGGCATTAGGGGATGCTGAGATAATTTCTACTCACAAAGGAAAATGTTCAGGGACAGAAGATAAATGAAAGGTAGGTCTGTAAAATTGTCCTAAATGGGGGAATCTCAAAGTAGAATAAAACCAATATGCTGAAATAGAAAGAATCCAGCTAAATGGGGCAGCATTAATTGATTAACAAACAAGTCAAGCTCTGAGTGTCTTTCCCTGGAGTGCAGGTGAAGCCATGGAGACACTGGGCAGGTTCAAGGGACTGCTCTGCACACTTTGGTGGAAATGTGTGGGTTCAGAGCTGCTCTTAGTTTGGATGTGAAGAATAATTCTGTGTGTGAACAGTGCCATGGCAGAGATCCCAACCTCCTGCACAGCCCTGAGCCATCAGCCAGCTCAGCCTGGTCAGACAGCAGCACATTGATTGTTTCAATCTGCTTTGTATTTTCTTCCTTTTGTTTCCCCACCCTTTCTGGACCTTTTTCTCCCTAGGATTTTCAAAACTGACTCCCTGATTTTGCACCCTATTGGATGACACCCTATTGGATGATCCAAGCTCTTCTGGGTGTCTTTCAGCTCACATGAAGCTGTAGTTTCAGGGGGTTGCACAGAAATTATCCTCTGTAGAGCACACAGCATCTTGGGCTCTAAAATCCTGAATCCTGGCTGTGGCAGCCAGGAATAATTATAGTAGATGTGTAATAATAGCTATTACTTACTTGTTTTGGTTCTAATCAAAATATTAGCGCAGATAACAGATTCAATGGAAAAAAAAGGAGAAATAATGAGCTGAGAGAAGAGCTGGTGTCCATCACAGGACTTAATGGTTAACACATTTTATTAGAAGCCAAATAAAGTTAAATCAGTCTAATATTATGAGTGTTACACATGACTGGGCATAAGAATTCCTCTGGTGTGAGGCCAAGTATCAGTTAGAGGAACATTGAATAATTTCTGCTGTTCATGGTCTGGCCAGAGCCACGGGTAGGGGAGAGCTGGGCAGCTCCATACCTGGAAAGCAGCAGATGATGGCTGGATTGGCCATTGCTTGGAAGTTAAAAAATAAACCCACAATGAAGGTAAAAAGAGATTTCCATTCTGTTTTCATTCTGCATGCCCATTTGGAAGGGTGAAACTGGCTAAACTGACATCATGGGTCTGAAAAAGTAACTTTTTAGAAGGTGGTTTCCAAATGTAAAACTAACCCTGACTGTTGCCCAGAGCTCTTTGTTGTGAGTTACTCAGGTATTTTAGCAACAGAAGCATCTGAAGTCTTTGTAATGCCAAGTAGGGCAGTTCAAATAAAATACTGGAATGAAAGATGGGAAATGGCAGAAAATGGTGCTCGGTGCCCTCATGTACCTGCTTCCCTTTGGCTGCTTTGGAACCTGCCTGCTTATTCACCAGTTTGCTTCTGGTGCTGATTTCCAGTTTTGTCCTATCAGAAATTTCCATTTCCTTTCTCAGTGGGAAGTTTTTGCCTTTCTGACTGTTATCTAATAACCCTCCTGGGCTGGCTGGAAAGTGCAGGTAATGTGTCTACTTTGTTATGTTATTTCTAAGCATAAATAAATAGAAAGCTTTTGACAGTCTAGAGTTGCACTTTGAAATCTTCATAAATACTGGCCTGTGTCACCCCTTAATACAAACCATAAAATAAGAGCAAACCAAAGTGGTTTATGTTTTGTGTTAAGGGGAAAGATCTGATTTAGGGCAGAGTGTTTCTGTTGTCCTGTGAGAAGGATGAGAGACTTTGCTGGAAAAAATCCTCAGCCAAACTGAAGAGTCCCAGCAATGGGATGTTACAGCTCAGTGTCTGTCTGCAATACAGAGAAATAAAGAATGACCAGGATGTTTATTTAATTGACAGAATTATGCAGAGAAGAGAAGAAATACATTCACTGTGTGATAATTTGATATCTTTAGAAGAAATAAACAGAAAAGCTTTATTGCTACATATTCCTTTTGTTGTACATGTCAATAGATCAGCTTTAAGAACTGGTTGTGGCTCAGATTCCCACAAATCCTCCAGGAATCCCTTGCACAAAGCAAGTGATGCCAATCTTGTTCCCAAGCTGAGAACCAACAAAATAAGCAGTGGATGGTGAAAATGTGTGTATGATTTGCCTGGATGAACCTGGGAATGCTGCAGCAGAGGTTCCTGGTGGAAATGGAGAATGTAAGAAATTAGAGGGGGAAAAAAAGACCAGTTCTTCATGACTTATTTAAACCTTTTCCCCAGTGTTTGTCATGGAAAGTTACTCTGAATGCAGAGTGGAAAATATTGTTCTCCCAGCCATGTTAAACAGATTAAGTTTTAAGGTATTAAAATGCAGAGCAAACACTTCCAGCCTCTCAAATGAAGCTGTGCTAACACGATTTTTTGGAGGCTGGGGGTTTGTACACCATCTGCCCTGCATTATCAACAGGCAGTGTTCTACGTGGATCAAGAAAGAGCTGAGTATTAAAGCTGAGATTTAGCCTGGGTAATCCTATTTAAACTCCTTTGGAAGTTTTATTGTTCAGCTCATAAGCATAAGTTCAGGAAAACTTCAGGGTTTTAACCACTGCACAAAGAGAAGAATCCTAATAAATGAAAGATTCAGGTTTGTTAGTTTACAGCTCTACATCTAATATTTATAGCTCAGAAAAGTAGATTCTTCAGTGGTTTTCCAGGTTTAATGAGTGTTATTTTTCTTGCTACAAGTGTCTCTATTGCTGTAGATGTTGGGTGCTCAACAGACCCTCTAAGCCATGGTCTAGGTAGGACAAATGCATTTGAAAATGTTGGCACAAGTGCCTGGCTGAAGGGCACAGAAAATCCTCACAGCACAGCAGGGAAATGAGCACGGATTTCTAAGCACTTTTCCTCCTGCTTTCAGGACAGAGTAATTTTTAATTTGTGAAATAAATAACTAGTCAAAAACATTGACCAACATTTGGTTGTAAACCAAAAGGATATGAATAGTTAGGATAAAAAAACCATTAATTTTTATTCAAACCATCTTTCCCTTCCTTGTACTTCTCCATTAAATGTCAAATTTTCTTTTCCATTTTTTTCTCATGCCACAATCTCTTCTTCACCTTCCAGTCTGCTGTCTCATACCCATCTCTTTAGTTAACACACTGGACTCTTCTACTACCTAAGTTTCCCAGTTGCTGCTCTGATCTGTTCTTTCACACCAGCTACTCTCTAAACTCAGAACTAATTTTCTAAATCTCTGCTATCTATCACTAGAGTGTTAAACAGACAAGCTCTAATTCCACCTGCTGCCGCTTTCATCAATTAAATTTCATTTTCAGTGACAAGAGGAAAGATGCCAAGTTTTATGGTAATTCCCATCAACCACTAATTTGAACCTGCCAGTGTAGCAGCACATATTGACAAAGATTTACTCCAGGGAAAATCTTTGTCTGCTTTTGTGCTAAGGACAAGAGATGACAAACAATAATGAAGTGCACAATGTTGTCAAGAGCAGTCACGGAAGATCATCTGTTAATTGTTTCCTTCTAGTACCTTCTGGAAAGCTCCTCATTTTTTTGCCAGACAACTGGTTTGAATTGGCTGCTGGATGGAAACAACATCCAGATATCTGTGCAGAAACAACATCCTGATATCTGTGAGAAAGACCCCTATTAGGAAATGTAAGATGCCATATGTATGTGTAAGTACATATTAATGTACTCTAGGACAGCCAGGTGAATGGAAAGTGTGGTGAGGTATTAAAAACAACAAAAGATTGTTCTGTTCTGGTGTCTGACCTCTTCAACTGGCCAAAAGGCTCCTTGTATTAACTTTTCTAATAATATTGCATAAGATATCCAAGGTGTGGTAGGAGATTATGGGCAGGACAGGAGGAGGGAATGTCAGGGCAGCTCTCCTGCCCTGCTGCAGTGCTGCTCCCCAGTGCCATGGAAATGGAAATGGAAACCCTCCCAGTCCTCAGCGGTGGGAATCCAATCCTCCAGCAGCCAGGAATGCTCACAGAACTCTGCAGTGTTTATATATATATATATTATAACTGTGGCTATAAAGTACCTGACTGTCCTTAGAGCTGCAGCAAAGATTCTCTTTTCAATCAAAACAATTAGCAGGAAGAGAGAAGCCATGAATCACTGCAGCACAAAAGTTTGTCACCCACCCTAATTACTTTCCATAGGGAAGGCATTAAAAGTCCAAATGGTCCTGTCAGAGGGGTACAAAATGATGGTGCAAGAGCTCCAGGCAGCGATTTGTGGCTGGCTATTCAAACACACACTGATATAATGTGAGGAGGCTTTGTCTCACGGGTTTTTCTTTTGCTGTAGGAAGGTGTGTGCTCTTGGATTCCATCCATGCACAGCCCCAGCTCTTGCTTTCTGTGCTTGTAATGAATCCCATTTGTACCTGAAAGCTGGAGATCTCTGTTTAAAGTGAAAGCTCCTTGTCATTAACAAAAGCTGCATCCGGGAGAAAATGAGCTGTAGAAATGCAATGACAAATAATACTCTGAAAATCTCCGGATGTCTGTGTGAGTGAAACACTGAGCTTGGCTTGTTCAGAGCTGTTCAGAAAGGGAAAAGCTCTTTGTCAGTGCTTCCCAGACATCCAGACAAGTGTGACTTCTTCTGAAAAGCATATTTTACTGCACAATGACAAGGGGCAAGTAAATGCAATAATTGGCCACTGGAATGGCTTCCCTGCCATAGTCAGCTCACAGGAAGGGAAATCTTCCAAATGCAATTAAAATATCAAAGCTAGCTTGGGATGAGTTGATGGCTTTGCAGAGCCAGGGAACTGAGGGACAACAGTGATGGGAAATGATTACATTTTACTGTGCGTGAATTGGGGCTGGCTGAAGCTGAGCAGGGGGACACTGCAGGCTGGGAAGACCCCGGAGCTCAGTCACAGAAAGGAATTTTCTGGGAATTCTGGAAAATGTCTGTCGTGGATCCTTCTCATGGGGCTACCTGGGAGGGAAGGAAGGCCAGAGGCAATCCTTGTGCCCCCACCTCCCAAAATTTCCATCGGGTGCTGATACCCAAAATCCAGAGAAGGAATATTTATTAATCCACTCTGCCACCCTGGAAGAGTGGGATTACAGGAAACACTGCTTCTCATCCAATTTCAGTTGTGGAATTATTGGGATTACAGAAACATGCACTGCTAAAATCTCTTTATAGCTGAATCCCTGCTCCACCCCACGTGAGATGTGAACATTGGGCTGGAGATGAGCTGGAATCTCTGAAATGCAGAGGAGAATTCTCCTAGAGGAAATGAGCCATCACAGGAAAATCTGTGATACCTAGAGAACAAATATGCCAAAACACTAATCATGCATTTTAATGGAATATCTTCTTTATTTTTTTAAACAGGTGCCTGCAGAAGATTCAGGAATTCAGAAGAGAGTGGGATCTTTAATGTAACATTAAATTCTCCTATGACTGCCACTCTCTTATTTAGATTTTTCTGATAAACAGTCAATTAACTTATATTGCCTGTAAACAATACTTCAGATGAGTCCATCAGTTTAGTTGCTTTGAAGGATTTAAACTAAGTAAAATAAAATAAAATAAAATAAAATAAAATAAAATAAACCACCAACACTTTTTTTTATATATATGTATATAAAATGAACTTCAACCCAGAAACCTTATTCATAATGAATTTGCTATTATCTGTGGGTTATTTTTGGGTGTGTTGCTAATCACTCCCATTATTTAGTTGTTGAAAAACCTCTCCTTGCCGAGGTGTGTGTGTGTCTGAGCACTATGAAGGTGACAAACACCTTCTGACAGGCTGCCATGCAAGCATGAACACGAAATATGGCTCTGCTTCACGCCTCTTGTTAAATGCATTGGATGTTGCAGCCATAAAGCAACTCCTGCATTCTTTTGCTATTGATTTTAACAAGGAAATAAGTCATCAAATAATTACATTTACAGTTCTGAACCGGTGTGCACCTGATTATAAAAACCCTCAGCACAGCATGTCAGTACCTGCTCGTGTCAATTCTGGCTTCCATCACACACCAGCATGTTTAAATTCAAGGTATCCTGAAAATCTTCCCTGTGTCAGGAATTAGCTGTTAATGATCAATGGCTTTTAATTAAAACAAAGCTTCCTCCTTGTCCCTTTACTTCAAGTTTCATATCTGATTTAATACACGGTTGCTCTGTGAAAGAACAGACTGTTTGCATTGTTTAAACCTATTTTCACAAAGAATAGAAGTGTCTAGCAAAAGTAGAGTTTAAATAAGCAAACACAGTAGTTAAATATGCTAAAAATAATGAAATATCTTTTTAAACCTGAAGGTATATTATTTTATGTCCTTGGCACTGTGTGGTAGTCACAACCAATTGCATGGGACTTTTGCTCTCAACACTATCTGATTTTGGAATAACACCACTGTAGTACCTTGTTTCTTATTAGCACCAGTGAAAGATGAGACTTGTTTTGCTTTTTATTTATTCTTTCATTTACTACTTACTTACAGCAATTCCACACATTAATTTGAAAATGAGATCATGCATACATTTTATTGCAGGTCGTAAAATGACAGCCAGAACAAGGGGTGCTGGGAGGCAGGCAGGAAATGCAAGTTTTGCTAACTGGGATTATCAAAGAGTTGATTTTAAGGTAATGGAGAGGGGCAGTGTGTGAAAATAGAAATAAAATAGGAGAAATTATGTCTTTGTAAAACCAAAATCTATTATCAGGTTCAGGAAAATTCTCCTGTCGAGTTTAATGTCAAGGTTTCTCACTTTCTTAGCTGAAGAGAGTCAAAGTGATAAATAATATCCATCCTTCTATAAAATATAGTGCAACCCACTCTGTCCTCCCAATCCAAGTTTTTCATATTCTTTCCTCTGCTTGAGCACTTCTTGGTTTACTTTCCAATTCTCTTTTTTGGTCTCATTTTCCCCTCAGGGTATTTTTGGTCTTGTGTACACTTTGTTATTTCATCATTTTCTCACAATCTTTTGAGTACATGGATTTCTCTTATGTTTTTGATCTTTGCACAGCTATTTTCCTTTCCAGGTATTTCCTTTTCATTCTTTAATGAGAATTTTTGTTTTAGGTGTAGATTCCTTCCCTTTTTCTCTCTGCATTCTAGTAAGGATGTTTTTGTCCATGTAGCTTTTATTTCTCTCACCTTCTTACTCTAGGATGTCCCTTTTGTCCTTTTTTTTCTTCCCCATGTGATTAATTTTGTTTTGTCTAACTTACCTCCTTTAAATGCACTTGGGTAACTCCAATGTTCTTCCATTATGCATCATGATCATCCTAGATGGAAACTGCATTCAATAACTAAAAGATTCCTAAAGATTATTTTGAATTCCACCTCCATTTCCTACCTTCTGTTCTGTTCTTCCATTCATGCTTCCTATCAAGGAATGAGTATTTCCATCTAAAGGCTCCTTTGGCACCCTCAGAATCTAAAGCTTCACCTCAAAGCTGAGACAATCAAAGGGAGACACCTGTGTGACACCTGGTTTAGGGCACTCCTGAGATTAAGGCTCTAAATTATCCTGGGGGGAGGAGAAAATAAGGGAAAACAAAGTGTGGAAATTGTGGGCAAAATGACAGTTGTCCTGTGTTTTGTAAATCTGTGAGGATCTGTGAGCCAACAGCCTGGAGCAAACCACGGCAGGTGCAGAGTGTAGGGAAATCATTCAGTGTGTTGGTCTTCATTCTAAAAAGAACAGTGTGTCCTGGAGATAAATCCAGGTTTCTCCTGGCTGCTGTAAATCCAGTTATGATACTGGCTGATTAATTTATTCCATTATGAGATTCTTGGTTTAGAGTTCTCCACCTGCTTCAGAAATACCAATTCAGGCTGTGCAATGGTTCTGGTGATCAGCTTTCCTTAGCTAACCTGTGTGAATATTACTGTGTGATGAGAAGGAACAAGGTGGAGTGGTTTTTCTCTTTATTTTATGTCACTGGGGCATCAGCCAGCCCATCCACTGTTATTTAAACTGTGACATGGCTGTGTCTTTACTCTTGTGGCCAGATTTTCATGTTGGACAAGCTGCCACAGGAATTTTCTGCTTAGTCCACAGCTGAGTCCAGTTCTAAAACTGGCAGAGGCTGCTGGACCTGAGCTTGTGGCTGCCTGAAAATCTCAGTCCTCAAGCCCCTTGACACCTCCCACATTGTTTATTGCAATTCAGCCACTCTTGTTGTGTACAGGAGAGCACATCTGAGAGCTCTCACCACTGTATAGTCTAAGATTCCTGATTTTAGTCAGGATGGAAAGATGTAGAGTTGTCATCCCACTGGGAGATTCAGTGTCCTATTGAATGCAACAGGGCTGAAATTGCACAGAAAGTCCATTTAGTTCAGTCAGGTAAACACAAAGATCTGTGATGGCTTTTTTTGTTTTTGTTCTTTTTGTTTTGTTTTTGTTGTTGTTTTTGCTAACTTCAGTGAGCATTACTGAAAACATCTTCAAACACAACATTTGGGGATTTAACTTGCAGGAATTTTGGCTGGTTCTGGCAATGAAATGTAGTGGGAGCTGAAAGTCCTCCATGCTAGTCAGTTCTGTGAAACTCTTCTGAAGTGCAATTTCTCCTAGGATTATTATTCTATTGCTCTCTAGCAAGTATTTCAGCATATTTGGTACTTAATCTTCTGTGTCAGTGGTGAAAATGTAGCTTCTATATTGCCTTGTGGCTATTTTTTAATATTTCTGTCTTTATGATATCTTCTCATCGGGGCTTTTGTCTGAAAATTAAGGCAGCATTTAGATAAGTATTACCAAATTCTTAAAATGAGAGAAAATAAAGATACAGTCAGTGCCAATTTCCCCAAGGTCAGGAAGCAAGTGAGCATATGCGGGGTAGGGAAGCACTCAAAAAAACAAGAAACAAAAAAATCAAAAGAATCCCTACAGGTGAATTTAGATTGTTCTGTTAAAATTACAAATTGGCAGCATCACTAATGCCATTTAGCCTCTCTGAAAAAGGCCACTAATGGTGTCACTCACTGAAAGCTGACAGGTACCCTTTGAGCCTGACCTTTTGTTAAACCAATTCTCCCGGACTTAGACTGCAATGCATCAACATTTCCCATTTCAGAGATGTTGATGTAGAGCAAATAGTCCAGAAAATTAATAAGAGTGGAAGAATGTCCCCTAGAAAAAAGAAAACTTTCTATGGTGGCTGCTCAGGCAGGTCAACATGATCATTTCAGCTCAGGGGAGTGAGTTTGTGGAGCAACTCCATTTGTGGGGCTGCATGGACAGGCGTGCAAAATAATGTCTGTAAACACTCATGGGCTGAACTTGAACTAAAACTGCAGCAGAGGAATCAGTGGCATGAGCTTTGTTAATTAGAGAATGCATTGAGTGCTGACAAACAATATCGACTTTTGTTGTGTTTGGAACCAAGACATTTCATTAAGTGCTAACAATTAATGATTGGAATAATTGGCTTGAGAGAAGAAAGAGATCAGTATGGATACAAAGAATTGGGCTGGTGCTAGCCCTGTAAAATTGCAGAAAATAAAGCCAGGCCTTGAGAAAGTCAGACCTAGAAAGGCAAAACTCCCAGTCCAGCATCTTCTGTTAGAGTTACCTGTGTGAGGTCACAGGTTAATGCAAGAGACATTCTGGAGAAGTTGGATCTGTAACAATCTCCAAGTAATTTACTGCCTGAACGCCTTTACGTAATTTATTACAGTCAGAGGACTCTGCTAAGGGCTGGTCAGGATCCTCACAGGTTTTACTTCTCCCTATGAAACCCCTGCAAACAGAGCAATGAGCATTGATTTTGTTAGAGCATCTCATTTTAGGATGATCATCATGTTACAGAATGTAACGCTGTGCTTATCAGAATCCCATAACCTATATTTTCATTGCCTTTCTCTAGTTTATGATTCTTTTCCATGTTTTTATAATGCTGTTGTACAGCCCAGGCACGCTCAGACACACACATCTGGAGAACACTTCCATTCTTTGTGCCAAGCACATTATCAGTTATTAAATCTTCCCAAATCTCCCTGCTTTACAATGAAATCAGGAGAGTTCAAGTTATGCTTTTATAACTCTATTAAGTTGAAGACTGTAATTCTTGTGAAAAAAGATATTAACTGAGGCAATTTATCATGGAGTCTGAGGAGTAATCAGCTTCTCTGAGAACAGCTATAAATACAGGATTCCAGACTGTACAAAAAAGAGACTTTTTTGGGAACATTTAAAACCATGGAGAGTGAAGGGCAAACATCAGGATGTGCCTCCTCCAGCTGCTGCTCCAGGGAGTTCTCCAGGCTTTTCTGCACCTCTCCTGTGTCTTTTACCTGGGGGAATTAATTTCTCCCACACCTCTGCTCCTGACTTTTTTCTTTCTTTTTTTTTTTTTTTTTTTTTTATGGTTTCTGATCAATAACAAGGAATGTATAACTTTGTTTTAGCTGTATTGCACTATGGCTCACGACATGAAAACTCAGTGTTCAGAGCAATGTCTGATTTCAGCTGCTTGGGCTATTTTCTGTTCTCCTGTTCTGCAGTGCACTTTTACTTGGCTGAGATGTTATATTTTATTTTATGCTCTAGCACGGTCCAAGTTAACAATATATATCTTTATTCCATTCTGCCCTTTGCAGTTTCAGCTTTAATTCTGAAAATTTGGCCTGGAAGCTTCAAGAGAGATAAAGAAAAGAGCCCCCAACATCAAAGAAGTGGTAGAAGATGAAAGGAAACTAGAGAATGCCTTTAGGGATTAACAAAGATTCTTGAGGAAAAAGGCCCTGAATACCCAGTCTGTCACAATCAAACCATGGAGAAAAACCCTGTGAAAAAAGCAGAATTATATGTGGAAGAATGATTGCAATTACTGAGGGAAAAACTGAATTTCTGATGGTGGTGTGAGAGACAGAAAAAAAGAGAGAGAATATATAGGACAAAAAATTGGGGTTTGCCATCATCCCATAGGTGAAAACTAAAATAGTGACATTCAGTGACCCTCTGCTAGAGGATTCATTACTTAAACTCTCTTGAGACAAAATGTAAAACAGTTCCTGTTCCTCATCACCCCTGTGAATTGAAGCAAAGGGAGTGAGATTCCATTTCTAATATGCTCTGGCTGTGCCTGGAAAAGTTTCTGTTATTGTTTCTGTGAGAGATGTAGCAGAGTTGTGTGAGCAAATGTTTCACTTAAAATGTGGGTAATAACAAATCACACCACAAATAATAAGGAAATTCTGGCTGCAATAAATCATCTTTGCAAACAGTGTGCTTAGATAACAAGCACATGAAAATACCGACACGGAGCCCATTACTGTATGGAAATTCTTCCTGCTGAACTTAGATTTCCTACAAGCTATAGGAATAAATACCTGCTGCCAAATTCTGTGTCATTATTACATCTTCCTCTGGCATGTAATGAGAGAAACTACTCTTAGGAGTGGGTGGCTACAACCTGTTGTATTTTGCTGGAAGTGTAGGCTCTAAAAACTTTGCCATGTGTCAGCTGAGAGCATCCTCTGGCTCACTGAGCCCACTGAGGCAGCAGAAGCTGAGTAAGAGTCAAACAGGTTTGTATTGCTGGAATGCCTCTGAGTTTTAGGCCATTTGTTTGTTGCCTTGTTGCAGCACCCCAGAATTTTCACATCTGAATCCCTCAGTTGTTTTTTAAAAGGAGGTTAAGTCCAATCCAGGACTCTTTTCCAACAGTGAATACATGCAAAGGACTTAGGCTACCTAAAACATGCAGCTACTGCTTTTAATTATTTGCTGTGTGCAGTGTATTGTGAGTCTGTGAACAATTCAGTGTTTTGTGTGCTTTCAATCACAGAAAACATTATATTTGTTTTATTCTGTCCAGTGCTAATAATTAACCCTCTTCTACATCTCACAGTCAGGGCATCCAAGGGAAGGAGCTCTACCCAAGTTAGTAATGAAGTCTTTTATAGAAAATTACCCTGCAATGAGCTGAGCTTGCAGCAAGTCAGTCTTGGTTGTGTGAAAAGATTCAGCTTGGCCAGACTGGCCTGCTAAGTGGGGTGAGAAAATGATGGAAGAGAGTACAGTGACAGAACATTGTGTGTAGTTGGATAAGGAGGAGATAGGGGGCTGTTGGATTAGGAAGATTTTGGCAGAGAACAAGCACTAAGAACAGCCTCGTAAAAATCAGTTTTAGGAATTATTTAAAGGAAATACCAAAGCAATCCAAAATATACTCTTCATGGGTCATTACATTACAGTAAAAACATTAGTCCTGCACAGATCATTATTTTATCATTAGCTTAATGTCATCAGTTAATGAAGATACATCCCTGCATCTCTCAGATGAGATTCACTGGGCTGCCCACGCCCACAGATAACAGATGCAATTAAAATGCTGCCAAAGTCATCATCCTTGTGACAAAGCTTTGGAAGTGTCTTTGTGGTGGTGAAAATAGTTTTAATTTTATCCACATGGGTGTTTGTTTCCCACTACACCTAATTTTGCCCACAGCATCAAGATAGAAAACCTCCTATTATAAATGATTTATGATCTTGCAGTATTACCCCTTTCTCTTTCCATATTTCAGGAAGGTGTGTGTATCATGTCCCTGATAAGGGGGAAATTAAATAGAAAATGAATAAACATCCAAACTATGATAGCCCTCTAGTGAAATTATTATGCTAATTTTTAATTATTTTTTTCACTTTGAAACCCCTTGGGACTACAATTTGTTTCAACAGCAGCTGTATCAGATTAAAAAACCCAAAGCACTCCTAACCAATTCTGCAAACTGAAGATTTAGCATCTTTCTAACAGCACTGTGCATTCTTATCAAAGAACTAAGTTCAATCGTATTACATTTTATTATAGGGAGGTTATGATTCATAATGGAAGATGTACAAATTAATTACTCACTCCTTGGGATTGGATATAAGATTTCCTTTCATTATTCAAAGAAAGGATACTCCCAATGAACTGGTTAATGTTTGCTCAGTTGTTAATAGCACAGAGTGGCACTGGTGTGGCATCCCTGGAAAACAGGGAGCATTAGAACAGCTCCTGCATGTCTGATACCATTTCAGGCACCACAAAGAGCCCTGAGGCAGATTTTATAAAGCAATGTCAGCTGAAACAAATCCTCCCCACTTCCCAGCCTGCCCCACGAATTTCTGCCTAGCCAGTAGAATAAAATAAAATAAGCATTTTAAAAAGTTTCAGCTCAGTTTGACTCTGAATTGTTTCAGAAATCAGAATCTGCTGTTTGATTTTCAAAATAGACTTCTCTTGATTATTCAGATTGAGATGAAATCACAATAGATGCAAACTCAAGACACTGTGCATCACCCATGGGCTTTTGCCAATGTTTTGAATTCTATTTTCACCTGTTAGTATTTTTTCTCATGTTGTCCCTTCTCCAAAGGAGTTCATGATTCATGGTTTTTGACATAAAGGTCAGTCTATCTTTGAGAAGCATTCTCAAAAGTTTTCAGGACATGAGTTTCCTGGACTTTAATTTAGGATCATCATGGAATGAAATCAAAGGTTTTAAAATCCTGCTCCCTATATGTAAATACTCTGAGTCAGCATTTAAAACTGAACCCTTGATGATTGTTCAGCAAAAGCCTGACACTCTGAGTATGTGCTGTCCTTAGCTTGAGATTGAACAGGATCTTCTCCCATCTCTACCAGCGCTTCCAGCACAAATCTGTGACTGGACAGAGCAGAGCAGCTCTAAGGCACTGCCAGATTGTCAGTGCAGCATCTTCAGAAGGAACAGACTGCAAAAAAAAACTTCAACCAAGCAGTTTAATAAAGAACTGTGTGCAGCTTGGGGATGTACAACTGTTCTTTTCATGGAGGTTATGAAGCATTTCTAGAGAACTTGCAAATCTATTTGGACATCGTTGCTCATCCCATACAGAACAAAATGCTGAGGTTTTGGAGTTGTCAGCTGAGAGAGCTGCTCCTTGAGCTGTTTGCAGGAGAGGAAATGGAGATGAGGGCTTCATACACCACCCCTGTGCAGAGTGTACATTATCATTCATGGATAATTCATCAGCATCATCTCTCTCTTCTGTTCCCTGTTTGCACAGGGATTGCCTGCAGTCACTGTTCCCTGGACCTTTGCCTTTCCAGTGCCCTCACTGCAGGAGACAAATCATGTCCTGAGACTTTTAGCAGCTCATCTCAGAAATAAAATGAGAGGATGTTTCTTGACAGTATTGTTATGAGTAAACAAGTTTTATTCCTAGTGTTCTTCCTAATTTAAGTTTTTGGATTCTATTACTTTGTTGAGATGCTTGCGACACAGCCAGGACTACTGAATCTCCAGACTGGCAGATGTTTCTCCTCATTAACCCAGTTTTCAGCCAAGGAAGGAAGCCAATGTTTTTCAGGCTTGTATATTGAAGATCTATAAATACCCAGTGTGTGTATTTAGACAGGACAGTCTGTTTCCCAAAAGCATTAAGGAAATCAGCATCTTCTAGTTGGAGGGAAAACCAGGTCATTTGAGCTGGGCAATCAGGTGTGGATTCCAGCACTTAGAGCTGCTCTGAATTGGTAGCAAAGGGTGGAGGAAAAGATAACAGAGGAATAAACTCACCTGGGTGCACCTGTGCCAGCACAAGCATCAGGGGATCCTGGTCAGCCTCACCTTGGACTGAAATCCCTGCCTGGGCTGACAGCTCTGAGCTGGACAAAGTCATGGTCCTGCAGGTTCCTGTGTTGGAATGAAAAGCAGCAGCTCTGAATAGTTCCATCCTCCCCTTTTTAAGTTCAGAAAATTACATGGACTAGAAATTAACATGCTGTTACAAACTTCATGCCTGAATTTGTTTGAAAATCACAACAAGAGCTTTGTGCACCAGCTGAATTTCTATTAGCATATTAAAGCAACCTCAGTGAGCTATACAGCAATGTACTGAAATTAAGGTCAACTTAGCTGCTTAACCAAAATTTTGTATTCTACCAACAATGTGTCTGAGTGGATTTCTATTGAGGGCAACTTGGGAGCAACTACTCCTCAGGTATAGTAATAAATGTAAATGCAGTGCAAAACTTCTCTTGGAATCTTGAAATTGAGTCAGTTTTCCAAGAAGTTTAAAAATATGCAGTGAGAATTCTGGTTTTATTTATTGTTTTGGAGAAGTTTAAGACCATCAGTAAGAGTCTTGAAAGAATTTGGTACTGTCTGTTGGTAGTTCTTAGCACCTTCTATAATTCATTCCTCAGTGTAATCCAGTTTCAGCAGTCTGAGGAGAGAAGCAGGCTTTGGGAAGAAAATTGGGATGTTTCAACTAAATTTGCCAGCTCTGTAGTGAAATTAAAAACCTTTTACACAATGTGAATGAAGGGTTATCCCTAAGAAAGCCAGTAAGGAAGAAAAAAATCAGTAAACTAATCTGTAATTTACAGAAAACATCAGGGTTTAAGTGAGGCTCATCTAAAAATATAGTCCTGTGCTCACTGCAGGTGCTTAAAAATGACAAGACAAGCCTGAGTGCTCAGGGGATTCTTCTAGGGAAATGAGGATGTTTGGGAACACCTGGAAAACAAAAGGAGAGTTTTTATTCTGGTCCAGTAAAGGACTGACTGGCCCAAGTCTCTGCTGTGCCTCACAACAGTGGGAAATTCAGGTTTTTATTTAAAGGAAGTTGGATGATTGGCTGTAATCTTCAATGGCACCTTGAGCTCTGCCTGCAGGGGAGAAAATGTCTTGTTGAGCAAATGCCCTTGAAAAGGGTTTGCTTTCCAGGTAAAAAGATTTGTGTTTTTAAAGATAGACAGGCTTGGAAGCTCAGGATTTCTTGCAGTTCTCCAGTGGTGTAACTGGAGTAACTGAGAAGTCTCCTAAGTGAGAAGGCTAAAAACACTCCTTAAAGTCTGTCTGCATCCCAAAAGGATGCCTGGCAAAGTGAGGCATTTGCAGCCCCTTCCTAAATGAAAATGTGCTGGGGAAATCCATTGTAAAGAATATTGGAGTCTGGGGGTTTCTCTGCTTGCTGCTCCAGGGAATGTTTAATGGGGTTTGCCAAGTGTGGCAGACATCACTCCAGCCCACAAGGAGCTGTGGTTGGGAAAGGCTGGGTTTCACTTTTTGCCCGTTCTGGACTTTTAAAGCTGGTATCCCTAAAACCTGAGCAGATTCTGTCTGCTGAAATGCCACCACGGTTTCTCCTCTCCACTTTCACAACAATTTATCCCTCACATACCAGCAGAGCTGCTTTCCTTTCAGTAGAGGAGCATCATTTTCAACTATGTGAGCATCAGCTCATCAAATGCTCTCTGGCTGAAAACAGCCATTATGTGCATTATTATTACAGGAGTAATATTAATAAAGATTTTCAGGGTACTGTTACAGGGAGCTGCTGTTTTCTTCCTCTGCCTGATCATTTTGGTGAGAGGACATGCCTTTCTTCCTGCAATGTTATTTCTTCCACACTTTAGGGTCTGCAGAATGAGGTGCTTTGGACAATATTAGAATGAGACTAGCCGAGATAATTCATGCCCTGAAGCCCTTGCTGGCTATTTCCCCATCATTTCAAAGAAAACTCTCTTCTGATTTGCTGAGAGATGTTTAGTTTGCATTCAAAATGAAATCTGGAGTCTCCATTTTTCTGATTTGAGCCTATTTGATCTCCAGCCTGAGGGAGCTGAGTCCCTGTGACTTGGGAAGGAGACAGAGCAGATCCCATCATCCCTCTTGGACTTCAAACCTGTGGGAGGAGCAGGAGCAATTCCACGAAACTGCTGCTTGCCTTTTAAAAAAGCAGCTATTTTAAAGCCTGAGTTGGAAGGTTTAACAAAAGTTAAAGGCTTAGCAAAAAAGTTACCTAGCAAAAAAGTTACCTATGGAACAGAGAAAACGAATTAAAACTCATTAATATAAAATTGATATGTGACGCATGTGTTGTGACATGGCAGAACATGGATTGAAACTCAACAAAAGGAAGAGACTTCTAGCAAACAGAAGTTTCAAATCTAAGATACAAGAAAAATAGAGCAGGGAAAAACAAGAGACATATTCACCCTAGGTTTTTAGAAATCTTTGATTTACAACTACTAGATGGGGCTGAAATTTCGTTCTCTAGTTCTTCCTTCTTTTTCTTTCCATTTCTGCTTTGCTCCCAGTTTCTGATATTTCTTTCATTATTCTCTGACTTTTAGAAGACCTACCATAAAAAACCCAAGAGCAATAAAACATAGCAAAACCCAAGTCTAACTAATTTTGAAATATTTTTATTCCTCAACCATGAAATTGTGGGAATACATTTTTAGTACACTCAGAGCTGTTTGTTAATTATGAGATGTCATTGCCTTTGAGGACTGCAGGAGGTACAATCCAGAGTCTTTGTGTGCTTTGAGGCAGCTTTGAAAGCACATCCCTACAGTGACCAAATGGATCAAACTATGTAAAAATAGAAAAGCTACAAGGCGGCTCAATTGTTTAATCAAAGAGATGGAGAGGAATAACAAATATATGAGAAACTGCCTTTGGGAAAGGCTTCAGTAAATATGGCAGAGCACTGCATGCAAATATGCTGAGAAAATCCCCTTCCCTGTCAGAGACAGGTCAGCTCACTGTGCCATCTGTAATCTTTGTAAGGGCTCTAGAGCTGATTTTTATTTATTTTGTTCTTTCCCAGAATTAAATCTACATTTTAAATCTTAACTCATGTCATCTTAGTAATTAGTTTTAGCATCTATCGGTGCCAATCATTGCCACTGTAATTTTTGTTAATTAAAATCAGTCATGGCAAGGGGAAATTAAAAATGCTAATGCCTCAAGTATTACACCAGTGGCTGTTGTGAAAATTTGGGAGCTTTGTTTGAAAAGGCAACAATTTTTCACTGGAATAATTGATCTGCTGCTGTTTTACTTCTGTAGCAGAGTATTGATGTTAATTAACATGATAAATATTAACATGTAAGCTGTGTTTTGGTGAGCCAGGAGCAAATAAATCAAATGCTGCTCCCAGGAACCATCCTTTTCACTGAGAGAGGGATGGCCAGAGCATCCACATCCTAGTCTGTGCAGAGCACCAGAGCCTCTTCCACCAGATGTGCAAACACCAGCAGACCTGGAACAGCTCTGCTCTCACAGCTTTCCCACTATTTCTTCTCACTGTACCTGGTTTTTCTCACTGCTGTTAAGAGAGAAAAGGCAGGACCAAATTCCTCCATGCAGTAACTGCACTGATGTGAGCCCATGTTAGAAATCTTCATTCTTCTCAAAGGCAAAATTGTCACGAGCAGCGAGAAGGGTTTGGTGCCACATTAAGGCTTCGTGGAAGAGCCAGAATTCTCATCCTTTATTAATGAGGATTTTCTTTTGACAGATGTGCTTTGTATCCCACAGCTGTGGGTGGTTTCAGTGTTACAAGCACTTTTATGGGAAACACTGGTTACTCACAGCTAAACACGGATTTTCAAACAAGGGCTGATATGAGATCCACAATGTCTCAGTTAATGAGGAGGTTTTGCTATGAAGCCGGCTGCTGTTTGTGAATCCTTTCATTTGAGGATCACAGGCCATCAGACTGGGACATAACAAACTCACATTTTTCCTAGCTGTGCCACCAGTTTCTTGGGTGACCTGGATGAGCTTCTTCATCTTCCTGTGAGACAGATTTTCCTACAGCAAAATAAGCATGTGGTCATTTTATCTCTGAGAAGTTGCATGGCAAGGAATGTTCAGCGTTACAACACATAAGCATTGTTATTTCAGTTATAACAAGACAAACTTTCCCTTTTCAAAGCAGCTGTCCATGGTGGATCCCTTGCTGTGAATGCCTTTGCCAGGATATCAGCAGCAAATACTTATCAGATTAATTACCATTGCAGTCACATCTTGTGAGGAATCTCCATTAATCAGAGGAAAAACTTCTTGGTATTGAAGGCGCCGCTGAGTTTGGATCAGTCAAGGCTTTCTTTATACAAGTGAAAAGCAAAATGTTTGGGTAGCACAGTTTAGCTATTCCTAATTCAGGACTACTTGTGACCAAAGCCATCATTTCCCACCCCTACAGACTCACCAGGATTTTGTGATCTTGTGACCAAAGCCATCATTTCCCACCCCTACAGACTCACCAGGATTTTGTGATCTGTCTGCAGCCCCACAGTGCTGAGCACGAAGGSGTCTCACACAGTGACTCACTGGGCTGAACAGAGATGGAAAAATCACAAATCAGATTGTTTTCAACCTAATCAAAGATGCAGGAACTCATTTTGCCCCAAAACCCTTCTGAGGACTGAGGAGATGAAAATGAAAATTGGAATTAAAAAAAAAAAGAAAAGGTTGCTTACTGAAATATAATGCAGTTATACTTCTCACTGAATTTTGTAATGCAATGAGGATGCAGTTAATTATATGATCCCAATGGTAATACCTGAAGTAATCAGGTTTATATTTGAGTCTCTTCTTATTCCTCTCTGCCACCTTCCTTGTGTAATTTCTAATCTTGCTACAATAATTTTTAAATTACAGTCCAACAGTCACTGCATAAATAAGAATACGAAGAGGGCAAGAACAGTGCAAATATTCACAGTGCCAACACTGTCTTACCTGCTGCAAAAATACTTTCCTGAAAGTCACATAACTAGTCCTTCAAAGGTTTTAAAACACGAAAAATAAAACAAAAACTGAAGAAAGGTGATCTCTTTTAAAGTGGAAAAAGTACTAATTGTTTTTGGTGTGTTTTGGTGTTGCTGTTTTGGGTTTGTTTTTTCTTTAATCTCTGTAAAGGAGCACTGATCCCTCAGTAAATTGTGGCACAATGGATTAGTCATGTTTGAAACAAGCCCTTGAGATTATTTGTCTTTAAATTACTTTACAAAGGACTACAACGTTTTATGAACTACAAGTTCACACCTTTTTCCTTAAAAATATCCAAGAAATAATGACTGTTGGTCAGGTAAATCACCTGAATCTATCAGATTTGTTGACTTTTACAGGCCAAACAGCATTTCTAATCCCTGGAAATTTAGGGGACCTAAAATCCTCTGGAAAACAATTTTGCCAAAGAGAAAACCTTATGGATTTATGTCTAATTCCTACAGCTCACTTTGTGCACCAAACAATTTTACATTTGTGCAAAAGGTTCTTGTATTCAGGCCAGGGAAGAGGAGGATTAACTGAGGTCCTTCATCCTCTGTTTCTGGAAGGTTTCTCCTCCTTTCCTGCAGAGGGAAGGAAATTGCTGGGGACAGGAGGACTGGGGCTCCCTCTAAGCTGAAAACAGCCCTGCAAGGGCTGTCACATGTTCTACTTGGTTAAAAAAAAGCTTTGTTTAAAAATACAAGTAAGAAATTTTCAGTAGTATGTATTAATATTTTAATGCTACATTTACAAAAGGTTGGGAATTTAGGTCCAGGAACTTGTGGTTTTATTTGAGGAATGTTTTTGTTAATAGGTTAAACATTTCTCTTGTGTCAAAATCAAGAATGCTTTGTAAATATCATTCCTCTGACTCTGAGTCTCCTTTGCTTTTAATATTGTATAACTCATGCTAAATATTTAATTCTTTTTTAATGTTTTCTGCTCTGAAGCTTTCATGTCTGGGATCTGATTCGGATTGATCATTCTGTCTTCAAATCGGGGATATTTTATTTAAAATTCTGTGGAGAATAGCAGGCTTGAGAACTGTTTTATTATGGAAAACTCATCTACAATAATCCACTATATGAAAAGTTTCTCTGTTCCCCACTATGAGTAAAATGCAGCAAAGAGAGACAAAGAGAAGGAACATAAAAATATAAGGGTGAAGATGGAACCGAATGGATAAGCAGGGAAAAGGTGCTCAGCATTTTAGATCTGCTGCCCTTGTCAATCAAAAAGTGGCTGTTTAATTTGTGTTAAAACTGAACATCAGCTTCTTCTCATAGCAAAACTTCCAGAGCTGCTGAAGAAAAAGTCTACAGGGGAATGGGAAATAAAAGGAAGGAAGCCTTTAAAGAATAGCTGAACACTTAGTCTGTGGAAATTGTGTTTACCACAGATTATTTGCCCTGGTTGGCAGCTGTGCTCATCATGGGGATCTTCATTGCTGGATTGAGCTCCTTCACCTCCAGTTTCTCTCCATTGCTACCAGAAGCAGCCATGGGCTTTCACCTGCTGGAATTCTGGAGATGGCAGCTTTGGTGACAGCAGATCCTGTGCTTTTAATACTGATATACAAACCTTGAAAACCACTCTTCCCAAAGACACTGCAAGAAATATTCTTCTCCTAGTGTCCATCAAAAGCATTGACAGGCTTAGAAAAGTGTTTTCTCCAATTCTGAAAGCTTTAAGTATGCTGAAACCACATGGTCATAAATACAGACACTTACGGAATTATATCCATTGAGAATTAATGAATAAATAGTCCTTAAATCATGCAAATTTTAAAGTAGAATTTTTTTTTCAATTAATTCATTGTCAAGGGAAGATGTCCCCAGTAAGAGAATATTCTTGCTCCCCATTACAGGAGATTTTGTGGAAATTCTATCATCAGGGATCTGGGGGCTTTTAGCACAATGAAGAACAGAAATATCATATCTGAACTTACCAGGCCTGGTAAAGTTTGCAGAAAAATGCATCACAAAGGGAACTTTGCATTTGTTGAAGCAGAGAAAATGTCCCCTTGCTCCACAGAGGAAGATGAGCAGGTTGGTTTTTATTCAGCCCACTGTCAGCATGGTGATAATTTAGGAAAACAACCTGGAAGCTTGGCAGGATTCAGAGCAAGGGAGCTCAGCCCAAGTGTGCAGCACAAAGAGCATTTTCTCTGGGATGGAGGTACAGAAATCACCAACTCAGAGGCAAAAGTTCAGCTGTAGTTTGATGGAAATAAGGATTTTTATCAGAATTTAAGATCTAGCTTCAGGTGAAATTTGTTTTATTGTTTTATAAGAAAAGGAACATGGTTAGACATGACAATGAAAATATTCTCAAAGTTTATGTCCCATTAGGAATGCCAGTCATGAGTATATTAATTTAAATACATCCTGAGTGAGCTGGCTTCCAACTGAATGTATTTCATCCTTCCTGCTCTCCCAGGAGTCCTGTTCTGGAGAGCTGAAAAAATGAAATACTGAAACCATCCCCAGTTTTTGCAGCACAGGAATACAGCCACTCCCTTAGGGCTGAGCTTCAAGGCAACAACCTGAAAATGTTCTGCAAGAAAGAGATAGAGGTGACATTTCCTTATGTAAGAAAATCTAACAGAGGTTTTAAATTCCCCAGCCAAATTGCACTCTGGAAAAATCTGATTTCTTAGATTACCTCATACAGTGGTGCTTTTAAAGGTTATTTCCATGTAAATTTGTTGTGACAAAGCTGATGCTTCCAAATTTTACTTGTGTGAAAAAACCAGCACACATTTGTGCATTCCTGTACAAACTGCCTTGTTGTAAATTTAAGTTCACAGATGCATTTCTTACAGCTCTGCTTTATAACCCCACAATGAGTGAAGTTATAAAAAGACAAATACACTTTCATGCCAACTCCTGAAGGACCCTTTGGGTTTTGGTGGGATTTGTACATGTGTCTCTGAGTGGGTTTTGGTGATTTTTTTTAATTGCCTTTGCTTTTCTGGTGCTGAAGAAAGAAAAGATAGAACTGGAAAGGTAAATAAAAATACATAAAACTGAGTATGGGAACATTGCCACAGTGTGGAGGGTCTTAAAGTCAATTTATCACGACTGAAGCCAGTCAAAATCTCTCTTGCACATACGAGAATGAACTAAACCAGCAGATAAGATTTTTCTGGCATTCATTGCATGCTGGAAGAACAATTTCACATTTTAAGGAATCATCTGTGAAGAAGAGGATGTGAACATTGTAGAAAATCACCAGTAAAGCAGAGCCATAACCTCTCTGTTCACTGCTCTCGCTAAAGGGAAAAACAGATGGATACTGCTAATGCCACAGAACATAAAGCAACATTTACAAAAAACTCAAAAAGTGCTGTAAAGAAATACATTTTATTCATGGCTGGTGAGGCAGGGTTCTGATCTTTACTAGAAAATCTTTTTTTTTTTTTTTTTTAAGTGACTCTTCTGAGGATGATTTTCATATACATGGGTACATTGTATTTGTCTCTTAATAGATTCATTATTTCAGCCAAGTAATTTCCTACCCTGCAGCCACTTTTAAGGACAGGAGATTTAATATGTCAAAAGTGATGGGTCTTATGAGGATTTTTACCTCTACACTGCCTTTATCAGTGATCATAAAACTTGCTTTTTCAGCACTATTTCAAAGTCAGATCAAATATTTATTATACTTTTGGGAAATATTTACATAAGCTCTTTAAAACCTGAAATCTGAAAAAGCATTAGGACCCATTTGATTGCTTTCTGTGACTCAATGGCCCCTGAGAAAGAGTTTAAAGTGTGGAAAGCAGCACTGGCAGGAAGCAGCCTTGAAGAAGCAGCTCCTGAGCTCTACCTTCACTGCA
>PYHW01010658.1:686669-718343 GCA_013186435.1 Turdus rufiventris | reverse complement strand
TGCATCTTTTCCTCCTGCCTGTGATCAATTTATAATAACTCCAGAGGGAAAGGAAACCATGCACAACTAGAGGGAAGTCACAGGTCACCAGTGTGCTGAAAAGCAAGATTTGTGCACCATAATTATGGAATTTTCCTGGAACTTCTATTTCTTGCTCCTGTTTACCTGCTAGACTCAGATCTTTCTAATAATATATGCAAATATATCAAAGAGATCAGAGCATTTTCAGGATACTTCACCAAAAAGAGCAGCAAAATCCACCAAAGAACCAAAATCCTACAGCAAAAACATTGCATAACGCTCCTAAAATGTATTTTATTAGGGAAAAAGAGGATTATAAAGCTTCTTTAAACACTGAATATGTGATGTCTTCTCAGAAACAAGTACCTGCAGGGACTGGGGGAATACATCCATCACCTGGGCAGCCTCAGGAATGACTGACAACCCAAGAAAAGTGGTGAACAAAACCTTGTTTTCATGTCACTGTCAGCCTGCTAATGCCCCTTGTGTTTACAGAGGGATTTTGTCTTTCACAGGTCATCCTAGCATTTTAGTTGATACTTTATATTGTTTTATCAAACAGGATTGAAGTATCTTCGGTCCCATGAGCTCATAAGAGACTCAGAGTTCCACTGCATCATAAACCAGAAGAACACAGAATTCCCAGCCCTTTTTTGTGGAGGAATTGTTGTGGTTCAAGTGGCTGATGAGGTTTTTTACTTCTCACATGCAGATTGTACTGCTACACACTGGATTCTACACATTTATTTTCCATGTGTGTCTTCTTTCCAGAGCCTTGAAGCCACACTTTGACTCCCAAACTCCCATCGGACATTGGACACAAACAAGTCCTAATATGGATTTTCCCCAAGAATGTGAAAACCATATAATGAAAATATTATACATCATGAAATAATTAAGGTTTATGTTCCCATAAAAATTATTTCTGGGTTGCATCCAACCTTAAATATTAATATGTAGATTATATAACGTGCAGAAATTAATAACACTTTACTGGATATATATGGTTACCATAGTTTCTGGACATTTGAATTTTTAAATTTAGTTTATAAAACCCTGCAGAGCCCAAGACATTAATAATATGGATTAAATTTTTTTCCATCCATTTAATATGCGTTTAATACATTAGGACATTTCTATTTCTCAGTAAGTACTTTATCAAACTCAGTAAATTACTGTGTTCACATTTTCATTAGTTGTAGTCATGGAGTTGCTGATTGCTCTTTAAATCAGTTTTTGCTTCATTTTCCATTATTTTTTCAGAAAGCCTGCCTTCATAGAGACTTCTTCCTCTTTAAAAATGTATGTCATGGAGCCCCATGTTGTCAGGAACACTGATTGATTCATCAGTGTTGAGCATCCTGCATTGTTTCACACAGATTTCAAACCCCAGCTTCACACCACTGTTGCTCTCACCCTGTATTTTACAGCATAATGCACTGATGCTAATAAATTACTTATTAGCTACCAAAGAGGAAAAAAAAAGGTATTTTATTGGTACCTAATAAAATAATAATCAAGCGCTCTTTCAGGTTTCTAGGATGTTTCCAAAGCCCTGAAATACTTGAAGCTTCTCCCCTTTAACCCATTTGTTGGATCACAGTGCCTGGCACCCATCCATGCTTTCCTAAAGCAAAGTCTGAACTCCAGGAATACTCAGCACTAGGAAAACCTCAGAGTTCTGCTAGTGGAAATTCTGATTTCTCCTCTCGGTAAACCCCCAGTTTTTGAGGTCCAAATCAATCAAACTGGCCCTGGATGCTGATATCTGGGATTGGCTTTCTCGTTCCCTCCTTGTGTTGTGAGGGATCACACACCTTTCACACACCCTCTTTTTTTTCTTCCTATGTTATTTCTCCAGAGACTTTTCACTAATTTATTGTATTTTAGGGAGTTATGGATACTTGTGGCTAGGATGAAATTAGAAAGAAATGGCACAAAACTGGCTCCATTATTTAATTCACACAGCTTAATATGTGAATTAAATAATTCTACATTTCATCATCTTTTTGGACCCTTAGAAAAAGAGAAATATATAAGATGAAGGAAAATATTGTCAGAAAAAACCCCACAACAGCATTTGAGAAATTTTTCCTTTGGTGAAACTTGGTCAAAACAAAATAAGGCTGCAAGCAGTCATTAGAGTGTCTCCATAGGTCACTCCAGAACCTCTGGGAATTTACATTTACAAGTCCAGCAGGTTCAGTGGAACTGGATTAGACCATGTTCACTTGGAGGGAAGTTTCTGGATAATTTTAAACTTTTCAGTGGAAAGCATTTGGAAAGGGAGCCAAGTGTTTGAGTCTTTGATTAAAGCCATCTGGTTTTGCATCAGTCTGACAGAGTTCTAGAAGCTAAATATTCCACACTCTGAAATTCGTATATTGGTTTTATTTTTGTGTTAAATTTAGCGGAACTCTGAAGGCCCAGAAATAGAATCTCCTTCATCAATACTTTTTATTTAATCTTTTTCTGAAAATACAACATGAAATAAAAAGATCTCTACTGGGATTATGAAGTTAGACTGTGATTAAATGAATCTTGACTTTTGATATATTCCTCTTGCAAAAAAAAAAAAAAAAAAAAAAGGAAAAACTGAGGCAGAACTCAACAGTGCAAGCCTCTTGCTCTATGCAAAATCTCTGATAAGAGAGGATGGCAGCAGTTTTCACTCAGCTCTCTTTCAACCAGGGACAATTAACCAGCAGAAAACTCAAGGAGCAGAAATGACACCACCAAGGTAATTTGGAATGCAAATAGAACCCTGCCCCATAGCGTGTGTGTGTTGGTCACACAGCCCCATCCCAAACTGGGGTTTGCATAAAGGGATGCAAAGTGGATCTAAAGTTCATCAGTGGATCCCTGGAGCTCCAGCAGCTCTAACTTAAGGCCATGGAAATCAAAGAGGTCCCAGAAGCTTTCAGAGGAATATTCCTGCAATAATTACAAAGGAAAGGAGAAACCTAAAAGGGAGACTGCACACTACTTCAGTCCCACTTTCTGTTGTTCAAACTCACTGAAAAATCATGTACAGTCATGAGTCAAAAGCTATGTAGAATCATACTTCTCATCATTTATGTAATCATTAATTTATTTAACTGGTTTTTATGATAACCCAGAACTTTATTCTCCATATGTCCTTAGTGAGGACTATTGGAGCTGTCTGGAATGAAGTCTCTTGCACTGGGTATCACATCTTGGATACTTGGGAGGTTTTGGTGGTTTAATGGCATTACTGACTATGCAGTAAAACAGCTGAAAGCTTGGTATTTGCTTTTTCTATAGCAGCCCAAAGTGTATAATTTTATTTACAGAAGAGTGAGAGAACAAAGTGCCTTGATGCATTTTGCATTCTTGCTTGGCAGTGGTTTAAATTCACAATAAGATGTGAAAGAGGACATGCAGTTAACCACCCCAAAAAGAGAAGTTAACATCTCTGAACATCTTTATTTGCTGTGCACCAGTCCTGAGTACTCAGTGCTGGTGAGTAGCTCTGGATCAGAAGTGGAACCAGTTCACCCAGTGCACACTCTGCTTTCCCTCTGATAACTCACATTTCTATTCCTTTCAGCTCTTCCAAAGATCCTAATCATTGTTCAAAAGCCTTTTCCTCATCTCCTCCCTATCCCTCTGATGAATCTTCAGTATGTATTCACCTGGCTCATGCACCCCAATTTCACCCTATCTGACCCTGAAAAACACTCAGATTCTTGTTTCTTTTTTTCAACCAACTGGTGGCACAGCCCTCATTTCCTCTTTTGCTACCCTTTTTCTGGTATCTGTCCTTATCTTCAACTACCTTAAAGTATCTATTTCCTTTAGGCATTTCATTTATTGCTTGGTTTTCTGATGTCAAGAGAATGGATGGAAAACTGTCAAGAAGAGCTTCTGAGTTTCTATTGTGCAATAAAAGTTCCAAAAGACCCTTCTCACAAAGCCCAAATCCAACAAAGCAAGAAAATAACCAAATTCCTCCAAGAAACATGAGCAGCAGCACGTTGCCCAAGGACTCAGAGTAAAAACACACCATTAGCAAAAGTAACTAAAATTAATGAAGCTAGTAGCTGCTCAGGCTATTAAAAATTGATCTCCAGAGGTTCAGATCCTGGAGTCCTCAAATAACGATAAAGAAAAGGGAACAAAAAATCTCTTTACTTCTCCAAACAGGTATTTTTTCAGTTTTAAGAGCAGAGAGAGATCTTCTGGGACAAGACAGTTTCAAGAAATAAGTTCTAATGTTACGGTGACCTGGAAGTGGCAGTGAGTGATGTACAGTGCTTCAAGAGCAGATTTCTTCAGAAGAAAGTTGGAAAAGGCATCAGCTACAGATTGTTTCTTGAGCTCTCACTTGCACAGATTCAATTGTGATTAGAATGAAAAGAGGGGAAAAGAGGATCAGCATTATTGCATCTTCTGTGGCAAAGTGACACTGGAGCAATGTAAGAGCACAAAGCTGGCATCACATTCTGGCCATCTCTGGCCATCTAGTGGCATCTTTCCCTCCACAAAATATAACAAATAAACAATTGCTATTATTATTTCAAAGCAAACACCCCAAAAGCCCTTATGTGGTAAATAACGAGCTTGCAAGCACATAATTCTTGTTATCTTCTTAATGCTGTGCCACAGAAAATTGGTTTAGAAGCTTCACAGAATCGCACAACCAGGTTGGAAAATTGAGATTATTGAGTCCAACCTCAATGCTCTGCAGCCTGGTGTGCTCCAGTGCAAACATCCAGTGCTCCTGCACAGGGATGTCATTCCAGGTGGTTTTGTCTGGTGTGAGTGACAGCTTGGGGACAGTGGGAGGATGGCTTGGTGCCTTGTGGTGCAACATGTGCTGCTGCTGCTATTGAGCGTACAAAAAAGTGGCTAATTCTTATTTTTTTGTTTTTGTTTTTAGTTAGAATTCGGATTGAAAGTATGAGAGAGAAGATTTTTGTGTTTGGACTTAGTTGTTTATTAATTTTTATTTGTAGCACAGTGAGTTTTATAGTATTTTTAGTTAACAAGTTAAAAGTAAGAAAATGTAGGTGTATTTTGTTAGTTACAAGGTTTTTTTAAGGCTTAACTATTTAATTAAAAATTAACATTTATATTATTTATATTTTTTACTTAGTGACCAAACACTCATGGCTTATAGAGTGGTACTTTTTATTCAACTAAAAATTATTCATTAAAACTTAGAAGAAGGAACAAGAAGGAAGAAAAATACATTTTAGAATGCTATGTTTCATACTTATTATTATATTTTAAAACTTTAAATTTCAAATTCTTTACTAGGTGAAGTTACATCCTTTTATTTAAACTACACAGTAGTGATTTTAATTTTATTACTTAATTTTGGAAGATTTTTCTAAGGCCTGAAGTCAAAAGCAGCGTTCTTTTGAGGGTCAGTGTTAGAAAGCACAGAAAGTTTAAAAAATAAAAGTTCCACCTCAGCATGAGGAAGAATTTATTCACATCTGTGAGGTTATAAACTTTTGGTGCTTTTGACGCGCCCTTGGTGTTGGGATATTTTTTAATAAAGCAAAGTAGCTAATGTGAGGTTAGACCTCTGGTGCTCTTTACACACCACTTGTGTCGGGTTATCTCAAATGATGAAAGCAGTTAATAGTTGCTGAAAGGCTGTTTATTACAAAGTGCATCAGTCTCTAAAGCAACCTCACAGTCATCAAAGTCTGTGCTAAGTTTTGTTACACCAGAGTCCCAAACAGAAGTAGCAGCTGCTCCTGTCAAGGCCCTGGGAAGCTGATGTTACTGTGGCAGCTCCTATTTTCTTCTCTGGTGATGAGGATGCTGGCAAGAAAAGCAACAGCAAAATAGAAAGCAATGGCAAAGTGATAGCAAAAAGCAAAAGCAAAGAGCAATGGCATAAAGCACCAATTCTCCCTAATAGATAATCTTATATAGGATTTTTCTAACAAGCTAACATGCAAACTCAAATCAGTTATTATCAACCTATGTGAATTCTAATTTCTTAACACGTTAGGATACGCACAAACTTCGTGTACGATCTATCTTGTTCTATCTGAAAAATGTAAGCAATAGTCTCACTGGAGTTCTATCTTGTCTAAGCATGGTCTTGCAACGAGCTTCTGGGGACTCTACTGAAAACATGAGTATGTTTGTTAACCTTCACTAGAACTTGTTCTTCTACTCTGGCATCTTAAACCTTTTACTTACTAAAAGCATTGCAGCTCACACTGAAACTTACTGATTTAATTACTTATGTTAAAACTCACACTTCTACTTCATGTGTGAATAACTCAACACACTTCAATCCATCCAAAAACTTTAATTCAATCCCTGCACTCTGATTTCTCTCTGCAGAATTCAGACCCCTGGCTCACTGGGTCCAGCACACCGGGAAGGTGGCAGAGCCGGACAGGGCGGCCGTGCATTCTCCCTCTCTGCGGACATTCCAAACCCACCCGTGCGCGTTCCAGCCCCAGAGCTGTGGGTGATCACCCTGCTGTGGGTGATCCCCAGAGCTCCCCGACCCCTCGGAGCGTTGTGAGCCCCCCACACCGGGGCAGGGCCGGAACCGCCGTGCCCGGGCCGCGGGGCCCCGGCCGAGCCGCGAGCGGCGGCGGCGCTGAGGCGGCGCTTCCTGCGGGGCGGTGCCGGCAGGGCCGCGGGCTCGGTGCGGTGCCGGGGCTGGGGCGGGCTCCGCTCCCCGCCGGGCTCGCCATGCAGCGCTTCACCGTCAACATCAAGCTGCCGGCGCGGACGCTGACGGGCGCCCTGAGCGCGCCCAACCGCGGCGCGGCGGATTGGTGAGGGCCGGGCCGCGGGCGGGGGTCCCGGTCCCGCAGCTCGGGCTTGGCTCTGCCCTTAGAGCAGAGCAGATCCGGGCCCTGGAGAGGCGGGCACAGCACAGGCAGGAGCCTGGAGCCGCTGCTGTGCGGGGCAGGGACGGAGCTGTGCCCAGGGACCAGCGGGGCCCAGCCCCTCCGGCAGTGACACACGGGCTGAGATTCGATGTCGGGAGGAAATTGGAACCTGTGAGGGTGTGAGGCCTTGGCACAGGATGCCAGAGAAGCTGTAGCTGTCCCTGGAAGTGTCCAAGGCCAGGCTGGAGCAGCCTGGCACAGTGGGAGGTGTCCCTGCCATGGCAGGGGTGGCACTGGATGGCTCTGAGCTCCCTTCCAGCCCAAACCTTTCTGTAATTCTGTGGTTAACTTCTCGTAAAGTCAGCCAGGCCTCAGCAGATTTTCGCTGTTACTCTAATAAATGCTAATTTTTTTGTCTATAAATAAGTAAGCTAATAAATAAAAAGAGATGCAATTAATTATATGATTGCAAATATATTTCTTACCTGTGTTCTTACATCTAAAATCTGGCAACAGCCTTCATAAATTCCTATGTGATCTTTTAAATTAAAAGAAGAGGATTCTGAGATGGACACAAAGAGATGCTTTGTCCAGCAGACAGTGCAATATTATTTTATAATGCTTTTATTTACTGAATAGTATTTACCATCTGATAAACATCAAATACAGTGTCTAGTAGCATGCATTCAACTTACCAAAGAACCCCTCATTCCTGATGTGAAGAGCTTTTGTTCTGTTTTTCTTGGTGATGATGCTCTGTGCTCTTCCAGGGGCTGGCAAGGTTTGATCGCCTATGGATGCCATTCCCTCGTGCTCGTGGTGGATGCCAACTCTGCTCAGACCTTGCAGGTTTTGGAAAGGCACAAAGCCAGTGTTGTCAAGGTGAGATGTACCTGGTTTATGGTATACTGCTTGGTTCTGGGGTTTATGTTGTCCTTCTGAATCACTGTACATGCTTGACAGGATGTTCCACGTGATTTTCACGTGAAATCTGATGTAAAATACGTGTGTTTTACATGATCTCTTTTGCAGCTAAGTCACATCATGCATGCTGAAATTTGAGTTGAGGTTGATGGTTTATCTTTCTAGAAAATACAGAATATAAAAGATAGGATATCTGGAAACATTTGTTAGTGTTACAGAACATAGATGCTGTTAACATAAGATATTGCAAATGAACATTACAAGATATCAAATGAAGCTCTTTGCTGCTGTCCTTTCTGATCCTCCCTGTTGTGAGATGTGCACTATTTGTATAGGAAGTTACTTTCAAGCTTTTCCTTCTTTTCTTACCTATATAAAAGGACCAATAGCAGACAAAAACTGAACATTTATTTTGTGATATAAAATGGCTAAAATTTTAGTTTAAGTGTAGGGTACCTGTAGTCTCCTTTGAAGGTTCTTGTCTTGAAATTGCAGATTTTGACTTTGGGTGGAGGGTGGAACAGGATGTTTTTCTTTGATTCATGATTTCTTTGGTTGTGGACGGTGACAGATTCACTTAGGGTTTGAGGGTTGTTCGGCTGGCAGATGTGTTTGATGGTCCTTGGCACAAGTGCTGGATTTATTGGAAGGCAGTCAGTAATTTATGAAGAGTAATGAGGTCTTAGGTAGGAGGGTTTTAGTGGGATCCTGTTGTATTAGAAAAGGTCGAATGTGCCTTCTGCTTTAACGTTTTCACTTAGCTTAAGTAACAAATTGTAGCAAAAGTAGGTTTTTTATCTATGCACTGATAACATTTTAATAAGTTTTGGTTACATTCCATAGGAAGCCAAGTGCTGAAGTCCAGTAGTTTAGAAGATAATTTTTACAAAGCCACTGAAGCTTTATGAACAGAAGTAGACTGCAAGAAAATGGCTAATTTATGAGGTGGAAGAATGACCAAAAAAAAAAAATCCATTGTATGTTAAGAAATAGGCAGTATATAAGAAATTATTCTGAGGCCATGATCATTGCAGATACCTTTACCTCTCTTAAGAAATTTTCTTCAATTCTTAGATGAGTTTTTTAAAGAGTTTGTAAATCTAAGAGCATAATAAGCTGGAGTGGCTGTGTAAGTCTGACTTTAAACTCCTTGTAGTAGGGGCTCACACCAGGGGGTGATCTTCCCCCCAAAAAACTGCCTCAGTTCTGAAAATTTCCAAAACATCTGTTATGAAGAAAACAAAGAAAAAAGCAATTGTTCCATAATCCTTTTGCAGTCCATTTTGCTGTTTTCCTTTAAATGCATCCTGGGGGCTTTGTATGGAGCAGATTATATGTGATTTTACCTTTACAGAGAGTATTGAAAGCATGCTTTTATGGAAGAACATCTAATTAACTGAGAAGTTTTTTTGATCCATCACAAGAATGAGAGGATTGAAATGACCTTTGTGTCATTTTTGATGCATTGATAAACAGTGATAATAAAGCTTTATCAATGAGGTGGTATGGATTGTGAAAATTAAAAAAAGTCACTTCTGGCTCCTGTTTCTGACTGGTGTACTGTTAGAAAATAATCTTTCAGTTTAGCAGAAGATCAGGTCCTGTGTGGGGACTTGTTGGATCAGTGGGACTGCAGAGAGGAAAGAGGTTCATGGTGTGGGAGCACCACATGGGCTCTGGTTAGGGCTGATCATGTAAAGATCTCCTTTTTTGTTGTTTTGAACTTGGTGACAGCTCCTCCCTTGAGAAAGGATGTTTTTCTGACTTGGAATTTGCTTTGGAGTGATATGCATTTATCTGAGGAATAAATAGCTTTGTAGGTTTTTACAATTGCAGTTACACAGCCACCTGCAGATATCCTCAGGGGCAGTTCTTTCTTGAACAGCAGGGAAGCAGGAATTGCAAAAATCAGATTTGCAGGTAGAGGAGAGTCTCTCAAGAATTCCTTGTGATTCTGGTAGAAACATGCTTTGAGTTTATAGCTAGAGCTAGAGATTGTGTGGCTGTGCATGTGTCACATTTGTTTAATTTATTCAGCTGGTTTGTGAGACACATCCTGCTCACAGCTCTGAGAGGGGCAGCACAAAGGTGCCAGCAGGGCTCTGAATGCTGCTGGAAATCTGTTTCATGGTGCAAAGTTAATGGTAATCCTCTCTCAGTTTTTAAATGTCACGTTTTCAGTATCTGCACTGTGTCCTGTGTTTGCCTCACCCTTTTTGTGACAGGCAGTGACAACACACAGAGTGGAATTTTTTGTAGCAGGTGAATTCCCATTAGTTTAGCAATAGAGTTTCTTTATTCTGCCAGTTTCTGCAGTCTCTCCTGGGGCAGAAGTTCACCTCAAAAGCAGATAGCAAAAAACAGCTCCATGTGGGATAGATAAGGAAGAAGTCAGTGTTATCCATCCCCTTGTAATCTGGGAGTTGGAGACAGAGTGTTTCAGATTTCACGACACAGATTTCTCATAAGTATTGCCAATTTACAAACCTGTGCAGCTTGAAATCCCAAAGTGGAAAGTGGTACCTGGAAATCAGTGTGGCAATGTGTTGAAAATAACCAAAAAGGTAGGAAATGTCAGCAATAACTTGTTTTTGTTATGAGACAATGCATAAATTAAAGACTAACTTTGCTTTCTCACCAGAACCACAGTATATTTGTCAGATTAGGAAAATTACATGCTTTAGGATGTGTATAAAAATGGAATGATAATTTTTCAGCTTTCATTTGTTTGGAAGTCAGTGGGTTTAGGTTTGTGGGTGCCCACAGAAACATTGCCATTTGTTTTCCTCTAAGTACTTGAATGAATTCTCTATATAGATGGTGTATATTCTTGTAGGTACCTACAGGAGCAAGGGTTGGTTTATATAATTGGGAATATCAGCCATGCAGTCATGCAGCACAGTGCTGACCTACCTTACATTTACACAATGAAGGTGGCTCTGAGGTATGTCACACGTGCTGTTGGCATTAACTATTACCATGCTTTTTATTGAGTTCATTATCTAAAAAATATTAACTGTAGTGTCTGTGCCATGTATTTATCTCCTTTAACCAATTCACATCTGTATTTTCAGGTTAAATGGGCTAAGGAAAATTACCACCACAATGTTGGCTCTCCATATTCCTTACGTTTGGCTTCTGCTGATGCCACAGGGAAAATCATTGTGTGGGATGTGGCAACAGGAGCAGCTCGCTGTGAGATCCAGGAGCACTCAAAACCCATCCAGGGTAATGACAGTGCCTGATGTTTATATGGGATTATTTTATGGAGCATTGTGTGCAAATCCATCACCTGCCTTTTATAAACTGTGCTCAATTCTGACAGGGAATTTTCCTGTTGGGATTACCTGCCCTCTCTATGTTTGCTCGTTCATTTTACGAGTAAATGTGAGATTTATGTCCCCCAGAGGAATGCTGTTAGATTTAATTCATTATGGTGATGCTTTCCAAGACCCTGTGACAAAAAGGTAGAATGTATATTTATGAATGTTATTGATTGAAATAATAACATTTACTATGTCAAGTACGTCTTCCTGCTCTTCAGCTGGGGTTGGGGTTTTTTGGGCCATTTCAGCTATTTAAAAAACTTGTGATGATGCTTATGCTATACCTGGTGGGCTTTTAAAATCTATTATATAAAAGTCCTCTTATGAAATTAGGTTGTTTAGTTTTGTTATTATTCTGTTTTATAAATCCTCTGTAAGAAAATGTAACATTTAAAATCTGTTACTGCACCATTGAAAATTTGTTTATTGACTACAGCTCATTTTAGTTTTACTACTTTTTTATGTGTGCATTATAAATTCGATTTTATTTACTCCTGATATCGATTCACTGAAGGTTTAGAGAACTTCTGACCATGTCATTTAAAGATTTCTACAGTTTTTCAAACCAAATGAAACCTTTTATTTTCTGTCAAGCCAGGTAAAGCTCTTACAGCTCTGAAAGAGCTGAGTGTTATACTTAGTTTCATTTTACTCTTGAGCTGAAGGCTGATGAAAAGGTTTTAGAGTGGAGAAGACATTTGTGTCCAGGTCCAAATGGATACTATCCCAGATATTAATTTTCTTCCCTACTTCTTTTGACAGACATGCAGTGGCTGTGGAATCAAGATGCTTCCAGAGATTTACTGCTTGCAATTCACCCACCAAATTATATTGTACTGTGGAATGCTGACACAGGCACCAAACTCTGGAAGAAAAGTTATGCTGAAAATATCCTGTCTTTTTCATTTGACCCCTTTGATCCCTCACATTTAGCTTGTAAGTTTATATGTATAAAACAGTGGGGCCTGGAGATGTGTGACCAGGAAAATTGTTAAACTGGAATGGAAATGTTGAAATTAAAAATAATGGATTGGAGAGAATAATGTCAGTAAGAAATCAGAAAGTGAAGACAGGGAGCCTTTGGCCAGTGTGGAATCTTGGTTCAGAAGGTTCTGTTGGGTGGGAAGGGGGAAAGCAGGCATAAGTGGAGAAGTTAGAGATGTAGAGATCTGAAAAGAAATGTTTGAGACTTTACGAAATGTGTAAAGGGAGCTGGAGAAAGCCAAGGCTAGAGAGCCCTGTGAAATGTAAAAGGCTGTAAAGGGATGGGTGCTGAGGGAGAAGCCAGTGAGATAAGACCAAGAATAAATGTTATTTTCCACAGAAAGAATGTTGGAGGACTCAGTGTGAGATCAGCACCAGAAGCAATTCGGAACTCAGGGGGGATGTAGTGCAGATTTATTGATTTTAGCAGAAAGAAACTGAGAAAAATAGGAGAGTCACCATTTTATTCTTGAATTTAGCTTCATCACTCCTGGTCTGTAATGAGACAGTGCACTTGCCAGCCTTTGTAGTTTGGGAATTTTTTTATCTGCCATATAATTCAACCTTCTGTGAACACTTCAGCTGTACAGCTGAGCTTTGTGCTGCAACATAAATAAGTGAATTAATGATTATTTGAGCAATGCTCTGCATGAGAACAAAAAATGGTGATACAGTCAGTGTGTATTCTGTCTTCTGTTTGCATTGTGAATCTTAAAGAAAACAGTTGGTGAGAGGGAATAACTGAGCTGCTGCCAGTAATACAGTAGTTTTTAATATAAACTTAATTTTGAAAAGTTGAGATTTTTGGATATTAATTGATTTTAATGGACCATCTGCTGCTCTTTGGGTTGTCTAGAATTAGGGGTTTTCTATCTGATACAGTACTATCAAAGTTATTAGCATTTCTCCTCACCAAAATGTCATGGAAATGGAATGCCACAATCAAATTGCAGACTGAATTGTTCTATTTGTCTTTCTTGGTCCAGTGCTCACCAGTGAAGGAATAGTGTTCATCTCTGACTTCTCCCCTTCCAAAGCTCCTGCCAGCTCAGGGAAGAAAGTTTACATCTCCAGTCCCCATTCCAGTCCTTCTCACAACAAGCTGGCTGCTGCTACAGGGGCCAAAAAGGCCCTTGATAAAGTAAAAATCCTAATCAGCAATGAAAAACCAAGGTAGGCTGCAAATATTTCTTCTCAGATAGTGATTTATATACCTGATTTTATCAAAGTACTTAGGTTAAAGCTTGTAAGGTGTATAGACAGCAGTATAAAAATTGAAGTAAGCTGTGTGTCTAAGGGTAATTTCCCATGAATGCCAGTAAATATCAGGGCAGCCAGCACTGTTCCTAAGAGAATTGCTTTGGATTTGAGATGTGCAAGAATTGCACTTGTTCCATTTGAATGAAATGCAATTTTTAAAATTACTCTGTAATCTTATTTGGACAAAATTCAACAGAATGTGTTTTCAAAAGTCAGTGATGCTTTGCACTTCTCTGACAGATAAATGGAAATCTGCAGATGCCTTGTGATCAAAATTTACTTTAAAAAATGCAGTTGCAGGAAAAATGAAACTGTTAATTTTATTTAGATCTGTTCATTGACACAACCTGATAAAAGTACATGTCTGCTTCCACAGTGCTGAATCTGTAACACTCAACGACTGTCTTCAGTTGTCTTATTTGCCTTCCAAGAGAAACTACATGCTCTTACTGTATCCCAGGGAAATTCTGATTCTTGACTTGGAAGTGAATCAGACAGTGGGTGTGATTGCCATTGAAAGGACAGGGGTGCCTTTCATACAGGTGAGGAAGATTTCAATTATTTTTACAAATTAATTCACTTCCTTAGTCACAAATCCTGTAGCTGTAGAAGTTCATGGAAGTGTTTCCTTAATGGTAGCATTTTAATGATTATTTAAACATCAGGAATTGTAGGATCCTTTGCAAGTGTCCTTTACAAAGGGGAAGGTTTTGAATGTGCAATCTAACAGCCATCTCTTTGCCCAGGTAATCCCTTGTTTTCAGAGGGATGGGTTGTTTTGCCTACATGAAAATGGTTGTATCACATTAAGAGTTCGCAGACCGAACTGCAGCATCACTGCAACTCCAAATGAGGAGCCAGGTGAGTTTTGTATCAGAATTGTCCAGAAATGAACTTTGATGCATTTTAATTAATTATTTAACCCCAATAATGACCCCATGCCTCATACAGGACAGTGAATCTAGTGCTCTTCTGGTGTTTTGTCTCTTATATGTTGAATTTAAATTTAAATTTATGGCTGTGTTTTCCCAAAACAAAGTCAAAAAGTTTTTGAATTCCCTGATATTAAGTGTGAAAGAGATTGTATTAATATCCTGAATATCCTTTTATTGCTAAATAATACTTAAATTAGCAGGTGGATTAACAGTCAAATATACAATAATGTTTTAAATAAAATATGAGTGTGTTCTTTTTATCTTTAAGAAAAAAAGTTTATTAGGCAAACCCAGGATTTTGGAAGTAATTTGTTCAATTGGAAAAATTTATTTTAGACCTAAGAAATGGGCTTAAATTTAGATTGAAATCTGAATTATTAAACTTTTGACTCAGGAAATGTTACTAAGAATGGTCTTTTAAATCTAATGCTGGAGACTGAAAAAAAGGGGAAACTGTTTTAGGTTTTGCAACATTCATATGGAATAATATATTACAAAGGCAAAAGTTTCATTTTGGAGAACATTCCGGAGCTTTGTTGTGTACAGCAAGATCAAGAGTGTGTTGTATTTGATTGCTTTTCCTAATTGTTGCACAGGAAGCACAGGGATTTCCATCAAAGTGCTCAGCCATGCTTCACATTTCCCTCTGCTGGTTGCTCACATCCTGTGTTTTTCACTCTGTTTCTTCTCTGGGCTCTTGTGTTGCAGATCCAGAGCCAGTTCAGGAGCTGGTTTATGATTTAAGAAGTCAGTGTGATGCCATCAGGGTGACCAAAACAGTTCGACCCTTCAGCATGGTGTGCTGCCCAGTGAATGAGAATGCTGCAGCTCTCATAGTCAGTGATGGCAGGGTGATGATCTGGGAGTTAAAATCCAGCATTTCTGGCAGGAATATGCGGAACAGGTAACAGCATTTACTTTTCTTACCAAAGTTCCTTTTTTTCCCCAGTGGTTTCAGTGTTTTATTGTTTTCAAAGGCAACAGTGATCCCTCTGTGTGTGGGTGAAGGAGGAGGAACAAACTGTGCCATCCAGATAGATCAGTTCCCTTTTTTTGGGGAAGTGCAGGAAATGTATTCACTCTTTTTTTTTAAAGGCAGTTCCATCCTGACTGTCTGCACTAAGAAAATAAAAGATAGAATGACTATTCACTTTATTTTGGGGAAGCATTTTCCTCTCATTTGGCTTTCTTCAGACCATATAATTTTCTTTAAGAATGGATCCCTCACTTACAGCTGTATGTAAGGGCCAAATGAGTCTGTAAATAACTACACTTTGAGTAGGGGAATGGCTTTCTGCTGGATTTGTGTGAATTTGGCACTGAGCAATAGGAGTTGCACAGCAGGTGAATGGAATATGGTGGTATAAACAATGTTTTTATATACAGAGCCTATGGAATTTTAGATTTAGAGCAGTCCCTCCAAATACTGTGTGAAGTGATGCATTGCTTTGAACAATCAATGTATTAAGGTTGTTCTGCTGCAATAACCCTTTAAAGTACTGTGTAATAAAATAACATACTGCCATAAAAGAAATAAAATTCTTTGAAATGTCAGTAGTACCAGATTTTCAGCACAGAACCTCTTGTTGCTCATCAGAGATTTAGTATTTTTATTCTTAGTCTTCCCAAAAATAGTGCTAGATGGATTCCTTGTGCTGCATATCCAGGAAAGCTGTTTAGAATCCAAATGTTCTTGGTTTTTACTTCTTCTGTTCTTAAGAGGTGTTTCTAAACCACTGATCTTTGGCAGGAAAGATGTAATTTCATAAGAGCCAGGTAGGTTTCTGCTCTTTTCTGATGACACAGAGCTGGCCCAGCAGCAGGACGCAGCTGCCAGGGCTGCAGGGGCTGGTGGAGTCCCCTGGGGATGGAGATTGTCCTTGCATGAGCAACTTGTTTCCATTTCCTTTGCAGCAGTTCAAGTGCATCACCTCTGTATTCCCCAGTCTCCTTCTGTGGAATCCCTGTAGGAGCATTCCAGAATAAACTTCCAGACCTCTCATTAGACAACATGATTGGTAAGAATTTCTTTAACTGACACTACTGTCAGTAATTTCTCATGGTTTTGAATCATTGTACATCTTACCTTGCTTAAGAACTTAAGGTATTTGTTAGAATTATTTTCTAATAGGAACTCTGAAAAAGAATTCCTGTTTGCTAAAGAAATTATCAAATGAATCCTCTTGAGGATTTTATGTTGAGGACCAATGTTCCAACTTCATTTTCTTTGAGGAAAAAAGCATTTTAAAATGTAATTTGGGCGAAACACTTTGGTTTGTTGTTACTAATCTTAGAAGCCAATTTATTTGACACATCTCCTCTTTGTGAAATCTAGACAGCAACCAGTCTTCAGAAAAGATTCATTATACAAAGCTTAAGAGGAAGAAATGTGGCTTATGCATTGTTCGTAATTTTTATTATATCAGTTTCTGTCTGAAAACTTTCTCCAGTTAAAATTTCATGCTAACAAGAGCTTTCATTTTTAAGCAGGGCAAGGTGCAAGCGCTGGAGAAGAGTTGAGGAATTCATTTCTACAGGAAGTGCACCTGAAGTTCCTGCTGACAGGACTCCTGTCAGGGCTGCCTCTGCCTCCCTTCGCCATCCGCATGTGCCCGCCCCTCACAACCAAAAACATCAAACAGTATGAGCCCATCCTTGCTGTTGGTGGGTGCCTTATTCATTGCTCTGAAAACAATAGATCCTCTTAAATACAAGAATAGTTGTTGGTACACACACAAAAAAAATCAATCTGTGGATCCTGTGTGATTTATTGCAGATAGTGACTCTGGTATTGATTTGGTTCTGAGTCTTTGGGTTCTTCTTCCTCCCTTGGATTTAAGCAGTGCTACCTGAAAAATGCAATATAATAGCAAGTTTTTATTTATCTTAATATTTACTGTGATGTTGGTGTGCTGATGCACTCAGCATTTTACATTCAGAATGTCAGGAAATAGAGACTTCTGCAGCTCTGCATTCCTAAACCAAATGAACTTTACAGAAACTTTATTTTTGCTCTGATACAAATTTCTAAAGTTACTCTAGCAGCATGATGTTTTTTCTGAATTAATCTATTTTGTCTTACCACAAATGTAGTTAAACTCTAATAGAGTTAGTAGTTAATCTAGCTATTAGAATAGTTGCCATTGAGCACCTGATGTATTTATTAACTTGGAATTTTCCCTATTTAAAGCTGATTATTGTGGCATCCTCTTCCAGAGCTGTGCTCTAAACCACAGGCAGTCCATCATGACATGATGTGATGCTGCTAAAATAAAACTCGGGGTTTTCCATGAGCTGCAACTGTTAAAAAAGGTGAAATATAAAAATTAGAAAACAAATAGGTGTAGGTCTTTTTAAACTTGACATACCTGAATGGCTCATGGTTGGATTTCATAAAGCTGATATAAAGAAGGGACTAATGGAAAATTGCAAGTTTCAGTATTTCAGAAGGTTTTTGATGTAATTGAAGCTCAAAGCTACTAAGTTACTGATTTCTAATTTGAAAGAAGTCATTATTTCAGGATGAGAAAGCAAAATTGCTTTAATGATTCCATAAAATCTACCCAGGATTCTCCCTTGGCATTACTGGGGGATAACAGTTCAAATATTTCCTTGAGGCATTTACTCATCTCCAGTAATCAAAGCAGAAAGGAACTTCCTTTTCTTGTTCAGCTGGGTGGGTGTGCTGTGGAAATGCAAGAAGAATAATCAGATTTTCTACAGCCTCTACAAAAAGGTTTGGGAAAATGTCTTGATTCAAGTGGGTGTCAGTGGCTTAGGATTTAAATGCTAGAAATTAACATAGTTTTTGTAAAATTGTAAAATATAATAGTTACAGGTATCTAAAAATAAGAGAGAGAAGAATAGCTGTAAATCCTGCATTTTCACTAAAACATGGAAGAAAAGAATAAAATGTGTGCCTGTATTTTTTTATTCAATTTTTATAGGTACAAGCAATGGCTCTGTCCTGGTGTTTCACCTCACAAATGGACTCCTCCACAAAGAGTTAAGCATCCATTCCTGTGAAGTCAAGTAAGATTTTCCTTTTCATTCCTGCTATAATCCTTCTAGGAAACAAATGCTGAAACACCTGAGTGATGTTACCCAGCAGTGTGGGTGTCTTGCCTTGCTGGTAATGAAAGCAGGAGAATTGCCTGTTGAGTGCTCTACTGTGCCGTTGCTGTGTAAGAGCTGTAACACCCTGACAAAACTGTAATGGGAATTACATGGAAAGAAATATTGGAATTGCTTCTGTGCCTGCTCATCTGGGATGCATATCAACTAATTCCAGTCTCTTCAGAGCACTGCAGCACAAAGGAGTCTTTTAAGGACAAGAAACTTTATTTATTTTATAATTATTGGGTTTGAGTCCTTTGAAATAATGCTGGTTGGTATGGCAGGGCTTATTTACTTTATCCCCTTGGGGCTGAAATTGCTGTTGAGACAGTTCTAGTCCTGAGGGAAGTAAAGATCATGTTTTAAAGACTGAATACAGAAATCAGTATTCATCCTAAGAAGGAGCAGAGTAAGTTTCAAAGCTTTTGTGGTGTGTTTGCACACAATGGCAGAACTTCTTGGATTTCTGATGGCACAGATATTTCCAGGCAAATTTGAGCATGAAAATAAAATACTGATTTCTGGTACAAATATTAGTAAAAAATATTAGTAAAAGTTTGTATCAGAGTTGTGTCATGAAGCCTTTATTTGGTTAAGGTTTGCATTTTACTGTGCATTCTCCTAAAAGTTAAGTACAGGTTACTGAGAACAGGCAGCTCTGAGAGTTCATCATGGAAACCTGCTTGGAATCTACCACCAAAATGAAGTCACTTTCTTAATGTTTGTGATGTGATTACTTGGCAGTGCAAGAATAGAATTCCCCTTTCTCTTCTAAACCATTTGAATCGCTTGGTTTCTTACCATTAGCTACACATGAAATTATTTGCATTTTACTTTCTGTTACGCAGCACACGAGGAGAGTCCTTTTTTATTATAGTGGTTATAGGACTCTAAATAAAAACCCCTACTGGCATTTCACATGTCAAACAAAAAAAAAGTAAGATGGAGAGGGAGGAGGAAATAAACATAATTTTGAAAAAAAAACTTTGTGCATTGTTAGAAGTATTGTTAGTTTGGGTTTTTCAGTTTTGTGAAGGATTTGCAGCTTTTGAGAAACTTTTAAGAATATATTGTTTTTCTAGCAAATGACCTCAACAAGTCTTTTTAATTCATATAAAATGTTTGTGAATTCCATTTAGCCATAAGTTATTATCAGGGTAAATCTTTTAAATATTTGTTCCAGTCTCCTCAATTGCCTGAGTGATTTTCTATATGATTTTTACAGGTTCAAGGGAATGCTTCAAGCAATTTAGATTAAGGCATGGAGATTCTTTTCTTTTTTTTAATTGATTTTCATGGAGTGCAAAAGCTTTTCTTTCACTGGGAATTCTTACTTTACTTCTAAAATGCAGATGGATTGAATAATGCCTCTGTTTTCATTTTATCTGAAAGAAATCCTTCAGGGACCATCATTATTTTAGTATGTAATTGAGAATTCCCTGAAATTATAACTCAAGGCCAGCAGAGTTCTCAGTGCTCTGTGTTTAGGAAGAGAATGTAATAAAAATAAGGCAGTTTTCCTTTACAAATCAAGTGTTCTAAATTAATGGGCCCTGAGTTTGAATGTTAGCAATGATGATTTTTTTAAAGTGTTCTACATATGTTGTCACATGCTGATTGTTTTGTTTGTTTCTATTTAAACTTTGAATCTGTGTTGTGACTAGAAGGGAGAATTGCCTTTCTGTCCTTCCTTTTTAGATAGTTTGTACTTGTGGGTAACCTTGAATATTCATTTTATTTATGATTATTACTTTCACTATTTGTTTAGAGTTATGGAAGTAAATATTCTTCTGTTGAGTTTAATTTTATTTTTATAAGGAGATTGAGGCAAGAAGCAGCAGAAATGCTTAAAGCCCACAAAGAGGGAAAATCAATCAGGCACTGCCAGGAGTGAAATGAGGGGGAAAATCAAGAAGGGGATTTTGGCCTGGCAGAAACTGGGAGCAGGAGGTCAGGATTCCTTCAGGACAGAGAGAAGCACAAATCATTCCCAAGAGAAACTGCAAGAACCATGAAATAACCAAATCTGATACCTGGGGACACTAGGCAATAAACCATAATAAAAACCATCTTCAGTGCAGAGAAGAATATATCTGAGACATGCAAATAAAATGCCTGCAGTGCAGCTTTCAGTGCAGTGGCACATTCGCATCTCAGTGCTGCTTTTGCTTATTCTGGTAGCAAAATAGCTGTGACTGGAGCAGTGCTGCTCATTCTTTTTCACTGAAGCTCAGCAAGTTCAAGGCTGCAACAGCTTTTATTTTTAAAATTAAAATCTCACTGACTGTAACAAGAGTGTCTATGGCCTGCAGGCATGACTTGAAAATTACTACACTGCATCCAAATTTTAGCAGTTGAATTGAAGTTGTTTTAGCATTTGAATTTCAGCTGACTGCTCTTTGGGAAACTGCTTTGCAAACATTCATCACCTCTTTAAAACAACTTTCCTCAAATAGAGAAATTAGAAAGAAAACTATCTACCACCACTTTGGGTGCACATATGGTTTCATTTCCCATTTTGCCTTTCTCATTTTCTTAAAATCCTTAAATTTAAGTAGCAGCTGCCATGTCACAAAGTCACAACAATCTATTCCCAACTAGAAATGTAATTTGTGGTTTTATCCACTTCAGTGCACTTTGTGATTTGTTTGCATTGGAAACATTAATCAAAACAAGGGAGTCTCACTCCTGAAGTAACTGAGACCAGTTGAATGTATAGAATCTCTAAATGTTACATTTTGAAGGAGTGGATTCAGTCTGAGAAGTGGCTGGCAGCTGAATGTAACCCTTAATTCTGATAGCAAAGATGATTTTTTTGAGGAGACTTTTGCTATTTCAGTAGGGAAGGCATTACTTGTTTCCATCATTAAAATCTGAACCACTGTCTTCAGATTCTCAACTTCTATGTATGACAGTGACAAAAGTTATGTTGTTTCAGGTGCAAGCAGTTAGCTGAGCTAAGGTTTCCTTTTCATTTTGAGTGTCTTGGGTTTCTGTAGAATTTTATTGGTATTGACAGACGGCCAGGCAGCAGCACAGAAAAAAGCCCTGGTAAATGTGAGCTGATGAAAAGTGTAGAAAATGCTTCAGGTCTTTGCAGGAGAATGGTGAATAACTACCAGCAATAACAATGCATTAGGAGTGGACTTTTTCCAACAAACATAGCTGAGTTGCAGATAAATGGAAAGGTGTCAGAATCCACATTTCTTCCATTTCAGAAAGCTCCCTGGATTTATGACCCTTTGGAGACTTGCAGTGTCACCCATTACTGCAGCTGTAGATTTCTATTCAGTCATACCTGGGATGTTTTAAGTAATTATTGAATATTTCTCATTTTGATTGAAATGAATGATTGAACTTCCATAGGTCCTGCTGGGAAAAGGACTGAGCCCTGAATTTTTAACTTTTCATGAGGATTTAAAAATAAAGCTTCCCACGTTTTAAAAGCTTGAACTAAAATAATATAAATATGGCTGTAAATTGCATGTGCAAAATATTATGAGAGTGCTTTCTGCTTTCACCCATGTACGCTGTATTTAGGAAGCTTCTACTTCATGCAGTGTCAGTTGGATTTACTGACAGTAAATCGTGATTACTGTTATTTATCTTTCTCACACTGCGCATCTCTTCCAAAGCATGCAGTTGATATAACAGAATACTTCTCCTGGGAACAGTTGTTAAGTCATCTGTGTTTGAAGCTTTGAGGAAACCTTAAATCCTTCTCTATGTGTTAAAATGAAGTTAAGCACATTTGTGCATTAGAGCTCAATTTTCTTTAGAAGAACTTGATTTATTTCCCAGGCAGTTTTTGCAGGCACCAGGTGTGTGTGGGATATGGGGCTGCAGAAGCATCTTGTTTGGGAGCAGTCCCACCTAGTGCCACTTTCTGTCCCTTTTGCCCTGAATTGCAATTCCTGCAATTCAGGCTGAGAATCCATCTGTTCTGCCAGTATGTTCTGAGCACTGGAACTTTACATCTTTGCAGCACTGCCACGTGATCTGCTTGGGAACTGCTTTGGTGTGATCTAAAAGAACAAAAACAAACAAAAGACCAGGCTTTTGGTTCTTTTGTGAAATCTTTTTGTATCATCTTTATTTCTCCTCTCTCTGGACTGAAAAAAATGAAGTCTACCCACACTGTCACCTATTTTTCTGGGTGCTGGAAATTGGAGTTGTTTGATAATAACCACTGATTTGATCAGAGCAGGGCTTTTAATCCACTCTAGTGCTGAGTATCTCTGAGGGCTTTTTCCAAAAATTAATTGTGTTTCTACCTGAACTTTTTATTTTAACCAAAGTAGAGCCAATGCAGTCTGAAAATAAAGCTACTCTTAAATGTAATTCAGTAACTTTATATTCACACCATTGTTGTTTATGCTTAAATACGGTATTTCCAGAAAGTGTAGAAAATTACATCTGTGCTGGGTTTTCAAGAATATACATAAAAAAATACTTCAGACTTCCAGCAATTCAAATATTTTGGCTGATATGCTCCATGCATTTCCTTCTGCTCCCAGGGGAATTGAGTGGATAAGCTTGACCGGCTTCATTTCCTTTGCCACATCAACACCCAACAATCTGGGACTGGTCAGGAATGAGCTGCAGCTGGTGGACCTTCCAACAGGTTTGTGTTTCCTGAGAAATCTGCTCCAGGAGCTGACAGATTTGCTGGGGAGTGACATTTCTGACTATTATTATTTTTTATTCCTTCTGTTGTCATGACAAAATAAAATAATAAACAGGAGCTGTAACTGTTCCTGCTCCTCTTGGTGAAGCCACAAGTTGTGTTTTGTCTGGTGCTCTGCAGACAGACTTGAACCAACACCTTTGCAAAAACATCTTGGACTTACTCAATGAGTAAGTGTCAGCAGAGGGTTTAGAAGCAGCCACACAGGGTATTAGTGGTGGATTTTGTTCACCAACTGCACGTATTTCCATATTTCCAAGTGTTTTGTCATAATCTGCACCCACTGTTTGATGTGCTCCTGAAATAGTTAAACCATTTATTGTGATTTGTTTCAGCAGCCTGCCAGGCACATGGCCAGAATTGAAGTGTGAATGAGTGTGAAGTGGATCTTAAACTATAAAAACTGGTACTTTTGTAAAGAATTGGGAAGGTTAAAAAGTAAAAAAGATGCTGTTGATAGCAAAATTAACAGGTTACTTGTGTTTTTTTCAACTATTTTGTCCTCATAATGGATGATAATATATTTGTAATGAGCTCAATATTTGCACAATAGAAGGAGGTATAACTGGGGAGATTAGACAGCCCAGAACATGAAGCACTTCAATAATTTTAAATTCTTTTTGAATGTGAAAACCTGGAGCCATTTAAGTTTTAATTGAAGAGCCTAAATCTTGTAGCACATGACTAGTTCTGAATTGCTTTATGTAAAGTGATTTTTAAATTTTTTTAAAAGCTTATGGAAAAACATCAGTTGTTGTATTCCCAGGGTTCTGCACAGAGAGGTTATTTTAGCATATATTCCATGTAATGTCCTTTGTTCATCTGTTTAAGATCAAAACAGAAAAGATACATGCACTGGGAAATTAATCTCATGTAAAATGGGAATCTGATTTTTCACTCAGCTTGTGAATCAGTGTAGAACATTTGTAGATAGAAGTCATAAAAGGTTCAGAATTTCTGCAGGCAACCAAGGAGTGAATGTGAATATCTGAAACCTTAGCATTTGGTTTGCTTAAAAATGGTACATTTCCTCTTTTAAGGCTTTCAAGAAAGGCACAGCAATTTAACTGTTTGATTTTTGCTTCTTCCCTCAATTGGGAGCCCAGATTCCTATTTTAGGCTTAGGAAAACTCTGCTAATTCAGATTTACTTTGACAAAATTCACATGTGCGTTTCTGAGCAAAAATATGAAAGAAAATTGCTAAGATATTGAAAATAGAGGAGAGAGGATTCCAGTAACCTCTGACAGGAGGAGAGCTCTAACTCATGTTCTTGATAACTATTTATTCATTATTCATTTATTCATGTAGCTTGCTTAAGTAATTTAGCAGTGAGCTACAAGAGGAGGTAAAGTTTATAGCTTGAATTTTCCTTGAAAGCTGAGGAGAATGAAACTTGCACAGAAGATGCTGTTTGTAGCTCATTATTTATTTTAGTGATACCTCTAACGCCTATAATTCTGCAACACTTCCTACAAGTGGATGAAAATTTTGTTGGGGATGAGATTATAAACTCTTAAGATTTACTATTGTAGCTGAAAAGGAAGTGAGAATGGTTCTAAGTGTACAGTGTAGCTCATCATTAAATACTCTCACAGTTCATGGCAGAGTTAATTTCTCTTATCAAACTTGAAATCTCTTAATGAATTTCCTCCTTGGGGAATGGAGAGAATCTCTCATTGACTTTGAGTGGAAAATAATAACTCTGAATTCTGGCTCTATATTTATGTAATCCTGATGCATCCATTTGAATTGCTGTGCTCTGGAAGTGAGTCAGGAGTTTAGATTTGATAGTAGAGTTTACAATATATTTAATGTAAACTTTGGGATTTTAATGATTACAAGTAAAACAAAACGCAGCAAAGTTTGAAATGGCACCAATAGTGTTAGAGATGACAGGTGATTTGGAGGTGTTTGTGAACTGGTTCTGTTTACAAACAGAGCAGTTTGTCAGCTCTTTCTCTGTTCCTGGTTTATTTTATTGACTCTCTGTGCTCTCCTGCTTTGTGCTCCAGGCAGGAGCATTGCGTTCCGTGGGGAGCGAGGCAACGACGAGCCAGCCATCGAAATGATAAAGGTGTCTCATTTGAAGTGAGTGCATCAGCCTTGGCAACTTTATCAATTTCACTGTACTGCATGAAAATCATCATGGCATCATAGACATTCCAAGAAAAAAAAAGGTCTTCAGAGTGTATAGAAAAATATTCCACAGCATCAAGAGGAAAATGCTTCAGAATATAAATTCCAAGTGAAAAAGCTGTGAATGTTTCTGTGGTTGACTTTGTCACTTCAGGATCCAATCACATTGCAAAATCAATAATTAATATTTTATTTCTTACAGGAATTGTGTTTACTGAATAGGCTTTTTGATAATATTAAAGAGAACAAAAGTGATGAACTGGTTTTTTTTTCAGCTTTAGTTCTGTTATGAATCTAGGAAGGAAGTTTGGCATTAAAGGTTAGATGATTATTCATATTTATTTAGCTTTTGTAAGTATTTCACACCTTTATAATACTTGTCTTCTGGAAAACCAAATGTGAGATATTGTTGTTTGAAAAGTCAGCTGATAAATGACCAAATTGTTTCTTTTCAAGTTCTCATTATTTTGAGCTCAGGTCTGTGACAGGAGGCCCTGATCTTCATTGTATCAAAAATAATAATTGTAGTACTCTGGAAAATTATTTCACTTTCTTTTATAAATGAAATTAAGGTAGTATTGAATTTAATAAGGCATTGTCTGTAAATCTTCAAAGTTTCTTCTTTACAGTGGAGGAAAAAAATTAATGCCTCTAGCTTGCACAGGAATATTTTTGTATGTAGGAGTTCCAGAGAATTTGGAGGAGTTCAGCCATATAATGTTCTTAATAATGCATTAAAATTAAGAACAGCCATGGGCTTAGATGAAGAGTTTGGAGAGTGTTGAGTGAGAAAAGAAAGGAGGTTCACTTGCAGTGAGATGAATGCAGTGCCTGAGAGGACAAATTACTGCATGGCTTCTCTGTTTTCAAGTTAAATGTGCAAAGTGGTAGATTAAAGGTGTTGACACTCACCAGTTCTGCAGATAAACAGTCTGAAGACATGACTGACAAGTGTTTTAGTGTGAGGTGATTTTATGCTCATTTATCTCAGCATTAGGAAGGACCATGCATCTGCAGGAGGGACAATACTCTGTCCAGCCTGCAGTCTTGTGTTTTTCTGGTATTTTGTGCCATCAACTCAGGCTGAACATGGCGAGATCAAAGGTGCTGCTGCTCTCTCTGAATTATTCCCCTTGTCTCCTCCACAGTAATTGTGCAGAACCACCTGTCAGAAATTTGTAATTCTGTAAGTTTTGAAGAGAACTGTTTTTCAGACATTCTTTTGCTCCTCAGTAACTCAAGGGAATCTTGAGCATCAGAGAGGGATTTGATTTGCTCTCCTAACTCGTAGTTTTTGAGGCCCTCCAGAGTGCTGCTGTGAACAGCACATGTGAAGTAAAATGCTCAAAGGACTCTTGCTGGAGTAAATTCTCATTTGTTTCAGGCAGTATCTAGCTGTGGTATTTAAAGACAAACCACTGGAGATCTGGGATGTCAGAACTTGTACTCTGCTCAGAGAAATGTCTAAAAACTTCCCTGCAGCCACTGCTTTGGTAAGGAATAAATTCTGTTACCTTTTAATAAATGTGATACACTGAAATAATATAAACTCTTAGAACAATTTTGCAGCATTACTGCAGCTGTAGCATATACAGATAAGCGCTTTAACATTTCATCTGTCCCCAAATGGAGGCAGGAAGAAAGGTTGTGGTGAAGAAATCTGCTCTGCCCCTTGGGTGATGGAGGGAGGTGCTACACAAAGCCATCTCCTTGGAAATCATTATAAAGCCCCATTAAATTCAGGGAATAAACCTTTCTCTTTTCCATTTTTCTTGGGCTGTTTTCCACAGGAGTGGTCACCTTCCCATAACTTAAAAAGCCTGAGGAAGAAGCAGCTGGCAGCCAGGGAGGCCATGGCCAGGCAGACAGTGGCATCAGACACTGAAGTCAGCAGTGTGGAATCCTCTGTGATCAGGTATCCCTGCTCCTGATGGAATCCTGGGCTACAGCAATTGTTGTTTTTCATCCATGTGCCATTTTCCTAGTGAAAAGAATATTTTGGAACTGATTCATGAGTACATAGCAAGCAAAACAACTTTATGGCGCTCCCTTTAGTTTTTGTGTGTGGGACTTTGATGTACTCTGATGCACCTGTTTCTCTCAGGTGTGTCTGTGGCAGTCCATTGGTTACTTGGTTCTTGAAGTAAAATTGTTACTTGCCCTTGGACATTTCACAAGAATGGAAGTAATAAACAGTTAACTGTTAACTAAAGTGTTTAGAAGGATATATGCTTTTTCTTTTTGTGCTGTTCTGTGCATTGGGTAGAATTTGTCTTGCAATTCTGATCTCAAGAAAGAAATAATTATGTCTCATTATGTTCTTTTTAAAGCTTGTTGCAGGAAGCTGAAAGTAAATCAGAGCTGAGCCAGAACATCTCTGCCAGAGAGCACTTTGTGTTCACAGGTGCTGATGGGCAGGTTTATCATCTCACAGTAGAGGGAAACTCAGTAAAAGACAGTGCAAGAATTCCTCCAGATGTGAGTTCCACTTTTTCTATATCATTGATGCTTTAATTTTTTGCTTAGCTTTGATTGCAAGAAAGAAATCAGGGATGAACTTTGTAGCAGAAAGTGGTCAGTAATGTGGTACTTTGAAATCTAAAGTGTGAATTCCAACTTAAAAACTGAGAACAATTCTGTTTTCACAGTCTTATATATAATTTTTCCTGTTCTAACTGAGTAGAGTTTGGTCTATCATGTTGTATAGTATTTTTTAAAATTAATACTAATGTTGAAATATATACTCATATGTTTGAATCTATTAATCAGAAGATATTTTTCTTCTTCTTAAATATTTTCAGGGAAGTATGGGTAGCATTACTTGTATTGCCTGGAAAGGGGATGTCCTGGTTCTTGGAGATGTTGATGGAAACCTAAACTTCTGGGATTTGAGAGCTAGAGTATCCAGGTATGAATGCAAATTAAATCTGTCAAACATGAGATGATGAGTATTAGAATGTGTTTTCATCCTTCCTCATTTTTGTTCTTCACTGTAGGGAAAAATGCAAGTATTTTGGAATAAAAATACAGAAAATGTCTACTGTGTCTCAGTTCTCTACATTTAATCTCTTGTGTTTTCAGAAGAATTAACATTTAATCAGGGTTTCAAAACCAGCTAGATACCTTTTTTACATTAAGTCTGCAGTGGCTTCTGGTTAAACATTAAATGTTGTCGTGTTTATTCCAAGCATTTCATCATTTTAGTTGAATAAATTCATAATCTGGAAATGAATTTGTGTGTGCATATATAGAGATTGTTCTCCTCAGTCTGTGTAATACCAGGATCTGCAAAGTTCCTGTAAGGATTTAATTTCTTACAATATTGGGTGTAGAATATTAGGTGGATCCTAATCTTGTTTTTCCGTAGGGGGATTCCTACACACCGGAGCTGGGTGAAAAAAATACGGTTTGCCCCAGGGAAAGGAAATCAAAAACTTCTTGCAATGTACAACGATGGGGCAGAAATTTGGGATTCAAAAGAGGTGAGTGGCTGTGGGTTTGATAGGCACTGCTCTTCAAAGCCCACACCTCACCTCTGGAAGTTAGGATGAGTGAGGGATTGGGTTTTACTGAGTCAGGATTTCTTGCTGGCAGTTGTATGATAAAGTCATTTGGCTTTTCTTAGCATCTTTGAGCTGTCATCAGTGAGAAATGTCTTCCACTCTTAAAGCTGACAATGTCTGAGATCCTCTTTGTCATCCTCTTGGAATGGTTTTCAGGCAGACCTTGAAATTTTAAGGGAGAGTCCTCAGTTTGAGACTTTAATCTGTGGACAGGAGATTGCTTTCTCTGCAGGTTTCTTTTGTGTATGGTCAATAGATTTAATTTGTTAGGGAATACCAGAAAACCAGACACTTGTTCATTGGCATTGTCTAGCTTCTCTCTTTGCTCAGAAACTCTGTAGTTACATTCACAAACCTTCTGGGGTTTGCTTTGTAGGTCTTTCAGGGGATTAGAGTACCATGGGGAAGGAAATATAATTGCACTGTTTTAACTTAGCCGCCAGAATAAATTCAGGGTATCAGGGTATGAAGCAGGAATTTTAATTTTTTTCTTGTTCACTCTGTAATGAGCACCAGCTCCAAACTGAGACACTTAATTAGTGCAATATGAAACTCCACTGATGATAAGAATTGGACAGCAGATAGGAACAACTACTGTGAATTACATAAGCAGAGTAGGATATTACCCAATGAGTCTCTCCTTGAGGCACATTTGAATAGTTTTGATGCCACAAGATACTCCTCCTGTAGCTGTTCACTCATTTTTTTTCTAGCACAAAGGAGTTTCCTACATGAAAGCATTTAAAATTAAATTCACATTTTCAATTGAAAGTCTTTCAGAATATCTGTAGTAAAACTTTATAGCCTCAGTTCTATTATATATGTGATCCTGTCCTCTTAGAAAAGACAACAAAAAGGCAGCTCAAAATGGTTAAAAGGATTTTTTCTCAGCTCTAAATTGGGAAATAGTATTGTTTCAGGGCAACCATGTGACCTACTCCAAGGTTTCTAAATTCCCTTCTCTCCAGAAAAGATGTTATTGAAATGATTTATGGCTAACTTCACCTTTCATCGTGAATTTTGTGCTGTGCCTCCTGGGCCTGCCTGACACAGCCTCACACTGGATGACGGAGAGGCTGCTAAAAATAAAAAAAAAAAACCCTGAACTTTTCCAGATACAAATGGTGAGCAGTTTAAGAAGTGGGAGAAACGTGAATTTCCGGATCTTGGATGTGGACTGGTGCACGTCGGACAAAGTGCTGCTGGCATCAGATGATGGATGCATCCGAGTGCTGGACTTGTCCATGAAAGCCTCGTGCTTCAGGATGGATGAGCAGGAATTAATAGGTATGCTCTTGTCTTTGTTGCTTTCCTCTGCTTGAGACTTCTGCCCTCCTGTTTGAAAAGTGGAGCTCAGCACTTCTGTTAGAACAGGGAATTGTCACATGTGGAGATTTTGATGCCTTTCTGCTGCTTTTCATCAGTACAGATAATTTTTTTGTGCTTAGGTCATACAGATGGGGTTTTTAATACAAGTTTAATCTCTTAAATAATATATATTTCTTAATATCTTAATTGAAGTACACATGAACAAAGCAAGAATTTTTTGTACAGATATTTAGCAAATTGACTTAAAAAGCATTGGCTCATCATTTAGGTATCAGTACCTGTGTCACTAAATCATTACATGATTTAGAAACATTCATTTATGTGTGGAAATGTATTTTCAGATTTTTTCAGGTGTCTGTAGACTGATTCATTTGTTCAAACTGACTTTTAAAATACTAGTAATACTAATGCTGTTTGCCTTTTTAGCCATATGTGTAAGAAGGGAATTCAAATATTTAAGTAGTTAACTAAGCTGCATTTTTTTGTATTTATTATTGCTGGTGTCCCAAATAACTCTTCTTGTTGTTGCCTTTTGAGTCAATCCTACCTTTACTCATACAATTTCCTAAGTAATTTCCTTAAAACCCAGTAGATTCTAAGACATATGTAATGAACTGTGATGTGGGGAGCTGTGGTGTGGGTTTGTTTGAGGGAACATGTAATTTATCCCAGCCATTTTTGCTATCAAATGAATGTTCTGCAATATTAAATTATAAAGATGAATGTTTTAAAGCCAGGCACAGTGAAATGAGGCTGTGCCAGCTGTGAAGCTGTCCTGCCCCTGCTCTGTGATAAAGTTTTAATTACCAAATCACAGTTCCAGGAGTCCTGCATCACTCAGTGCACAGGGAATTGTGAATATTTAATGATGGAGCTGGTTTTGTTTTACTCCTCAGTCACGGGGTAGCATTTACTGCCTGTCACCCACATCTTGTACTCAAGTACTGACTTACTGACTTTTCCATTTGTGTGACAACACTTAATGTATAATTTTTATCTTATTAAACTTCCCACCATCCTTTCCAGATGATGGGCTTTAATTTTAATTAGTATTATACTGTAGGAATTAGGGGGACAAAGCAAAGCTAAACATGCTTTATGATATATTTGCTATAGCTTTACTTACTTTGCACCATGCCCATGTAGCAGCAATAATCATTACACACAGCTCTGCCTAATGCCTGTGTAATGCATTCCAGGAGTCTATGGCTAAATTCATTATGGAATGTCCTGAAATTCTCATTTCAGCGTGGTTGATAACCCTGTACCTGCTATGAAATGTTTTTGCTTGAGTATAGAGATAAGCTTTTATGTCTAGCAGCCTGTGCTGAGTGTGTGAAAAAACATTTACTTATGATTTTCCTGGTGCTTGCAAACAAGCTGGGACATTTTCTGGTGTACATTTTCTATGGGGAATTTTCTGGAGGTGCATTTTCTGTGGTACATTTTCTAGAGGTACATTTTCTGGTGTACATTTTCTGGTAGGATATTTTCTGTGGTGCATTTTCTGTGGTACATTTTCTGGAGGTGCATTTTCTATGGTGCATTTTCTGTG